>ML661906.1:1923163-2303225 GCA_007570785.1 Antilocapra americana | reverse complement strand
TGTCTGAGCCTGTGCAATTCTATGGGCTGTAGTCCACCAGGGTCCTCTGTCCATGGGATTCTCCAGGCAAGAATACTGGAGTGGGTTGCCATGCCCTTCTCCAGGGGATCTTCCCGACCCAGGGATCGAACCGGTGTCTTTTATGTCTAAACTGGATTGGCAGGCGGGTTCTTTACCAGTAGCACCACCTAGGAAGCCCCACTTTAGATGCAAGAATCAGAAATTCTTTATTCTGTATGTAGCCATGTGAGATAGTCAGTTAACTACTCTGAGTATGCATTTTCTCATCTGTTAACTGGGAGTACTAATATCAGCATGTGTGGCTCACAGTGCTATTCAGAGAGCTGATGACAATCCCACCAGTACGAGTAACATGAGAAATTTAACACCATCTATGGTTTGTCATGTCAGCACCAAGCATTCTGTGAAAACCCTTGACACAGAACAATTAAGTTCTAAAGCAATTAATTAAGATACCTACAGCGACCTACAAAATAGATTTATTTTATGGACTGTAAAGAAGAGGTATATAAAGAGTAAACATTCAATATCAAACCAGGTATTTGAAGCCTGGTGTGCTTCTCACAATGCATATCCTCTTACCACGGTGCTACACTGACTACTGTTAATTTAAGCACTAGGAAAATGCAACTGAGGCACTGGAAAAGGCACAAGAGTGTACACACTTAAACATGTCAATCATGAAGGTTTAATTAAAGACAGATCTCAAGAGATAACTATTTGGGAGTCAGAAGGATCCAAGTTCAATTCCTCCTTAACATACTCTACATATGAGATCATATGTTAATGATTTCACCTCTCTCTACCGTGGAAATAGGAACAGTCTGACTTGCTTCACAGCATCATTATAAGAGTTAAGATAAGTACACAGTACCTGTCACATAGAGAACTCTCAGTAAATGCTATCTTCTAATATTAATTACAAAGATAGTACTAATGACATTTAATTAGCCTGTGTACTGGGATTTCCCACCTGTTATGTCTAACACCATGGACCGAGGCCTTCTAGAAACTACAAAGTCAGCAAACAATGAACATCTAAGAAGGAAATAAAAATGCCATGGAAGAAAGTAAAATCAAGTTAAATTCCAGCTTGGGTATCTTGAGAAAAAACTTCATCAAGTTGTAATGTAAAGGTTCAAGAAACTTTTAACAAGTTTCAATTAGATAACTTATCTGCCTTTTTAAAGTAACTTAGATCCATCTGAACTATATTAGAGAAACACTATACTTTTTCCTCCCTCCCTCATACTCTACACTAGAGTAAGGGGGTGAGAAACAGGTTGTGGCACAGCAGGAAGATGGGTTGAGAAGGTACAGCCTGGAAGCGAAGAGGGCATTTTCTCAGGGCTGGTGGGCAGAGGAGGAACTCTAGGTATCCACACCTAAGGCCGATGGGGATGGTAGCACACTGGGGCGAGGTGAAGTGGTGATCGGGAAATACAGGGAAACCGGGGGCCGATATTAACTGTGCCCCACTCTCGTCATTAGCAGGCAGCTTTTATTTTACCAGCTGTCATCCTTGATAGACACATATGATCATCTTGAAGAAAAACTTAAAATCAAGCAGGTGCTATTTAAAAGAAAGGGATGGAAAGAAGACACAGGGAAGGTTATTTTTCCCTTGAATTTCTTCCCCCATTTTAGGGATATTTTAGGAGTTCATGCATGGAAGACAAAAACACAAAGAGAAAATGTGAGTGAGTATAAAGGAAAAGAAAAACGTCCTAATAGTCCTTATACTATTGTACTAGTTATTTGAGTTTCTCATTTCTACATAATACTATAAATTTAATGTTAGAGCTTTAAGTGCACTTTAGAAAGAATATCAGTGGAAGGCACAGTTAGTATAAGAGAACTGTAAGGATTGCTAGCAACAAGAGAAAGGGGTGCAAAAAAATTTTAGCAAGATATTCTACTCTGTAATACTAAATTACTTACATAATTCTTAAGTAAGTTAAAAATGATTAGGTAGACTGATAAAGATTTCACGTAAGAATAAAATCTATAGCTCAGTTCAAATAGAGCTAATATGCCTCAAGTAAAAGCCTAGAAAATAAAATCTTTTACATTTCAAACTTCGACCTATTTGAATATTATTCAATGTAACGATTTATAAATACAAAAAGAAGTCTGTGGAAATTATTCATAGTTTCTTAATTAATTTTTTGTCATGGGCATTGCCTTAAATTGACATAAGAATACTTTTCAGCCTCCTCAATGTAATTTCAATAATGCTAAATCAAAATCATGTAACACAAATTAAAAAAAAAATGAACAACAAAACATTTTCAAAATATTTAAGCTTTGCTCTTTCTTGACAGTGTACTTTATGAATTAGGATTTGTAAAAATTTGGGATTAAGAGCTTAAAATATCTTTTTGTACAGAGGTCTGGTACTAGCATTGTTACAAGAAAAGTGGAAAGTATTAAAAATATTATTGTATAAAATATGTAAATAAGATATGGAGCTAGTGCTTAGTGAGCACACAGTTTAGTCAGGGAAGACTGAAGAGTTCTGAGATGGAGAGTGGGGAGAGTTGCACAGTAATATGAATGTATTTAATGCCACAGAACTGTACACTTAAAAATGGTTAAAATGATAAATTTTGCATCACATATATTTTACCACAGTAAAGTTTATGATTATACATATGAAAAAGAATTAAAAACACAAGATAAAGATATAAAAAAGATACAAATAAAAAGAATAAAATAAAAATTAAGGAATTCATATTCTGAATAGTAGCATTAAATATAGAATTTTTTATTTTTAAAAAAACTTTTAGAAGAAAGTAAAAACATATTTATGATGTTGAGGAAGGCAAAGATTTCTTAATCAGGACACCTAAAGTGTTAACCATAAAGAAAAGCTCAATTAACTGGACTACATTAAAAGTAAGATCTTTTTGTTTTAAAAATAAAAAACATCACTGAAAAAGTGAAAAGGCAAGCTACAGAGTGGAAGAAGACAGCTGCATTACATATATCCACCAGAGGACCTGGGTCCAGAGTATACATAGAACTCCTGAAACTAACAGGAAAAAGGCAACTTAGCAGAATATTGGACAAAGACTTAATCAAGCACTTCATAAAAGAGGTTACAAATGAAAGGAAATACAAAGCCCCAATGTAATACTAGTGCACACCAACAGAATGGTTAAAATTAAAAAGAACTTAAAAAAAACTGGCAATACCAAATATTGTTGAGCACGTGAAGCAATTGTAATTTTATTCACTGCTGACTGAAGGATAAAACAGTAAATTTTCTTTGAAAAATCTACTGGTAGTATTTGTGAGAGGTAAACATTAGCATACACTGTGATCTAGCAATTCTGCTCCTAGGTGCTTACTTGATAGGAATGTTCACCTCTGTGCCTCAAAATGTATGTTTGAGGATGTTCATAGTAGCACTATTCAGAATAGCTCCAAGCTGGAAGCCAATCAAAGGTACGTCAACAGCAGAATGGACAAATTATAGGCTAATCAAATAATGGAATATTAGCAATAAGAATCAGGAAACAGTTGCTCTGGAAATATCATAATCGACTCTAATAGACATTTTGAGGGAAAGAAGGCAAATTCCAAAGAGAACTGACTGTGATACTCTATTTACATGATGTTCAAAAACAAGAAACAGCACCTGGCAGTTATCCTTGAGAAGTGGTGGCAGGGCAGAGAAGGCAGGGGTGGGAGGGGACTAGCAATGGCACTCTTAGGGGTACTGGCATTGCTCTGTTTCTTGATGTTTATCTTGAGAAAATATACTTAGCTATTTACTTGTACAATTTGTACCTTTTTTTGCATGTATGTAACATCTCAGTAAAAAGTTCAAAAATGAAACAACATATATATCTCAAAACTTAAAGCAGATAAAGGTTAAATGACAATGTAAAACCCCTCAATTTTCAATGAAAAAATGGGAAGAATCATAATGTGCTCAAAGGCTTATCTGTGAAACACTGAATTGGAGGGTGCTTATTGCTGACACACACCCCTGCGGATTTTCACCAAACACACATTCTCTGGATTTAGGTTTCAGAGTCCTGAACAGCATTTGATTTAATAGTCTAAATGAAGAAATGGCTGGGGCAAGGTAGAGACAAGTCAGAAACTACAACATAGTACAGAGTGTGGGCATGAAGGAGAAACAATGGTAACAGCACTTCAGGCAAACCAGTGACAACACTGGTTCTGATACAAAAGCCTGTGACATAAGAAGCATCACTACAAGCCACAGCTATGTGGATGCTGACAAGCAAAAGATGACCCAGGGCAATAAGAGAATATCTGAAGAAATTTGAATCTCAGCTTGAAATGACAGGAACTCACTGTCACCACCTACACATTGCAATCCCTCCCCATAGTATTTCCAGCAATCCACAAATGAGTAGTGATCTACTCATTGTAGACCAGTGGAGAGAACCCAACCACATGTCCAAAGCCATGGGATGGACTTGGAGACATGAAGCACAGAGAAACCGAGACATTTAATGTCGGTCTTGCAAGATCAGGTGTCTGGTGGGCCGGCACACCAGTTCCTCATTGGCTGAGTACTACGGGCTGTACTGGAAAACGCAGCAGTGGCTACAGGACTGGAAAAGGTCAGTTTTCATTCCACTCTCAAAGAAAGGCAATGCCAAAGAATGTTCAAACTACCGCACAATTGCACTCATCTCACATGCTACCAAAGTAATGCTCAAAATTCTCCAAGCCAGGCTTCAGCAATACATGAACCAGGAACTTCCAGATGTTCAAGCTGGAAGAAAAGGTAGAAGAACAAGAAATCAAACTGCCAACTGCCATTGGATCATCGAAAAAGCAAGAAAAATATCCGAAAAACATCTACTTTTGCTTTATTGACTATGCCAAAGCTTTTGACTGTGTGGATCACAATAAACTGTGGAAAATTCTGAAAGAGATGGGAATATCAGACCATCTGACCTGTCTCTTGAGAAACTTGTATGCAGGTCAGGAAGCAACAGTTAGAATGGACATGGAACAACAGACTGGCTCCAAATCGGGAAAGAAGTACATCAAGGCTGTATACTGTCACCCTGCTTATTTAACTTATATGCAGAGTACATCATGAGAAATGTTGGGTTGGATGAAGCACAAGCTAGAATCAAGATTTCTGGGAGAAATATCAATAACCTCAGGTGTACGGATGACACCATCGTTATGGCAGAAAGTGAACAAGAACTAAAGAGCCTCTTGATGAAAGTGAAAGAGGAGAGTGAAAAAGTTGGCTTAAAACTCATTCAGAAAACTCAGATCGTGGCATCTGGTCCCATCACCTCATGGGAAATAGATGTGGAAACAGTGTCAGACTTTACTTTGGGTGGCTCCAGAATCACTGCAGTTGGTGACTGCAGCCATGAAATTAAAAGACGTTTCTTCCTTGGAAGAAAAGCTATGACCAACCAGGATAGCATATTGAAAAGCAGAGACATTACTTTGCCAACAAAGATTTGTCTAGTCAAGGCTATGGTTTTTGCAGTAGTCATGTATGGATGTGAGAGCTGGACTATAAAGAAAGCTGAGCACCAAAGAATTGATGCTTTTGAATTGTGAAGGAGATCCAAACAGTCAATCCAAAAGAAAATCAGTACTGAATATTCACTGGAAGGACTGATGGTGAAGCTGAAACTCCAATACTCTGGCCATCTGATGTGAAGAGCTGACTCCTTTGAAAAGACTCTGATGCTGGGAAAGATTGAGGGCAGGAGGAGAAGGGGACGACAGAGGATGAGATGGTTGGATGGCATCACTGACTCGATGGACATGAATTTGAGTTGGTGAAGGACAGGGAAGCCTGGTGTGCTGCAGTCCATGGGGTCACAAAGAGTCGGATACGACTGAGCAACTGAACTGAACTGATGGGGTGTACAATCCTCCTGGATGTCACCTAAGTTTCATTATTTCCTTATAGGGTATCCTTTCTCCATTCCCAACTTATATCTACATTTCTTAACAAAGACTTTCTTGCTAGTTTATCCCATCTGCTAACATCCTGTTTGCTTAGAAATGCTCCAGGTTCATGAACTGTCAAGCCTATAAGCCTTTAGACAAGTTTAGCGCCAGGGCCCAGGCAATGGGTGGGGTCCTATCTTCTTTAGGATCCAGTTTGATTTCCCTCCTCCAACCCTAACTTTATCTAAAGAGTTCAGGTCTCAACTTTATCATCTTTTCACATTTAGCTGTTAGTAATTTTCCACTCAGAATTTTTGTCTTGAAAATGAACTACTTCAAGTTTCTATTTCTTACAACCAGCATGTGATCTGAATATAGATACTACTAAAAGGAAAGAAAAAAAGGGAAAAACAAAGATTAAGACATGTCTACTCTACCCTAGGTCATGTTTTATTCTTTATTTGATCACATTTTATGTTTATATTGAAGCAACTTTGATAGTTCACCCTTCACACCTGATGACAAGACTCCTCAGAACTGAAGAGACGATAGACTTTGAGGGTGAGAGTTCTCAGAGTGGAGTTCACATTTTTAATCTTTAAGATTTGAATGTGAAATACCAGAGAATACCAGAGAAACCACTCCTAGAGGATGAAGGAATCACACTAGTTGAAAAGTTTGGGCCCTACTTGGAATTGCAAACTTCCAGTCCTGTTGGTAGAGTCTGGGAACAGAGCACAGAAAAGTGGGGCTGGGGTACAGGCAGGGTCCCTGTGTGGGGGCGTTACATTCTGAAGGAGCGCATTTACACGGAGCACGTCTGGATTTTTAGATGATCTCTTTAGCAGCAGGCAACCCACTCCAGTGCTCCCGCCTGGAGAATCCCAGGGATAGGGGAGCCTGGTGGGCTGCCGTCCTTGGGGTCGCACAGAGTGGGCCACGACTGAAGTGACTCAGCAGCAGCAGTGCACAGGAGTGAAGTGGATGGGAGGAAGCCTGGAAGGAAGGACAGTGACGGGAATCCCACTGATACAGTCAAACCAGCTGTCTAGAAATGGGAAGGGAAGGGAAGGCGGTGGCACTGAGAGAGGGAAGGCCGGCTGCGGCAGCCTCCTGGAGCGGGGTGAACTCCACTGGACGACCGCTCACGTGGTGGTGCTGAGGGCACGGCGGGGGGCTTCCGGCGCGGGGACGGCGGTAAGGGCAGGGAGTGGGGGCGAGAGGCTCCCGAGGCCCCGCGCCTGTCTGGGGCTGGGGTGCTGAGCGAGGCCTCCCCTCCGCGGAGGGCGTGCTCTGGCTCCATCTCAGCCCTCACAGGGCAGGGCGAGCCCGCACTGAGGGCTCTCCAGAGTGCGGAGTTTCCTGTGCTGAGCATTGTAAAGAGAAAGCGGCCAGGTATCTCTCTGTAAGGCTACTCACGGATCCGCTGAAGGGTCTCTTCCAGCCTTTTCATTCTGTGACAACTGCCCTTTTCAGAGTCATACAGGGATGCTTGGGGAATTAATGGGATATTTGTAAATTATCTTCATTTCCTTTAAAGTTTTTATTTACAATCCATTTACATATATTTAAATGCAGCTAGAAGCGCATATTTAAATTCAATTTCCTTTGAAATTGCCAAGGGAATGCAAAAAGGAGAATTTAAAAAGCACTTTAACAGAGGAAAAAAGTCTACTTGCCACAAGCATCAATGTCACTTCTTTGTCTAAACACACACACAGAATCAAGTAAACCGGTGGTAAATCATTTCTAACACTAACTTCATATTAAGATCAGTCATGTCCGACTCTTTGTGACCCTATGGACTGTAGCCTGCCAGGCTCCTCTGTCCATGGGATTTTCCAGGCAAGAATACTGGAGTGGGTTGCATTTTCTTCTCCATGGGATCTTCCCAACCTAGGGATAGAAGTCAGGTCTCCTGCATTGCGGGCAGACTATACCCTTTGAGCCACAAGGGAATCCCACATACGAAGATCAATTCTTTATTATTTCTGGTAAACTTCTATATCACTGAAAAACCATATAGATATTGGTTATATGGCAAGTTCATTTTGAGAAAATACATTGAACTCAGGATGTGTGCATCAGTCATGCACAAAAACTCAGAGTCTTCTGCAGGTATGCAAAATTAAAAAAAGATTGTAGCAACTTAAAATAAAACTTAAGTTTTAAAGATGATTAAATGTGTGATACCACATAAAGATGTAATAACCAATACTGGGATTGTGATATCAGTCAATTACCTGAAAAAATGTGATCTAGAGACAAATGAGACTTGCAGGGAAGAAGTCAATTCTGATTCCATGTTGGAATTTTTGTTTGACTTGCTTTTCGTTGCTCTTGTTATTACAATCATACTTACTGGCTTGCCTTGAGGACCCTGTCCTCTGTTTGACTATAAACTAAAGTGCCTTCATTCAGCTCATAGAGAGATAATATATCCCTACTCACCTGTGAATAGAAGAGATTAACACACCACTTCCAAAGGCTGGACATTCCCTTGGAGATGTTTTGCAAGACTGAAGCCCCTTTCACTTTACTTCCCCACTGCCTCTCCCTCTCTATTTTGCCTTTCCATTTTAGTTCCTCATTGCTTCTTTCTCTCTGGTCTATAAATGAGCCTGGCATCTTTTATAGATGGTTATTTTGATAAGATGGTTATTCTGAGGCACTAACCTGCCATCTTCTCAGTCAGCCTGCTCCCTAATTAAAGTCTCTTCCTTGCCTCAACTACTTGTGCAGCGAGTAGAGTGAGTTCGGACCCGGTAACAACATTATGGGTAGAAATAATAATAACCACTAAGGTTAGATAGCATCACCAACTCAGTGGACACGAATCTAAGCAAACTCTGGGAGACAGCGAAGGACAGGGAAGCCCAGCATGCTGCAGTCCATGGGGTTGCAGTCATACACAAATTAGCAACTGACCACCATCAGCACCAGGACCACTTGATACACACATCTGCTGGGCACTCTACTGGGTAATAGGGGGTAGAAGATGGAGACAGGAACCCCCGCCATCGAGGAGTTCATATTCCAGTGAGAATGGCAGCTGTACCCACAGCTAACCAGGTGGAAGAGGGGAAGAATGCAGTACAGCAGCACAGAGCCGCGGGAACTTTTCTTTGACCAGGAGTGGGATGGGACGTGGGCCTGGAAGCTGACATCAAAGGATGCTTTGAAACCTGTCTGACTAGGGAGAAGACTCTCAGGGAGTGAGATGTGGAGCGACTAAAGCACTTTACTTTGGGACACAGAGTCAGTCTAAGGACAGCCTATCAAACTCAGCCCTTTTTGTTCCAGAAAGGTTTCTTGCTGCAGTTGCTTTCATAAGACCTGACAACTTTAGCCTGCCTGGAAGGAAGCATTTTAAAACTTAAGTTGCTTTTTTGTCTTTCCTTTTCCTCTGGTTTTAACACACAGCCTGAGGTCTGCCAGCATGTTTAACAAGAACAAAGCAAGAGAATCAAAAAAAGCAAGTGAAACACAAGGGAGACAGGACCAAAACACAACAAGGCAGGGGCCAGTACCATCTCAAATGTGATTACTGTTTAACCCAAGGGTTAGCTATTTTTTAAAAACAGAATGCCAAAGTCTTAGGAATTTTTCTGCTATATCTGAAAACTGATCCTTCCAATACTAGAGGAGAACTTGGAAAAGGTATTTCAGACAAGTGGTTCAAGAGTGTTGAGTTCTCTTAAAATTTGAGTGGGAAAAGAGAAGAAACAGATTCACTAACAGCTGGCATGGCAGGAAACTCAGCATGGAGCTGATACTCCTAAGTGAGCTCTCTAAGACAGAGGCCAGGGCCACTGAGGAAGTGCAGCTCACACATGTCCCAGCCTGGATGGAACCTGACCTATTGACGACTAATCATCCCAACTAAGGCACTTAGAAAATCAGCCAGAAATTGAAAATACTTATCAAACTCTTACCAAATCAGCTTGGGACAGACATTCCTCCAGGATAAACATTTCCTTTCTTGTGTCAGAACACAGCCTCATGTCTGTGCTTTATAAATTCGATTCTTTCTCTTCCCTGAATCTGTATCTCCCAAATTATAATTCTTAAGACTCCAAATAAACTCTTCCCTTATTTGCTGCCTTACATGTTTTATTTTTTCTTTTGATGACACTAGTGTGTGCAACAGACAGTCCTTGCTCACCTGGGAAATGCCTGCAAGCCAGTGGTTACCAGTCCCCAAGTGTGTGAAATATTATAAGGCAAACTGAGGTTACACCTACACAGAAACACAGGCTAAACTGTCACTCATAATCCCATGCCCCAGCAGCCAGACTTTGTTGAAACAATGAGTTGCTATTAGCTGGGGAACTGGAGGCTAGACCTAGAGTTGTCCTTCTCAGCTCTAGGTGAACTCTCACCAGCAAACTGACTAAAAATGAATGCATACAATCAATGCACACTTCAGGGTTTCCTAAAAATTATTTTTTAAACAAAGAAATTGTCTAATTAAATTTCAGCCAATTATGTCTGCTCTGTTTGTTTGGCAATTTTCAATAATGCTGAAAGTATGTTTCAAGCTAGTCTAAGTTAAATAGTCTGGAAGGATACGGATTAAAAATGAATCTTTCCAATCTACTGGTTCGTGCAGTCCCAATTATTTTTTTTGTACTCTGGGGTGTTCTTTTATAACAAAATTTTACACCTTAAAACCAGTAATTGTGTTCATGTTCTATATTGCTTAAATTTTATTTCTAGTTAATAAGATTTACATTAGGAACCCTCTTGCAGTGCAAGAGACCCAAGTTCAATATCTAGGTGGGGAAGATCTGCTTGAAAAGGAAACAGCAACCCACCCCAGTATTCTCACTGGGAAATCCCATAGACAGAGGAGTCTGGTGGGCTACAGTCCATGGGGTCGCAAAAAGTCGGACACAACTTAATGACTAAACCACCACCACCACTACCTTTTTTTTTTTTAAACCACTACCTATTTAACATCATTTTTATCGTACATATATTTTATAGTCAAATATTTGAAATACTTTCATTTTAGAGAAAAAGAAACATCAAAAAAGAACAAAAAATAAAAATATGAGCCAGTTAGTTGTGAGTATTCCTGGGATCTTGTTTTCACATTGAAACTGGACCTTACAAAGTGAGGAACATCACCCTCCAATCACTGTTTCCAAAATGTTCTTTCTCCAACAAGGGATATCTTCAGTTCAGTTCAGCCGCTCAGTCGTGTCCAACTCCTTGCAACCCCGTGAACCACAGCACGCTAGGCCTCCCTGTCCATCACCAACTCCCAGAGTCCACCCAAACCTAAGTCCATTGAGTCCATCCAGCCATCTCATCCTTTGTCGTCCCCTTCTCCTCCTGCCCCCAATCCTTCCCAGCATCAGGGTCTTTTCCAGTGAGTCAACTCTTCGCATGAGGTGGCCAAAATACTGGAGTTTCAGCTTCAACATCAGTCCTTCCAGTGAACACCCAGGACTGATCTCCTTTAGGATGGACTGGTTGGAGCTCCTTGCAGTCCAAGGGACTCTCAAGAGTCTTCTCCAACACCACAGTTCAAAAGCATCAATTCGTCGGCGCTCAGCATTTTTCACTGTCCAACTCTCACATCCATACATGACTACTGGAAAAACCATAGCTTTGACTAGACGGACCTTTGTTGGCAAAGTAATGTCTCTGCTTTTCAATATGCTATCCTGGTTGGCCATAACTTTCCTTACAAGGAGTAAGTGTCTTTTGATTTCATGGCTGCAATCACCATCTGCAGTGATTTTGGAGCCCCTCAAAATAAAGTCTGACATTGTTTACACTATTTCCCCATCTATTTCCCATGAAGTGATGGGACCAGATGCCATGATCTTAGTTTTCTGAATGTTGAGCCTTAAGCCAACTTTTTCACTCTCTTTCACTTTCAGCAAGAGGCTTTTTAGTTCCTCTTCACTTTCTGCCATAAGGGTGGTGTCGTCTTCATATCTGAGATTATTGATATTTGTTCCAGCAGTCTTGATTCGGCTTGTGCTTACACCAGCCCAGCGTTTCTCATGATGTACTCTGCATATAAGTTAAATAAGCAAGGTGACAATATACAGCCTTGACATACTCTTTTTCCTATTTGGAACCAGTCTGTTGTTCCATGTCCAGTTCTAACTGTTACTTCCTGACCTGCATACAGGTTTCTCAAGAGACAGGTCAGATGGTCTGGTATTCCCATCTCTTTCAGAATTTTCCACAGTTTATTGTGATCCACATAGTCAAAGGCTTTGGCATAGTCAATAAAGCAGAAGTAGATGTTTTTCTGGAACTCTCTTGCTTTTTCGATGATCCAATGAATGTTGGCAATTTGATCTCTGGTTCCTCTGCCTTAGAAACATGATAATCATCTTAGAACTCTGTTTAAAAACAGTTCTTGAGAACCTACCACCAAAAGCTCTACTTCCTTAGTTCCGGAATGAGGCTTCCCAATGTTTCTGATACACAGCAAGAAGGTTTGGAATTACCAATAGAGTTTTTCATTATGTATAATTTATAATTTAGAGAGTGATAGTTTCTGGTTTTTGACTAGTCATTTTCATATAATGACTGACAAGGAGAAAAATGAATTTAAGTTTCAAAAATTAAAAACTTGAACTATCATCCAAAGTTATAAACATTAATTCTTAACTAGTTTTCTTAGGAGCAAATTGTTTAATGCTGGGCACAATGAAAACGAAGGCTAAACTATGACTAAGACATGGATAACTACAAATAATTGAGAAATAACTGTAAAAATGAACTAAACTGCAAACCACAAAACTACTAAAAAATATCTAACAGGTTGCCAAGGTGACCCACGTTACCCACTGCCACTACATGAAAAAAAAAACCACCACTGTTATTCAGGACTATCAGTGAGGCGAATGTGCTTATAGAGGGCTTAACTGTGGTGCAGATCAAGAGAAACCGACTCCTCTAATAAACAGCCATATGAGGTACAGATTTGACAGTCAGACTTCTAAGGCAGGCTTCTTCCATCTATGTATTGTGAGAATAGCTCGTTAATCTTCCACAGAGAATCATAGCTGGACATAAGCTTCTTCAAGCTTCCTTGACTTAAAAGGAGGGACAAGGAGAAAGTGTTTGAATGGGGGTTAAAAAAGAATTTTAAAATTTAGGCTGCCTATTCCCTCATTTCCCCACCAGAGTGGTTCTTCTAAGCCACCAGGCCCCGCCTTTGTTGCTGACGTGGAGGGCACCTAATGTGGCGTGCTCATGTGCATCTCTTAGGTTTCCTGACACACGCCCTAGGAGGCTCTCTATTCTCCAGGAGACAATCGTCTCAGATGTGAATGAGCCATCATGTCAGGAAGTGAGTATTCCACCACCCACACCAGACTGAGACAGGAGAAGCAGCTTGGGCCCTGGACTCCTTCCACAGTCAACTCCTCCTTCCCAGACAGAACCTTGTAAGACTCACTCCTACCAAGCACCAGGATTCCCAATGCCTGTGGGCTATCTCCTTCCACTGGAAGTTGTCTGGGAATGCTTCAGTTGGTCTGGCCCAAGTGAGCCAAGTGTTGGCATCATTCAGAGCAAAGCCCCATAGATTACCCAATAGGACAGGCTGGGCTGAGGCTTTCCACAGGGGCTGGCTCTGGACACAAGCAGCAATCATCTATTTCTGCCCCTGGAATAAAGATGTAGGTACCTCAAAGAGCTGGTTTTTTGGATGAGGCTTAATTTCTATGATATGCTTTCAGAACATTCCTTGATATGAGCATTCCTCATTCCGTAATCAGATTTTGGTCTTTTCATCTCTGCTATTAAGGAAAAGAACCTGGGTTAACTGAGGATGGATGATCTACTCTCATTTCTCCAGAGGGCTACTGTGGACTGATCATGATGGAAATCTATCCTGCCAGTTATCATCCAGTCCACTGCTAAGTGGAGTGCTGAGACAAATTCTCTCTGTGCAGGCTGGTGGTAAGGTTAGACTTCAATCATTCTCGGAATTCTACGGAAGACCTAATCATTTGAGGGGGGCCAGAAGCCATGCTTGGTGGTAAATTTAACAACTTGATTTTTGCAGGCTGAGGAATTAACGGCATTAATAAATAGATAAGCCCTTTTTTTCATTTATTATACTGAGAATGTAGTGTTTTAGAAGTACAACCAATATTTTAATGTTGAGGATTTAGTAAAAATAATCTTTAAAAGAATTCCAAAAGTTTATTAAGGAATATCCACAATATCTTGCATATGAAATTCAGAAATAAGATATAGATAATATTAAAAAAATAGTGTTTATTATATAGTTTACAGATATTTTCTCCTCTTAATTAAAAATTATGAAAAGAAGAAAACTGTGTATCTTAGAAAATTTCAACAAATCTCAGGTCTTCTTTCCTTGGAATTTATGGGCTGAATATCTATTTTAAACAATGGAATGGTACTAATTTGTTTAGTGTTTGAAGCACACAAATGACTTATTATGATCACTATCATCAGAAACCAATTTCTTTCAGTACACTGAATGATATTCTGGTAGTTACCTCCCTGAAAAGAGCAAGACAAGCGATAAAAATATTAAATACATATGCAGTTCTTTCAAGAAAAAAAAAAACACACATTGACTTGAAAGACTTCCTTCCCTACTCTGCAGAAAAAAGAGGAATCTGTGGTTATGATGGGCTATCCTTATAGTAAATTTGACCATCTCAATACAAACAAACAAAACAATCATGATAAAGAATAGCTTTCTCTAACAAGCCTGTTATCAGTTCCTCTACATTTTAAGGACATTTCAGCCAGGATGTACCTACAGTCTATTAACATAGAGGCACATATATTAAGAAGCAGATAGATGAAATTTATACCTAAAAAAAAATCTACCTTGAAATTTATTACTATGCTTACACAGAAGCTAATTTTTAAAAATGTCATGAACTTGACCAATTTTTATGGGTCAGTAAACTTTTAAAGGGAAAATGTAATATAATAGTATAATTGTGCCTCACATGTTTTCTCTTACCATTAATAATCTTTTTCTTCTTACCCAAGTACCTATAGCAATTAGACTTTATAATGAATTATGAGCTAGGTTAATAATATTTTCTTGAATTAAAGTAGCATGATAGACCATATAATTGGTAGATATTACTTGGTCATTTATTTTTCAAAAGGAGTCTGTTCTCATTTATGTTGAGATGATTTTCAGTTTCAACTCATTTCTGGCAGCTAAATCATGAGTCTCTAAAAATAAGGGATTATAAAGAGAGGGGGGAGTGACCAATATTAACTGAATCTCATACCTATGTGAATTACAGTTGGTCGGTTCCAACCAAATGAATCATTTTACCTTAGGCCACAGTGATGCAGTTTCGGATGGAAATGAAAGGAAGAACCATTGATCTGTCTCCCACAGCCTCTGGGCATTCCAGGACTGCATTCAGCCTGGATAAACAGTTGTTATGATATGCCTACCTACCTCGGAGGGACTGGTGTCAAATTAATCTCCATGTCATCAGCACCTTCTCAACAGGTTTTAAACAGCCTTCTCTCTCGCTCCGGCCCAGCTCAACAGTTGTCGGGCCGGAGTCACGCTGTGCTTCTGCCCACACAGCGGCAGTGTCAGCACCGGCGGCTGCTTCAGTGATTTTTTAAGCAGAGCAGCCGGCTGCCTTCAGCAGTAATGCTTTTGGGGGCACTCCGTGCTGTTCACCCAGAATCTCGGGCTGCTCTACAACTGTGCTACTTAAGGGATCGACAGAAGGAACAACAAATGGCTACAATTAGCATTCGCCCTGCTCCCGCAAAGGAATTTCATTGCTATGGCAACGGGAGTTGCCCAGACAACACAGAGCTTTGGCTGAGAACAGTGTACTGCCTTGTACCAAGTATCAATGAAACAGCCAGGGAGCAGGCTCTCGCTTCACAGCACAAAGATCTCTGCCGTCATATTTAAGTTCAATCAACAAGATCTGATTTCTTAATTTTGGAAG
Source organism: Antilocapra americana (assembly GCA_007570785.1). NCBI lineage: Eukaryota > Metazoa > Chordata > Mammalia > Artiodactyla > Antilocapridae > Antilocapra > Antilocapra americana. Next base: position 2,287,335 of record ML661906.1, on the reverse strand, counting down.
CCAAGGTTCTGGCTGCAAATAGCCTGAAACAAAAACCCATTATTGATACATTCTTTTAAAACTCCAGTAAAATAATCAGTGATCACATTAGATGCCTCTTAACTTGATTTTTCTATTTCCTATTTTAAGAGGTAGCCATTACTTATATTGCTGCAAATATATACAAACCCATTTTTCCCTCAATCAGTTGCTATGACAGAAACATATACAACCTTTGAAAAATTAACATGAGCTTCCATACACCTGGATATTCAAGCAAGCCCTAGGTTGTTTGCAATTTTCTGGAGGAAGGAGCAACAACATCTAAGCAATTTTTATGCGGAGCTAAAATTGTGTAGTTATAGAAAACCATTTAAAATCAAACAGGAGCCTATTTATCACTGTTTTTAAAAGTAAATTTTGAAAGCAGAAAACGAAATATCTTGCAATGGGTTTGGTAGTGATACAAGTTAAATGGAAAAATTTATCTAAATGACATAGAAATAAGCTACCTTGGCTACTACTAAATGGCTCCACAGGCGAGCTACATAATTGGATCAGTGCCACTCACAGTCATGTAACCACTCTGCAGATCTGATCCCGGAGCTCATCTTAACCAGCCAAGAAGGGCAGGATGTGCAGGCAGCGCGGGACAGTGAGGCCCAGTTGCTAGAATTTGGCAGAGGACGAACTGCTTTTCCATCTTTGCTAAAATTTTCAAAACTCAAATATTTCCCCTTCTCAACCAACACTCCTGTCAGGATGGGGCCAACTATTATCAATAATAACAGCTAACTTTGACTGAATACACAGTGTTGGGCATAGCTTGTTAAATTCAGTTTTCACAGTCATCCTATACAGTGGGCATGATTTCTGCCCACTGGCATGAGATGAAATCAAGGTTCAAAGAGATTTAGTACCTGCCAGCATATAAGCAATAAAGGTGAAATTTAAAACCAAGTCTACCCTATAACATTCTCTTTACCTCAACTGTATTGTGCTATATACAACCAGTATTAGTAATTCTAAAACTTCAGTTGATTTTCCCCACAAAAACTGTAACCACAAATTCTAAAATGGGAAAAGTCTAAATGAAAACAAAATTAGTGGTACACACAATAAGCATAATGATATTCAATTTAGCCAGACTTTTAAATAATTATCTGAGGATGTGGAAAATTTGGGGTAATGAGAGAGAAATGAACTCTGACTGTGCACACTGGCTGTGGGTTTTGGAATAAGATGTCTGAACACATACATAATAAACAATCTGACCAGAAATTATATCCCTTCACTCATGGAGACATATTTTTCATTTTATAAAGGATTATTTTAAAAAGTAAACACTTTATTAGTAGTGAAAATAAAAGCGTTGGTGACCCTATGGACTGTAGCCTCCATCAATGGGCTTCTCCAGGCAAGAATACTGGAGTGGGTCGCAATTGGATCTTCCCAATTCAGGAATTGAACCTAGGGCTCCCACATTGCAAGCAGATTCTTTAATGTCTGAACCACCAGGGAAGCTGTTGTTAGTGGTAAGGAGCTGCTATTAGTAGTAAGTATGAAAAGTAAGAATATTTTATTGTCTGGTAGAAATAACTCTACTTAATAGCTTTAAAATGGTATCTCCAGAGTTCAGATCATATTGTATTACTCAGTTTTTCAGTTAAGGACAACTAAACCAGGTCAAGAACAAAAACAAATAATCTTAGAGTTAAAAAAATTGTTTATATATGCACATAGACAAATGTGATTTACCCTAATGCAGTCCAACCTAATGGTAAAGGACCGCGACCTACACACCAGGACCAGGAAAAGGAGCAGAGATTGCACCCAAGACAGACCTAACTTGCCTGTGAGTCTCCAGGAGTCCCGGTGGAGGCGAGGGTGGACAGTGGCCGGCAGCAGGGTCGGGGGCACGAAATACAACAGTGCACACACAAGACTTTCTGAAGGAGGTCCCTATTATCTCCCTTACCCCCACCATAGTTTGGTCTCAGGTCAAAGAACAAGGAGGGAACACAGCCCAGCCCATCAACGGAAAATTGGATTAAAGATTTACTGAGCATGCCCTGCCCATCAGAACAAGACCCAGTGTCCCACACAGTCATTCTCTCACATCAGGATGCTTCCTTAAGCCGCTTATCCTTCTACATCAGAGGGCAGACAGAATGAAAACCACAATCACAGAAAACTAACCAATCTGATCACATGGACCACAACCTTGTCTAACTCAATGAAACTATGAGCCAGGGCCACAAGTGGAATGGGTCACGGTGGAGAGTTCTGACAAAAACGTGGGCCGCTGGAGAAGGGAATGGTAAATCACTTCAGTATTCTTGCCTTGAGAACCCAATGAATAGTATGAAAGGGCAAAAAGATAGGATACTGAAAGATGAACTCCCCAGATGGATAGGTGCCCAACAGACTATTGCAGAAGAGTCGAGAAATAACTCCAAAATGCAGTAGTTGGGTGTAATCTCGAAAATGATAGAATGATCTGTTTGTTTCCAAGGCTAAACATTCAATATCACAGTAATCCAAGTCTATGCCACAACACTAATGACAAAGAAGCTGAACGGTTCTATGAAGACTGACAATAACTTCCAAACTTACATGCCCAAAAGATTTCTTTTCATCATAGTGGACTGGAATGCAAAAGTAGGAAATCAAGAGATACCTGAAGTAACAGGCAAATTTGACCTTGGAGTGCAGAATGAAGCAGGACAAAGGCTAATAGAGTTTTACCAAGAGAACGCACTGGTCACTGCAAACACCCTCTTCCAAAAACACAAGAGAAGACTCTACACATGGACATCACCAGATAGTCAACTGAAATCAGACTGATTATATTCTTTGCAGCCAAACATGGAGAAGCTATATACAGTCAGGAAAAACAAGATTGGGAGCTTACTATGGCTCAGATCATGAACTCCTTATTGCCGAATTCAGACTTAAATTGAAGAAAGTATGGAAAACCACTAGACTATTCAGGTATGACCTAAATCAAATCCCTTATGATTATACAGTGGAAGTGAAAAATAGATTTAAGGGACTAGATATGATAGACAGAGAGCCTGATGAACTATGGACAGAGGTTCATGACATTGTACAGGAGACAGGAATCAAGACCACCACCACCCCCCAAAAAAAAGAAATGCAAAAGAGTAAAATGGTTGTCTGAGGAGGACTTACAAATAGCTGTGAAAAGAAGAGAAGCGAAAAGCAAAGGAGAAAAGGAAAGAAGTGACCATTTGAATGCAGAGTTCAAAAGAATAGCAAGGAGAGATAAGAAAGCCTTCCTCAGGGATTAGTGCAAACAAATAGAGGAAAACAACAGAATGGGAAAGACTAGAGATCTCTTCAAGAAAATTAGCTACCAACAGAATATTTCATGCCAAGATGGGCTCAATAAAAGACAAAAATGGTATGGACCTAACAGAAGCAGAAAACATTAGGATGAGGTGGCAAGAATACACAGGACTGTACAGAAAAGATCTTAACAACCCAGATAATCATGATGGTGTGATTATTCACCTAGAGCCAGACATCCTGGAATGTAAAGTCAAGTGGGCCTTAGGAAGCATCACTATGAATAAAGCTAGTGGAGGTGATGGAATTCCAGTTGAGCTATTTCAAATCCTAAAAGATGATGCTATGAAAATGCTGCATTCAATATGCCAGTAAATTTGGAAAACCTTCTAGCAGTGGCTTGGAAAAGCAACTGGAAAAGGTCAGTTTTCATTCCAATCCCAAAGAAAGGCAATGCCAAAAAATGCTTAAACTACTGCACAGTTGCACTCATCTCACACACTAGCACAGCAATGCTTAAAAGTCTCCAAGCCAGGCTTCAGCAATACCTGAATCAAACTTTGAGATGTCCAAGCTGGTTTTAGAAAAGGCAGAGGAACCAGAGGTCAAATTGCCAACATTCATTGGATCATCAAAAAAGCAGGAGAGTTCCAAAAAAACATCTATTTCTGCTTTATTGATTATGCCTAAGCCTTTGACTGTGTGGATAACAATACACTGTGGAAAATTCTGAAAGAGATGGGAAAACCAGACCACTTGATCTTCCTCTTGAGAAATCTGTGTGCAGGTAAGGAAGCAACAGTTAGAACATGGAACAACACACTGGTTCCAAATAGGAAAAGGAGTACGTCAAGACTGTATATTGTCACCCTGCTTATTTAACTTATATGCAGAGTACATCATGAGAAACGCTGGGCTGGATGAAACACAAGTTGGAATCAAGATTGCTGGGAGAAATATCAATAATCTCAGATATGCAGATGACACCACCCTTACGGCAGAAAGTGAAGAAGAACTAAAGAACTCTTGATGAAAGTGAAAGAAGAGAGTGAAAAAGTTGGCTTAAAACTCAACATTCAGAAAACTAAGATCATGGCATCTGGTCTCATTACTTCATGGCAAATAGATGGGGAAACAGTGGAAACAGTGACAGACTTTATTTCTGGGGGCTCAAAAATCACTGTAGATGGTGACTGAAGCCATGAAATTAAAAGACGTTTATTCCTTGGAAGGAAAGTTATGACCAACATAGACAGCATATTATAAAGCAGAGATATCACTTCGCCAGAGGTCCATCTAGTCAAGGCTATGGTTACGGTTTTTCCATTAATCATGAACGGATGTGAGTGTTGGAGTATAAATATAGCTGAGCACTGAAGAATTGATGGTTTTGAACTGTGGTGTTGGAGAAGACTCTTGAGAGTCCCTTGGACTGCAAGGAGATCCAACCAGTTCATCCTAAAGGAGATCAGTCCTGGGTGTTCACTGGAAGGACTGATGCTGAAGCTGAAACTCCAGTACTTAGGCCAATTGATGCGAAGAGCTGGCTCATTGGAAAAGACCCTCATGCTGGGAAAGATTGCGGGCAGGAGGAGAAGGGGATGACAGAGGATGAGATGGTTGGATGATATCACTGACTCAATGGAGATGAGTTTGAGTAAACTCCTGGAGTTGGTGATGGACAGGGAGGCCTGGCGTGTGGCTGCTCATGGGGTCACAAAGAGTCGGACACAAGTGAGCGACTGAATTGAAACTCAAGAGAAAATCCCTCAGTTGTTTTTTCCAATGTACTCCGTGACAAAACAGGAAGCAAATACCACCTCTGTCTGCACCGTCTCTCTCTGCCTCTAAGTCATTTCTGAGTGTGTTTTCTACTCCAGAAAAAGCAATGTGACTCCATTCAAGGACAGGCAGTTCATTGAAGTGACTTACAGAATGGAGTTTGCTGCCAAGAGATCTGGGTTCAATTCCTAGCTCTGCCATTTATCAGCTTTATGATTTGGGGCAAGGATTACTTAACCTTTATGAGACTCTGAATGGACAATGTAAGCAGCGCACTCAAGAATGTTTTACACGTAGTATATGGTCAAATAATGGCTTCTTTTTTCTTTATGGAATCTTATTCTTTATAAAAAGATTCTCACTCACCTTACCCCTCATGTCTGGGGCTATCTCTTCTGTTTCTACCAGTCAGCAATTAGCATCTTCTAGACAGAAGTCCAATGGCAACCCACTCCAGTGCTCTTGCCTGGAAAATCCCAGGGACAGGGCAGCCTGGTGGGCTGCCATCTATGGGGTCGCACAGAGTCGGACATGACTGAAGTGACTTAGCAGCAGACAGAAGTCCTGAGTTTGAATCCTGGCTCTGCCACTCAGTAGTTATAATTAACTACATAGAACACTTTCCATAACAAACATAGTACACTGAGAATCAAAATCTTAACTATCTGCTTACAGAAAAACATGCTTAAACTTGAACAAATCAAAAGATCCAGATTAGGCCAAGTCCCAGACATCTTTGTGTCAATTATTAATGAGCAGTCTTGTCAAACTAAACCTTAAATATCTTCTACTATCAATTGCTCAATTAATTGACTTAATCATTACTATTTATTAGAACTGTTGCTATGAATTAGGCTCTGTTGAGAATCTTCCATGCATCATCTGATAAATCTGTATAACAAACCAAGGCAAGAACGATTAAAATCACATTTTATAGATGAGAAAACTGAGGAAGAAGGAGAAAAAATGCTGCTCAGGGTCACACAGCTAGTAAGAGGCAGCCGGTACCTTAGTCTCCACTCTCTACAGCCACAGTGAGCGTCAAGACACCCACCTGCCCAAGGAACTAGAGACAACGTGCAGCTTCTGCGTTTATATGCTTATACGTCCTGTGCTGTTGACACAGCTCATGCTACATACATAGCCTCAGACTTAAAGCCACAGAGTTAGATTCAGCACTTATTTTCAACTATTTACAAGTCATGGAACTTGATTCAATAACACACAACTTTTAAGCACTAAATAAGTGTTTACTGATAATGAAGAAAATGTGCACGGGCAGGGCAAAGTCAAGGCAGCATCACATGCACGCTAGAAATAATTTGCAGTAAAATTTTAAAACATTAAAACTTAATGAGCACAGTCTCAATTAGGAAATTGAAAATCTGCTCATTAAACTTGCAGATGATACTTATTTGGGCAGGAGTTAAACACTTTAGAAGAAAGAAATGGAGTTTAAAATGACTGTGATAGATTAGAGAAATAGTTCATCAAAAACAGATGAACTTCCATAAAGAGAAGAACAAAACAGAATACTTAAGAACCAAAAGCATACCACACAGAAAAAAATGGGAGTGAGTAGCTGGGCAAATTCATGGAGGGCAGGGAGCAAGGCACAAATGAAACAACCTATCTGTGGACAATATGGACTATTCTTCCATCTCTATATTACAACTCTGGCTGATCACAGAACCACAAGGAAAAGTTTTAAAAGCTACTGTTCTAGGCTCCATCAGGAACCAATTACATCGGAATCTGTGGAGATAAGCTTCCATATTGATTACATTTAAAAATTCTCTAGGTGTATTTAATGTGGCCAAGATTCAGAATAACCAGAAATTATAACCAATCATATCCTTTATATTCATATGAAGAAATTGATGAAAATAATAACACAGCTATTATGTGTGATCAGATAGTGAGCTATAAACAGAAACTATTTAATTAAAAAATCTAATATTAATCAGTTATGGTTGCAAAAACTCAAGAAACAAAAAACAGTCTAAGATCTGTGGTTCTCCAAGTATGGTTCCTTGGATGAGCAGCCTCTGGAAATGTATGAGAAATGCAAATTCTCACGTCTACCATAAACCTGAATCCATAACTCTGTGGTGGACCTAGCAACCTCGGTTTAGATAAGCCCCTCGATGGTTTCTGATGGATTCTGAAGTTGAGAATTATAGCTATAAGCTAAGAGGCCAACTTGCTTCTGTTTTCTCACAGCATCTATTTTCTCTTACAATTACAGGATTGTTTTGTGCTTTCTTTTCTAAGTCACCACAAATCCTTCCTAGAAGTAAGGTATATAAATTATAAATTTAAAAATTAACATTTTAGCAAAGTAATCATATTCAGAATTGCCTTCATTGTTGAAATACCTTTTATTAAGTGGATTCATGTGATAAATTCAGTGAAAAATAATCTGTTAAAATTATGGCCAAAATTGTCCAGAGGAAAACTTGGCTGGTTGGCTCAGTCTCTTTACCTTTCAATGGGCTCTGCTGATATCAAGTAGACCAAGATTAGTCACAAGAATCTACGCAGATCTATTAGCTGCTGCCTAATAACCCAGGGAAGGACCTGTGAGTCTACCTGAGACCCTAGCTTCCCCTTCACCAGTTATTGCCACTGGGGTTTAGGTCTGTCTGTGATTTCCATCTGTCTATCTCTACCTTATTACTCCAATAAGTCAGGAGATGGTTACATGTATTCTTATTAACAACCAAAATGTAAAAATAAAACCTACTCCTGGACTAGTAGCACTGAAAAATCATCACAAATAAACAGTAATAATAACTGCTCCTAGTTGAGAAAAGAAGAGATAACATTAAAATTTATAGTTTTTCCGTAATGGATAACATAGTTTTGATAAGAAATACTGTGAAAGCTTCTCTCCTCCCCCACAGTTTCTGATCTCCCTGTCCCTCATATTTTGCCAGTTATAATAAAAAAGAAAAAAATATATACAATTTCATTGCTAATTAAAAAGACAAAATAATGAGACATCATTTTGTCTAACTGCTGAAAAGTTTTAAATGCATCTAGTGCTGTTGAGGGTTTGAAGAGTGGACAAGTCATTGGATGTTGGTAGAGTATAAATTCATATAATCCCTTCATCCGTCCCACATCAGCGTGGCAATATATATAACAAAGCCTTAAAACTGTTAATGTCTGTTAACTTATCCTGAATAAACAGTGCTGCTTACTATAATGATCAGAATTTTAAACATGTAAAGGGAAAACGCTAAAGAAGCTGCCCATCCTTACTATGGGGGTAGTCCAATACGACATTTCACAGATAAGGAACAAGGGTAAGTGATGAACTTAGGAATGCATATTTACTGAACTATGTATTTTTTTCCCTTTCCATAAGATTTAGAAAAGGCAGAAGAATCAGATATCAAATTGCCAACATCCGTTGGATCAGGGAAAATGCAAGAGAGTTTCAGAAAAACATCTACTTCTGCTTTATTGACTATGCCAAAACCTTTGACTGTGTGGATAACAATTAACTGTGGAAAATTCTGAAAGAGATGGGAATACCAGGCCACCTGACCTGCCTCTTGAGAAACCTGTATGCAGGTCAGGAAGCAACAGTTAGAACTGGACATGGAACAACAGACTGGTTCCAAATAGGAAAAGGAGTACATCAAGGCTGTATATTGCCACTCTGTTTATTTAACTTATATCCAGAGCACATCATGAGAAACGCTGGGCTGGAAGAAGCACAAGCTGGAATCAAGATTGCCAAGAAAAACATCAATAATCTCAGATATGCAGGTGACACCATCTTTACGGCAGAAAGCGAAGAAGAAATAAATAAAGAGCTTCTTGATGAAAGTGAAAGAGGAGAGTGAAAAAGTTGGCTTAAAGCTCAACATTCAGAAAACTAAGATCATGGCATCTGGTCCCATCACTTCATGGCAAATAGATGGGGAAACAGAGGAAACAGTAGCTGACTTTATATTTTTGGGCTCCAAAATCACTGCAGATGGTGACTGAAGCCATGAAATTAAAAGACACTTACTCCTTGGAAGGAAAGTTATGACCAACCTAGACAGCATATTAAAAAGGAGAGACATTACTTTGTCAACAAAGGTCTGTGTAGTCATGCTATGGTTTTTCCAGTAGTTATGTACGGATGTGAGAGTTGGACTATAAAGAAAGCTGAGCACAGAAGAATTGATGCTTTTGAACTGTGGTGTTGGAGAAGACTTGAGAGTCCCTTGGATTGCAAGGAGATCCAACCAGTTCATCCTAAAGGAGATTAGTCCTGACTATTCATTGGAAGGGCTGCTGCTGAAGCTGAAACTCCAACACTTTGTCCATCTGATGTGAAGAACCGAGTCATTGGAAAAGACCCTGATGCTGGGAAAGATTGAAGGCGGGAGGAGAAGAGGACGACAGAGGATGAGATGGTTGGATGGTATCACTGACTAATGGACATGTGTTTGAGTAAACTCCAGGAGTTGGTGATGGGCAGGGAGGCCTGGTGTGCTGCAGACCATGAGGTCACAAAGAGCTGGACATGACTGAGAGACTGAACTGAACTGATAGGTCAGAATTATCATTTTAAAAATAAGAGTATACATATGTATACCTACGGCTGATTCATATTGATGTTTGGCAGAAACCAACACAATACTGAAAAGCAATTATCTTTCAATTGAAAATTAATAATATAAAATAATAAGAGTAGCTTGTATATCATATTAACTGTATTAATTTAAAACTACCTTAATTAATATGTTGAAATTTGACCTTGAAAAATATACTTTTTTGTGACAAATAAATGAGAACAATCTTTTACAAGAAATGTATACATTTACTCACTTAATCTGGTTCTAACTCATCAATAACAGAATCATGTGCATTGCACTGAATTTTTTCTCTTGTAATAGACTATTCAAAAGTAGTTTATAAAAAAAGTTACTCAAATTTTAGAAAATTAAATCTAAATGCATTATAAGTTTGTTTCTCTGAGAGTTCACCTCTGATACAGGTTTATGAGTTACAAGTTGAGGACAATGTTCTATAGCAAGTTTATACACTCAACAAAATGCTGCTCTTTTAACATATTGACCAGACCTGTCATGTAAGGTCTCTCACTCAAAGATCCGAGTGATGTGGAGTATTATATTACTATAAAGTAACATAGTCTTGCTTTGAATGAGCAGTTTGACATAAGTGTTATGATTGAGTTCTAAGCTGTATCAAAAGCTATTTATTCTCAATATGAAAAACACCTACAAGCCAATAGAAAAATATGTGAAAGACTCAGATAGGCACTTCACATAATGAGATATTATGTGAAAAATATTATGTAAAAAGCCAAAGGAACATGGAATAGTATTTATATTACTCATGAGGGAAATGCAAAATGAAATCACAATGAGATATCCTACCAGAATTATTGAAATAAATTCTCATACATTGTTGATGGAAGTATAAACTAGTACAATCATTTTGGAAATTTGTTGGGCAGTATTCACTAAAGCTGAACATATGCTTATTCAGTGACACAACAACTGCATGCCTACATATATTTCTGACAGATCCAGAAGACACCTACAAGGATGTTCTTAGCAGTACTATTTATAATATCCTAATTCTAGAAACAATATAAATATCTACCAACAAAAGAACAAAAGTTCATATATTCAGAGTGGAATACTAAATAATCACTAGAATAAACAAATTATAACCACATCCAACAATATGGATACAAAGTATAAGACTGTAATCATAGAAAAGAAACAGAGTAAGCCTAGTTACTGCTGTCACAGTCAGGACAGGGGTGGGATGTGAGGTTAGCAATGGGAGGACAGAGCTGGGAGGGGCTCTGTGTTTCTAATAACACTGTTTCTTGATCGAGGTATTGGCTACATAGATAAGTCCGCTTTATGAGCATGCATCAAGCCAGATGCTCAGAAATGTATAGTTGTAGCTTCTATCCACATGTTATTCTTCTATATAAAGTATATATGTAAAATGAGGTAAGAACTGTAAGGCTTCCCTGGTGAGTCAGCACTAAAGAATCCACTTGCAGTGTAGGAGATGTGGGTTCAGTCCTTGGGTTAGGGAAGCTGCCCTGGAGAAGAAAATGGCAGCCTGCTCTGGCATTCTTGCCTAGGAAATTCCATGGACAGAGCAGCCTTCAGGGCTATAGTCCATGGGGTTGCAAGAGTCGGACACAACTAAACCACCACCACACCATCACCAAGGAAGTTTCAGGTGTTAGTCGCCCAGTCATATCCAACTCTTTGCAACCCCATGGACTATAACCCACCAGGCTCCTCTGTCCATGGAATTCCCGAGGCAAGAATACTGTAGTGGGTTGCCACTTCCTTCTCCAGGGGATCTTCCCAACCGAGGGATTTAACCCAGGCAGGTTTCCTGCATTGCAGGCAGGCTCTTTACCACTGTGAACCAGCAGGGAAGCCTACCACCATCAAGAAGGAAAAGAGAATAAAAAATGTTTAAATGAAACAAAATAATACTTCCCAGTGCAGTGCAATGCACAGTGCCAAGTACCTTAGTGACACTAAGAGAGGGTTTTCTTGAGGCAACAATTTGTATGTTTACAGTCTTTAATACCTGATTTTGAAGTAAGATTGGATACTACACTTGATCTTGGCCAAAAGGCCCAGAAATAATAACTGAATCACTTTACTGTACATTTGAAACCAACACAACATGGTAAATCAACTTTACTACAATAAAAGGGTTAAAAAATTTTTAAATAATAAAAATAATTTTATTCAAAAAAAAGAATGTAGAAATAGTATTTGATATTTCTTGAAAGAGGACATTGAAGGGTTAAAGATCTCAGAGTAAAACTACAGAGATTCTAGACAGGATTGCAGATCTGTTTAGAAGAGGAACACATGAGTGACCCTGTGGGTCTACAACATGGAAACAAATAACACTTCTCAAAATAGATGGGCATGAACGTGGGAGCACAGAAACTACCACGACGAGGGCTTGACTAGGGCTTAGCAGCAGGACATGAAAACTCCTCACAAATATTGAAAAATATTACCGTTAAAACCTTCCCTTTTTCTGGCTTTAAAATAAAACAATACGTAGAAGACAGTGCTACTTTCTAGGAATATCCTAAGTTTCTGCAACATAGTACCCAGAGTCACTGACTCTGTCTGCTTCATTCTGTTACTCAATGTATTTCTCTCTCACCCTGAGCAGATCCTGTCTTTTTGTGTTTAGGTGAGCAAAGGAAATGGGGATCAGTGAACAAAGAGGAAAGAGGTTAATATCAGAACAGTGGAGAGTAACAGGCCTTGTCCAGTTTCCAGTACCTGAGCAGCAAACAGGGAGAGCACTGTTTAGGACACGATGAAAACCCCGAGACGCATCTGAGAGTACGATACTGCCAGTGGTGCAAGTGTGGCGTGGGCCCGGGCGCTCTCAGGGGCTGCTTCTCCGCCTGGAGACCCCGCTGGTCACCTCTTCAGGCACCATGCCCTTCACCGACTTGTGCCGCCTGCATGTTCATTAACAGACGATCATCATCATTCTTTGAGAAGCTGCCTCATGATAGGTCACAGTGAATTTTAAAAGATCCTTTTCTCTTTTCTCTCCTCCTTTGAGATGTGAGAAAGACTAAGAAAAATGGATGAAATTATACTTCTCACCCAATGACAAAATAGACTTTGGATTAAATAAAACTCTGCCCATGGTTTATCAAATATCAGCTTTAGGACCCCTTAGCTTAACTATATTAACAAGAATAATAAAAGGACTAATAATAAAAGTCTCCTGATTGTATCCTATATTTATAGCCTTGATATTCTAAAGATCTTGAGTTATTAATTTGTCGGAATCAAAGTATAAGATGTTTTTAACATTTTAAATGCTCAGTCTAAAGTGTTTATTAGTTTATCTTTCAATATGGATATATTGGTAAATGAGAATTTTGTTTTTATTTGCATATCATATTAGCATTATTCTGCTGCATATGTGCTTTAATGGAAAAAATATATGCATGCAATTTAATAGGCCCAATCATATTTTAAAATAAAAATAATTGCCAGAATCTTTTAACCTTGAGGCTACTATAATGGACTGAGTGAGGGTAAATGAAGCCAATATATAAGGTAAATGATGATGCACTAACACATTCTTTAGCATACTTCAGTATTCTTTTATTTTATTATTCCTCTAGAAATCAGGATTAGGCAGCGCCTCTGACTAATTAACCCAAAGAGGTTTGACTAATAGAAGGAGATTGCAAGCATGATTAGTTAAATGATAATGTACATAGCACTTAATGATCATTATCATTTATTCTAATATCAGAGCTAATAAATGGTGAAACTGCTTAAGCCAAATGCTGTCATATCACAATAACTTACATCATGGCTAACTCTAATAATTTCTAATTTACTTGGGAATCGATGGGACATGTAGCTTTCTTAATGCATGTCAATGCTTTCTTAAATAAATTTATAGATGTTTTTAAAGTAGAAAAATATTTATCTCCTTACCTAGACTACATAACAAGTAGTCATACCACCATTCCCTGCCAAAACACAAATAGTTCTAGCTACACTAATACATCCTTGGCTTTCATGAAGCCAGTCCAATGTATTAAGACAACTTATTTACAGTCAATAATAGTAACTAATATGAATTCCAAATGCAAATCTCATCCCATTCCCTTGCTTTCTAAGGATTCAGTGAATAAAGATTAGACATCAAATTCTTATGCAGCACTGGAAGGCTACTTTGCCCTAAAAGCCAAACCACAACCCCCTCCCCCAACACACACACACACAAAGTAGAGTGGTACTGACTTTGTCTTATGCATTTCGATCATTTTCTCTCACATTAAGAAGTGCAAAGGACAAAAATATTCAGATACATGCTGCAAAATCACTGGCCAATGTTGTCTACAGGACACAAAAGCAGCAGGAAGATGGTTTGATTTACATGGAGAACAGTCACGATCCTGAGCTAGAGGTGCCCCGGTCACTGGCTCATCACTCTGAAGGAACACACAGTGATGAGCACTTCAGTCTCTGGGTCACCGAGAAATGAGAAGCTGAGAGCTAGGAGAGACAGAAGTCCCTGTTATACACAGTAACAGAAGGGGGAAACAAAAACGAAAAACACAATCGGTGCATCGTAGTAGAGAGAGAGAGAACCAATGACTGTAAGGGGAACTTTGAGCTTCCGGTCATTCTTAATAGAGAGAAACACAGTCAGCAGCTGTTTTCCTATCCTGACTGCCCACTTAGAACTTGAATATTTCCAACCTTAACTTCTAAGGAGGTTAATGGCTACTTTATAGAGAAATTCAAAAGGCCTCCAATAAAATATAGAAGTCCGTTGTCCTTGACTCTTGCCTTATTGATGCTTCTCCTGTTACTTCTTGATTCATCAACTATAGACATTGATTTCCTGTTGTGAGATTGAAGCTTAATATCACAACTTGGGTCTCTCCATAGGGCTTCTCACAACACAGCTTCCCCTAGAACCGAGAGAGGGGGAGACACAGCACCCCGGAGGAAGACCACAGTGTCTTTTGCAACCTAATCTCAGGTGTGTGTGTGTGTATGACTCTTTGTGACCCTATGGACTGTAGCTCATCAGGCTCCTTTGTCCATGGGATTTTTAGACAGGAATATTGGAGTAGGCTGCTGTTTCTCCCTCCAGAGGATCTTCCTGACCCAGGGATCGAGGCCGCATCGCCTGTGACATCTGCATTGCAGGTGGATTCTTTACCCACTGAGCCATCAGAGAAGCTCCAATCTTAGAAGAGACATACGGTCATTTCTGCCCTATTCAACTAGCTGCAGACGAATCCTAGAAAATGTTGCTGAGGTGAGCTACACAATAAAGAACACTAGGAGGCAGGGATCACTGAGGGTCACCTTGGAATCTACCAGTATTTATTACTATTATGACTATAAAATAGCATATGAGGCCATGTTAAATGCAAGTAGAGTATCATGACTGTACACTTGACCCTTGTACAATATGGGGTTAGGGGATCTGACCTATGAGCATTTGAAAATCTGTATATGATTTATAGTCATATGTGAGGTTCCTCCATATGTGAGGTTCCTGCCAACTGTGGTTCCACATCCATGGATTCAACCAACAGATGGTGTAGTATTATAGTGTTTACTATTTAAAAATTGCACACAGAATTGAATCCATGTAGTTCAAACCCATGGTGTTTAAGGGTCAACTGCATACCATTTTTTTCTAGAATAACTGTCTCATTTTCCAAGTGCCTATCACTTTTTTCATACTCATCCTCAAAGCTTTGCAATACAATTATCCAATTGTGCACAGTTATATACAATTACACAAATATTAATATAACAAAAATTATAAAGATACATCGTTATTTGTAAATTCTCTTATCTGTAAATTCTACATTTTTTCTCATCTTCCCTATAACTAACTCTGTTTATGCTTTTCCAAATATCGTACTATTTTTTTCTGCTACTGTATTTTTCTAATCCTTATATATATATATATATACTGCATGTATTATAAACATGACATATCATTGACATATTTGACATCTTTGCAATTATTAATTATGGTGCTTTTCTCCACATTTTCTCGGTTCACTAAGAGCTCCTCTGGTTTGTTTTCCCTTGTTTTTTTAGGTTGAATGTTTTCCTCAAGTGTCAGCTAATGAATCCTTGGCCCCAGTGAATACTTGAGAGAAAAAACACTTGTGTGAGTAGGTTTGTTAACTAGTGGGCTTCTCTGCGGAGTGCTCTTGTAATAAGCTAGCAGCTTTTGAGGGAAGAGGGCCCCAAATAGCAGTCTCTGAAGCCTTCTCTCTAGACTGCTGGTTGTCCCCAGGAAGACCTTCTGTCCTGTGCCTGGAGCGTGAGCTGGCGCTTACTGAGCGGCGGCCGGGCGGGCCAGAACTGGCCACTCACAGCCCCTCTTCTCTCCCGGGACCCGCCTGTGTGTTCAGGTAACTCCCGTCTTCAGTGCAGTACCTGGCCTGGCACCCCAGTTCTAGAGTCTCCGCCTAGGTTTTCCGGATGCCATCTGTCCTCTCACCTGCTCGGGGAGGAAGACACGCAGCGCAGCCAGGGGGTCACGGGTCTGGAAGGGGGGCCCTTCTGCCTGCGTGGGACTGAGCCGCCCCCGCCACACTGCATCCCGCTGGACGCCCCACCCCTCCTGGCACCTGCGGCTTCTGAGCCCTGGGGTGCTCCTGTGAGGGACCGTCAGTGCTTCTCATTGGGGTGCCTGCTGCTGCGGGCTGAACAGTACCTCCTGAGACTCATGTTGAAGCCCTAATGCCTGGGGTCTAAGAATGGCACCTGATATGGAAATGGGGCTTTTGCAGATGTCACCAAGTTAAGGTCGGGGGTGTGTGCTCACAGTCACTTCAGCCATGTCCAACTCTCTGACTCCAGGGACTGTAGCCCGCCAGGCTCCTCTGTCCGTGGGGGTCTCCTCCAGGTTGAGGTGGGCCGCCCTAACCAAAATATTCAAGTCCACATAAGAAGGGTACGTGATGCCCTGCCCTGGTGGTCCAGCAGTGAAGACTCTGAGCTTCGTTGCAGGGGGCATGGGTCTGATCCCTGGTTGGGGAACTAAGATCCCACATGCCATGTGGTATAGCCAAAAACAAGGGCACATGAAGACACAGAGACACTGCTGGGCTCCATGCAGACATAGTCTGGGATGCGCGTGACACGGCTGCAAGCCGAGGACCTAGAGGATAGCCGCCTCCAGAAGACAGATGGGCACAGGGCCTCCCTTGGAGCCTGCAGAAGAACCCGCCCTGCCCACACCTTGAGTTTGGATACACACCTCCAGGACCCCCATGGAGCACTCCCAGGCCCTCAGTTTGGGGAACCTGCTTGGGAGCCCTCAAGCCCCGGGAACCCAGCTTCGCCTCCCACAGCACCCTCTTTCCTGTCTTCATATCTTGCTGTCCTAGGTTGATCATGTCTTGACTTCACAGAATTTGATGCTGGTTTTTGCTGCTTTTTCTCCTTGTGGCTTTGCAGTTAACACCCAAGGGGAAAATGAGGTAAAAACACCTTTATTATTTTATTGTAAAACCAAAGTCTCTACAGACTTTCAATTTTCTTTTCTTTCTCTCTTCGAAACTAGTTCATATCAATTAATACATCTTAAGTGCAATACAGGAACTATCATATGTAAAAGAATTAGTTTCAACCTCTCTAATTAGTACACCCATTCTGCATACTACTGCCACTTTGCACAAGAATTTATAATAACTTTCTATTGACAAATGCATCATTCAGGGTAGGCAGAAAAGGAGAAAAAATGCAGAGGAACTAATAAATACTGAACCTATGGAATATCTACTCAATTATAGGTACTTTGGCTTCCCAGTTGGCAATAGTGGTAAAGAAAGAACTTGCCTGCCAATGCAGGAGACGAAAGAGATGAGGTTTTGATTCCAGTCAGGAAGATCCCCTGGAGAAGGGCATGGCAACCCACTCCAGCGTTCTTGCTTGGAGAATCCATGGACGGAGGAGCCTGGTGGGCTATGGTCCATGGGGTCAGAAAAAGTCAGACACGACTGAAGCAACTTAGCACGCCACATAGATACTTCAGTAGACTCCTTTCACACGTTTTCACTTAATGTTCTAAACAGTCTAAGAAGCACATAGCATAATTTCTCTTTTTTACAGCGAGGAAAAGTAAGTCCCAAGGTTAAATAAACTGCTAGGGTCATCCTTTCATTAAGTCAAGAAGTCACACTGAGGCCTGACCGCCCCGAAGCCAGTGCCTGATTCCACGCTGTTTTCAAGGTTAGACTGTTTGGTCAGATCACCCAAGGCTTTTAGAGACAGGATTCAAAAATACGACTAATTTTACAAATAGTGAGTACAAACAGCTGTTGCTTTAAGTAACTACCACGCCTGACAGGCATTTGGCAAAACCTTTATTTCTGATACGGACAACAATCTTGGAAAGTGGTTTCTATCTGTGACCACTCTAAACTGACCTTCATTTTTAATGAGGGCAAACAAAATAAAATATAAAAACAAATCTAGCAGTCCCTTAGAAACAGTGAAGTTTAGCACTAAGCGTTGTTTAGTAGGAAGAGACCTCAGTTCGCCAAGCATATGTGATGTACTTGGCCTGTGCCTGGAGGAAACCTGAGGGTCACTGCCATCCCTGACAGAATGCCTTCCTCACACGCGACATGACGCCCAAACCACGCTGAGACACATGTGGTACAGGCGTGCCGACAGAGTTCCCTTTACTTTACTAACTACACCACTGTCATGACTACTACGACATGGAACCCCTTATCTTCTCAGACCCGGGGTGACTTTGCCTGGCTGGTGCGCTACAGCTCACTCAGCAGGCCTACTGCCAAACTGATCCCTGTGGTTACACTTGAGATTAACCTTTAGAGTTTTCAGGCAACTGGAGAACCAACTGCCCTTTGTCGGACCTGGGGAGCACCTCGGCTACTTTTCTTTCCCTCAGGTTTTACAGACAGTTATTAATACACAAGTAATAGCCTCTCTTCTCAGCTGGACCACTGATGATGCAAACACTTTCCTGCATCCCCCTGAGCAGTAACGTTTCATAGTCCGTCTAGAAGTGCCATTCTCTGCTGCCCTTGCCCCCCTTGCCCGCACAGAGCCTGCCACTTGCAGGAGAACTACATTCTAGTTCTCAGTGAAAAAGCATGTCATCAGGTCAGACCCCCAAGCTCCTGACTCAATATTCGCGTCTACTTCTCTCCACACAACCTTCCTTTAACCATCCAGGTGCTCAAACCTGAGCTCTCGCATCCCAACCCCAGCAAACACACATCTCTCCCAAGCAGAGTGTCCTCCCTTCAGAATGGACGCTAAAGCCAACACCACACAAAAGACAGAGTCACGACCCTCTCATTGAACTACAACCTGGTTTAGTTCCAGCTATTTCCCTTCTGTTTCATTCTTTCATACCCAGGCTTTTAGAAAGGACAGCCTCCATTCCGCCTGCTCCCAGCACTGTCTGGCTTCAGTTTCTACTGACCTACCGCAAACACTCTGCCAGAGGAGAATGCTGCCGTCTGTGCCCTTCGGTCTGCTCCAAGACCTGTGTTCCTCCGTCCTCGACGCACCTAGTCTTTCTCAAGCCTGTGGCTTTGCGCACCGCTCTGTCTCTTGGCCTCTCAGAGACTGTTCCTTCCCAGCTGCAGAGGCTGGTGAGTAAGAGTTACTGCATCAGTAAGAGTTTCATGACTTACTGTAATTTTTTTGTCGTTTGAAAACTCGTCTTTAATTGACATAGTCACAAATGTGGGGAACATATCAAATGGTTTATGAGTCTGTAATTTTAGTGACAAACTGTTCAGGATAAGCAGTTAAGGTCCAGTGAACCAGTGCCGCTGTGGAGGTTCACTCAGGATGCAGGGAGCAGATGACATCACACGTACCCAGAACGGTCGTTAGTCTTGCTGGATCTCCCGGGCAGAAGCGTAACGTGTAGAAACAGAAAATTTGTAACAAACCAGTAATCAAACAGGAAAAAAATTATTTTTTATTCTTCGGGGAATTTGATAAAATCAACAGATACTTTTAGCAAGGACAAACTTTTAGCCCAGAACAAAAATAGAGTTCAAGGAGTTTCTAAAGTCTATCCACTGACTCCTTATAAATCCAAATTCTGAACCTGTGCTTTAAGAAAAGGATAGATTAAGAATGGACCAAAAACGTTTAAACATGACAACTGTAGCCCACTGAGTGGCACAAGCAGGGACATGTTTACCCCAGCAACTACCTCAGGGAAGGCAAGGAAGTCCCTTTCTTTGTACAAAGGTTCTTTATCTCCTTTTCACTCAATCTATGCTCAGCCTTCAGCATACAACTGTGAATGCTCACTAAATGAAAGGCGTTTGTTACTTCTTGCATAAACGTCCTTTTAAAACAACCTGAGGTCCTCACCACTTGAGAATTTTCTAGCCTGTTCACCCTTCAGAGTCTGTCAGGTAAGGACTCGCCAAAAGGTTGTCCCGCCCTGACTACAAAGGAGAAAGGCCTTTCTGTCAACCCACAGGGCATCGGGACCTAGGCAGGAGCCTACTGAGTCTGTTCTTCCTTGTGCTTGCCTACGTATTAAGGAGGAGAGACTGATGCTTGAATAAAATGTAAAATGACCCAAACTGTTCTACATTCCTGGCCTAGAAAAGTCTCCTTAAAAAATATTTAAGTCTTTTGACAGTTACAGGTAGTGTTTAATTCTGCTTGAAAGCCCAAGTGTAAGGGTGTCAAGAACAATTAGTATTTTAATAGTTCCCATCCTTAGACAGGCACAAATTCATCAGAAAGAGAACAAAAAATAATCTCAAGAAAATAAGCCATATTATTCATTATACTTTCCTACTTTAAAATAGGAAATTTTATTTTTTTTAATGAAAATGGTAGCCCATATACTACTTTGATAGATAAGGTTTTCTAGACAAAGAGTGGTTTGGTATTGTCCTCCCTGTTTTCAGAAAAGCCTGAAGGCAGCTCATGCTCACCAGACACCACTGAAAATCTTACAAATTTCATAATTCTGCCTCAAGACAAATTCTTGCTGCTCATGGAAAAGGTAGGTCAAGAAATAAAGGGACTGAAGGCTGAGTGAAGTAAGGGAGGGGGGATGGTTGTGTGTGAAGTTTTAATACATCAACAACAAACCTGTCCTGTGAGCTTCCTTTAGAGTTATTTTGTGAGAAATATGCTAATTCAAAGATATCTAACTAGCTTCACATTTAATTCTGACTTCCAATCTTAGAGTGGCAGAGCAGCTGTGCCTGGAAGCAATACAATCTTATTTCTATAAAAATCTCTCAAAGCTCCATATATAAGTGGAAGAGTAAAAATAGATAATCAAATCCAAATTAAGGCTATTAAGAATTGATTTAGTGTAAAGATAATATAGCAAGATTTTGTTTAGGTTATGGATGCTCACTAAAAATGTGTAATACTTGTTTGCCTAAAATTTTGATTATGTTTTATCTTATTTTGTCACAGTTAAATAGTTTTATCATTAGGGATTTTAATTGCATATAGTTTATAGAATTCTTTCTGATTACTCTATACCCATTTAACTGAAAAAAAATTTCACAGTACCACTCAATGAAAAGAGAACCATCTAATGAGATGCAATCAAACTGCTAGCACATGTTCCATAAGATGTGGTTGAACAATTCCTGCTTGTGAAACCTTTGTCACAAACGTTCTAGAGTCTACAGGGGAAAAGAAGTCCCTGAAGAGAGAAGGAATTACTGTACCTTGAAAAACACTGGTTCCTCAGTTGTAACACCACTCAGTTTTATAAAGATAAAAGGAAAGAAATGACTAAAGAAAAAAAATGGGGTAAACCAAGTCCTTGAAAGTCTTCTTTCAATCTACAATGAAGGCTCCTCTATCATGCGATCTCCCTTTGCATCTGCTGCCTGCTGCTGTCACTGCCTGTGTCCAGTCCTTGTGTTCTCTCGGTTAGAAGATTTCCTGCGGATAACTCATCTGCTTATGCAGCTGTGAGCATGTCTCTGTAAGGCTCTCAACATACAGCTCTAGAGCTGGCTTCTCTCCTCACACCCTGAGAAGCTCTCTGACTCTCCCCATCCTTGAAGCCAATCTATGGAAATTTCAAAGTGGCTATTAGGTTATTTCGATTCTTTCTTCTAACATGTGTCACTGCAATTCCATACAAATTGCTCAGACTTGTCATTTTCCTGCTCAGAAGCCTCAAGAGTCCAAGTTCTTGGCCTGGAATCAGACTCTCAATATACTTCTTCCCTACCTGGGCCTTCATTTTTAACCAGGTCAGTTTATTCACTGATACCCAAATATGGTATGATTTTATTAAAATGCATTAATAAATATTTTTACTATCTTGAGTGACTATTTTCTATTATAGAAAATCTTTAGATTTCAAATGGACTGTGTTGAGTAAAGACATGAGACAATGCCCTGTACTTATTAGCAGATGCTTTATTTACTGTTGTTAAACTTTGCTTGATTAAGCAAGGGAAAGAAATCAAATTAATAAGTTACTCCCCACTGCTAAGGACTGAATAATCTAACCAAGATTGAACCTCACCCTTCACATCTGATGCAATAATCTTCAAACCTGTGATGACCAAATATCTCCTTCTGATGACAGATAATATTCCAGACAGAAGATGAGAAGGAGGTATCTGGTCACAGCTGGGGCTTTAGCAAGTGACAGACTAAGCCCTACACATTGGGTAACAACCACCGATGTGATTTTGCTCAATGTACATTAAGTGCTCTATTCAAGTCTAAGCATAGACATGTCTGTATTCATTCAACACATCCTTACTAAAAACATCCAAGTGTCAGGCACCAATGCAGCGAAGAACTGGGGCTGCAACAGTAAACAAGGCAGAGCCCCTCCCTGCCTGCACCGATAGGACTGAGAAGTGATGAGGCAGACATTGGATGGGAATACTTTGAGGGAAACGCATGATGCAAACGGGAAAACCGGCGTGCTGGTGAGAGCATATGGGCACTAGTAAGAGCATAAAGTTTGTTTTTATCCAATTTATTTTTAATTGGAGGGTAACTGCTTTACAGTGTTGTACTGGTTTCTATCACATAACAATGTGAATCGGCCGTAAGTACACATGCCCACCCTGTTCCACCCTTCTAGCTTGAGCTCACTGTGTTATGCAGCGACTTCCAATTAACTATTTTACAAATGGCAATGGAATGTTAAGCAGCCATAAAAGGGAATGGATTGGAGTCAGTTCCAGTGAGGTGGATGAACCTGGGGGCGCTGTGTGTGCTCAGCTGCATCCGACTCTGTGACCCCACGGACTGCAGACTGCCAGACTCCTCTGTCCATGGGTCGAACCTGGAGCCTGTTCCACAGAATGAAGTCAGTCAGAAAGAGAAAAACAAATGCTGTCTCCTAGCACATGTATGCAGAAGCTAGAAGAACGGGGCCGGCGGGCCCACTTGCAGGGCAGGAGCAGAGGCAGGGGTTGGAGCGCAGACTGGTGGACTCGAGGGCCGGGGAGGCGCACGAAGCGGGGGGGGCCCTGAGGAGCGCAGCCTAGGGCTCAGACTGCACTCAGAGAGGCCCCTGGGGAGGGGTGCGCGTGCTGCTTCTGCCTTCCAGCTCCCTCTGGCCACCAGGCTTTTGCCTCACTTCTAGCTAGCCTTCGAAACTCAGCCTTGACTCCAGGTCCCTCTAGAGGCTGATCTGAGCTGTCTCGTAAGTCTGGACTGGTCTTCGCGGTCTCCCAAAAGCTCTGTGCGTCACCACTATGCTATCTTGGTGTTAACCACACACACCAGGACTGCTACTCAGCTGTCTCCTAACTGGACGGTGGATTCTTAGACGGTGTCTCTGCATCTAAAGTGTCCAGCGATGCTTAATACATTTTGCTAAACAACTGAGTAAGTGAAGGCTTCACAAGGAAAAATACCACACACAATTTACTAGGTCTTAACAGACAAAGCAAAAGATAACACAGCTGAAGGTTTTAACCAAAGCATTTTGAGTAGAGGTTTAGCACAGCACAAGGGCTGGATTATTCAGTGTGTACAATTTCTCAGTTTGTGAGGTTTATAGGAGTTAAGAGCACTTGAGGTCATCTTTTGCCAAAATATTTCCTGTGATACTTTAACTCCAAGGTCTCAGAGGATACATTATCAGGATTTTCTCATTCTGAAATAAAAAGATGAATCTCCCTCTTTCTAGTCTACACACACACACACAAAGTCTATATTTATAATCTAAAATGTTCATGATCTTTCTAACAGTATAAATTTATTAAATTAATATAGATATTTTAACACAGAGTTTATTAAAAGTAATAAACAATGGCCCTAATTCCGGAAGGTGGTTTATTCCTGCGATCCAAGCCTCAGGCAAAAGAGTGCTATCTAGGGGTTCTACCTGGGAACGAGGGAGGAGACAGACGAGAGGCTAGAAAACGTCTGATCACATGCGAAAGTGTGTCTCATTGGCATGAACTTATGTCACAAGAGAAAGAAGATGGACATACACGGCTCATCAGGATGATGAGAAGAGGGAAAAAGGTGATTCAAGCTGCTGTGGTCAGACATGACACAGCACAGAGAAGAAGCTGGCTTCGGAAATCAGGCAGAGCTTGTTTGAAGCTTGGCCACAGGAGCAGAGGCAAACTATGAGGCCTGTTCAATCCTTGGTTATGTTTTACATAAAACAGAGATAGAAACAATGACTATTTGATAGGATGATTAAGAAGATTAAAAAGGATATATATAAAACATTTCAACATACTGCCTGGCTTCTAACTCAAATAACTCAATAAGCAAAGTAACGTAGTAAATATTAGCCTATTAATACTATATTATTATTAAGATGCAAGCAAATTTAAAATATTGTAGAAAATCTCATAGATCTTTTAAAAATAATAAGACACCAACTACTATATATTTTTAGAAAATACAAATTTCAGTTGTTAGTTCTAAGTACATGAAGTGAAGTTGCTTCAGTCGTGTCCGACTTTGCAACCCCTGTGGACTATAGCCTGCCAGGCTCCTCTGTCCACGGGATTTTTGAGGCAAGAAACCTGGAGTGGGTTGCCATTTCCTTCTCCAACTACATGAAAGTAAATCAAAAAACAAAAGGGGTTTATGTTACATTTCAATCACATAGTTCAGTTGTAAGGTTAATATTTTTAGTGAAAACAAACTAATTTTTCAAAATAGACTTAAAAATTAATTCTAAAATGTTATCTTTCCCAAAAAATACTCATGATCCTTGTTGCAATATTCTTAACCAAATTCTGCATTTTTCAAGGTCTAGTCTAATAAATCTGCCATTATACATATATCTTTAAAAATCAATCTGGTCATTTGAATTTTTTTTCTACTTGGTGAGAAATATAAAGGGAAAACATAAATATCAATGAAAACAAGTTTTTAAAATACCTTAAACCATTACATTTATATTAGAACAGAGAATTTGATCTTTAAGATATATCTCCCTTGACTTACTATATAATTTACTTGCTTAATTAATTATCACAAAAACCTTAGACTTCACATAGTATATCAGCCTTGATAGAGACAGAAGTCTCTTAGGACTGTTCTTCTCAAGGTCAGTATACAAATTTATCTTAAAAAGTTTTCCCTTCATAGCAGCCAGAATACTTAATCACAGCGTGGGTATCTGTATGCCATTACAATCATATCATATCATGACTGGGTCTTTTCTTTAATGACTTATAGTGGGGGCTGAGTTATTTCACATATTGCATTAATAATAATAATTTAAGAATCTAAGTACATATATGCAATCAAACAAGAAACATGATGGGAATCAACATTAATGTTACAGTTGTGTCACTAACTAGGTCTGTACTCTTAGAAAGTTCTCAGCTTCTCTGAGTTTCTCTATCCTCTACACTTTTTTGCCAATATTTAGTAAATAATCAACCAAAGCTAGGAATTAATTATCCACAATGAATTTTTCTGACTTAGTACAATTTTTTTTCCTATTTCTAGAATAGATAAAAGCAAAACAATAAAAACAAACTGTTGAAAAAAGTCAAAAGATCTATTTAAAATTTTAGTGTACATTTTTTTACCTTTTCTTTCATTTATTAAGCATCTATTATGTGTACTTCATCTTGATCAGTAAGCATCTACACAGCTATTAAAAGATCATTACATTCATGTCCCTTTCTTATTTACCTCATATTCTTTTTAGGTTACCCTAGAAATCCGACTTAAGTTTCTCTATTCAGTCATACACTAATACTTCTAGAACGTTAACTCATCTGTACCCAAAACAACCTAAATAAAGTCTGTCAAGTATCTTTTCATTTATAAATCTAGTAAACTTTGGTAACACCTCACTGAACAAATGTCAATCACGATGGATAAATTTGATTTTGACTAGGAAAGGGAAGCAGAAACCAAATACATAACAGTGAGAGAAAGGAAGCCAAAGTAAATAAAACCCAATCCACACAAAACGGCATCTTGAAGACAGAAAGAGGGCTCCATGAGACTGGGTGTTCAGGAGCCAGCTAGGGATGTATGAAAGGAGTCAGTCTCAGGTAAATATTTGAGACTGAGTTAAGTCACCTTTTTTAGTGATTCTAGCACATCCTTCCACAATAATACCACACGAAGCTCATCTGTATTAGATTTGCCACAGAGTTGGTAAGTGTTTCACACTGTACTGGCAAATATGGTGGAGTAAAACAGGTAGCAATTCAACATTTCAAACTATATCTTAATGTAAAGTAAACACACTGCTCAAAATAGGATTAGGAGGAAACGAGGTTTTTGAAAGGAGACAATGGACAACACTGATTATAAATGTGTGAAGTAAATTCAAACAATAATAATAATAAAAGCAAAATATGTACTTGAGACCTGAAAGAAGAATCTTTGACATTCCCTCAAGGCACTAATGGAGGGAAGGAAAATATGAGTGCACAATCTCATTGCAAATGTGTACATCCACACATTTTTACTACACTGAAACTCAAGAACATCACAGCAGCCTACTAAAATCACAGATCAACAGGATAAAAGTAGATAAGAAGAATGTGCAATTTATGAATACGGTTTATTACCATGGTTACAAACTTTCAGAATAGGCCTCTGAGATGCTGGACTGAGACTCTGCCGAATATCTGTTAAAAATACATATATATAAAAGAAACTTAATATAGAGCTCTGTTCATCTCAGGAAGTATAACAATATTAGACATTTTTCCAAGGTTAAGTATTTCTGGAAGCGAAGCAACGCTTCAATACCCTGATATACTTGAAGCAATAATGTTATGACTTTTACTTCTCATTTAATTATGCTACTGTGAACTCCAGTGGGACAAGGTACATATGGTCCCTCAGATGAGACCTGTCACACTAATCAGGCTATCTCAGGTTCAGCGCACTGATTTGTTACTACGCTAGTGACACTGGCCAACTGGAACGCTTCTCTCTCTGACACTTGTCATTGCAAAGGGAGGATTAAGCCAACTTATAAAACTCCTGAAGAGTTGTTGCCCACAGCACTACATTCTTGACACATGACTTTAAGGGAATTATAAAAAAGGGGAGTGTCGTTCTTTGTTACACTTCCCTAGAAAGTAACACGAAAGAAGCATAATGTTTACCTCTTGTCTTCGGTGTCCTTTTCCTTCGGTCGCGGAAGGCAGCCCCCGACTGCAAGGCCTCCAGCAGACTATCCATCACTCCTGTCTCATCACCCTCTGTGAAAAGAGAAGCCGGGCATTTCATCATCCCTCTGGGTTACCACAGCAATGTCAAAGCACGCACACAACTGGTGACAGTATGGTAGGGGTAACATCAGATGCCAGGGCTAAGCCAGAAATTTCAAAATAAGAAACAACTTTAACTCCCCCAGAAATCAAATATCTTTTAATGAAATCTGTCTCATTAGTGCCTCTGCCACTGTCCACTAAAGAGAACCAAATTCCACTGATTCACTTTACAGCACTGTTTTTATAGTCTGGTGGCAAAATAAAATTTTAAATGGAATGTGGGTCTAGTCATACCAGTGTCTTGGGTTATCATAAATCACATTTCCCTTTAGAAATGGGTTATTTTCAAGGCATCAGCTCCTAGTCTAAAATCGAGCAGGTGTGGGAGAATGTTTCTGTTGTTATAGATTCTGCTGTCTAAATTTATTGTACAAAATTATATTTCCAGGCCAACTTCTGTGAACATGCTCCCAACGGCTGATTCTTCATATCAGAGGATAATTGTCCCCAGACTTTCAGTGACACAGAACAATATGCAAACTTTTACAGAAAGGGTGAAAAGTTTGTCTTTTTAATGAAAGATAAACCAAAAGAGGCTCTGAAACATCTGAAGGACAGAAACACATTATGATTAGTTTAAACTGACATTCTACATATAATTGATGAGATTTTGGATATAGGGCCAACTCTCTGTATTCAGTTATTTTATAATAATCTATAGTTACATATGTCCATGCTAAATGTTTTTTAAAGGAAACTAAAAAAAAAAAAAAAGGTTCAAAGAAACTACTGGTTCAAACTAAATTCATAGAAATGCCACAGATTTTTTTTTTTTTGGGTCCCTGAGAGAGTAGTTATTTTCAGGCATTCTCTACGAAGTTGTATGACTATACAGTCATGTCTAAAATAGTATGTAACTATTTTCCTCTGGATTTTTAATTTCTTTTTTTGAAATGCAATCCTTTTCTAGGGAACATATGACAAATGAATGTAGAAGAGTACAAATAACACACTCATTTACAGTTTATAAACAGATATATAAATATAAACATGCATCGGCCGTTTGCAATCTGGTTCTGTTTCATTTTTAGAAAAGTACTAAACTTTGTAGGTATAATGCGAAAAACGGTGGGTGAGCAATAGAGTATTTGGAGGTTGTTAACTTACATGTAAATTTAGTTCTAAAGTGGCTTGATGGCTATTTTAATTAAAATACATTAAATATTTCAGATATTTTAATTAGTATCTAGCAATGTTGGAAATTTACACTCAAACTCAACTACATTTTTCCTAAAAAGAACTGCTGCTACTGCTGCTGACTCGCTTCAGTCGTATCAGACTCTGTGCAACCCCAGAGAGGGCAGCCCACCAGGCTCCCCTGTCCCTGGGATTCTCCAGGCAAGAACACTGGAGTGGGTTGCCATTTCCTTCTCCAATGCATGAAAGTGAAAAGTGAAAGTGAAGTCGCTCAGTCGTGTCCGACTCTTCGAGACTCCATGGACTGCAGCCTACCAGGCTCCTCTGTCCATGGGATTCTTCAGGCAAGAGTACTGGAGTGGGGTGCCATTGCATTCTCTGAGGTAATGATGAGAATGCATTATTATACATTGGAAAAAAGAATCACGAATCCATACTGACACTAAACATTTTAATTTTATTTAAAAGGGGAAGAAAAAGCTCTATTGAAAAAAGAAAATTCAGCATATTACAACTCACACAATAAGAATTAATTAGGCAGAAATCATCAATGGTTACAAAAACTATTGTATGTGAGGTTATGAAGGAACATGGCATGGAGAAATCTCACAGATTAACACCTTAACCAAATAATCACATTTGACATCACCAGTGGGGTACATGGACAACAACTGTCTCCTGAGGTCACGCATTGGAATGGACATAATATAACCTGTGCAGAAATATATAACCCGTATCTAAATGTAAGGAAACGATATTCTGTGAAACAATAAGTCTAGGTTCTTAAAGGCCATCAATATCATGAAAGACCAAGAAAGAAAAAATGAGAAGAAAAGGTTAGGGAAGCAGCATTTTACGTTAGAAGAGATTAAAGAGACATGACAACTAAATGCTACACACAATCTCTGATTAGCTCTTGCACTGCAAAAAAGTCACAGATGACATTATTGGGAAAGCCCAGTTTTAAAATGTGTTGGGTATTAAATAATTATATTATACCAATGTTAGTCACTTGAGGCTTCCCTGTAGCTCAGTTGATAAAGACTATGCCTGCAATGCAGGAGACCTGGGTTCGCTTTCTGGGTGGGGAAGATCCCCCTGGAGAAGGAAATGGCAACCCACTCCAGTATTCCTGCCTGAGAATCCCATGGACAGAGGAGCCTGGTGGGCTCCTTGGGGTTGCAAGAGTCGGACATGACTTAGCAACTAAACCACCACCACCGCCACCACCAGTCCCTTGAGTGTGATAATATTACAGTCAGGTAGGATAATGCCACTGCTCTTAGGAGACAGATGCTGACAAGGTCAGGCTCACTAAACAAATACCCACAGTTTCATGCCTTTAATTTCATGCCTTTGATCATGCTGTTCTGTCTACAAAGAACATCCTTCCTGTTTTCTTCACCAAACTATCTTCTTCTCCTTCCAGACAGACAACTAAATATCCTTTCCTGATCTATATATGCTGAACTAGGTACTCTTCTGTGTCCTAATGGCTTGAGCTACTTATATCAATAAATCCTCTATAATATTTATGTGATCATTTCTACCATGAGACTATGAGTTCATTGAGGGCAAGGATTATGGCTTTTATATAACATTTAGCAAAGAAAGTGTTTATCAATGTCTGTTGACTCTCAGCAAATAAAGCATGGGTGTGGTCAGCTGGAAGGAGTCCCCACACAGAAGAACAGAAATCGTGATGGGGGAGTGAGTGGGAGCATACCCCCATCACCAGTGTCAACATCGCTGACCTGCTCCCTCCTTCCCCTGGTCTCACACGTCTGTTCAGCTGCTGAAACTTGTTCAGCACATGCCAGTATCCCAGGAAGTGATCTGCTGTTTCCTTTTCTGACTAAATTTAATGTCGGTGGTCCAGAACTGAACTATTTTTCACCTGAAATACTATATGTGTGGCCTGAAATGATACTGCTTCTAGTTTCTCCCTAATTCAATTCATTCCATATAGCACTGAAGCAGAATTATGTTCCCCTAGTCACAAATTATCAAAATCACTCACTTCCCACAATATAAAGTCCCAACTCGTTCACTTGGCCCTGACACTGACTCCAATTGCTCTTTAAATCATATCTCTGATTTCCAACATCACAATCTGTTCCTCCACTAAAGGCAACTACCTGTAATTCTCCACAAAAATTCTCTGCTATCCATCAGGCTCTACCTGGAACTTCTGTCCCTGGACTTATTCCTCAGTGTTAACAGTTTTGCTTGGCTTCCACTCCCCACTCTGATAATGAAAATTATATAGTATCAGAGTAAGAAGACCTGCATTCTAGTCT
Source organism: Antilocapra americana (assembly GCA_007570785.1). Classification (NCBI taxonomy): domain Eukaryota; kingdom Metazoa; phylum Chordata; class Mammalia; order Artiodactyla; family Antilocapridae; genus Antilocapra; species Antilocapra americana. The sequence goes on along the minus strand of ML661906.1, from coordinate 2,256,531 downwards.
GAGCTGTCATCTGGCTATGTAATCATTCCTGACATGTGTAATAGACATAATACATGGCCATGGTTCAGGAGACAATCAAAGGAGATCATATAAATGAAAGTACTTGGTAAATTGCTAAGTGATAAAAAATATATGCAAATAAATTCATAAATGAACTCCATGGTACACTATAGGAAGTTTAGGTAATATTCGCTTATGTTGTCAGTATTGTTTCAGATACATTATAAATTAAATAACTCTTTTATAGCACATTTGATTATGCCTTTGAATAACATCATTTCTAGGAGAAATTTGGATCAGAAATACAAATAGACTCTTAAAATAATCCAATGGGTAAGATGTGGACACAAAATAAAGATGTTTTTCCAAATGCTGAAAATGCATTTGAGATTTTCACTAGACACACGTTTACTGAGGGCTCTGATGCCAGAATATTACTGGTAATATAACAAGAATTATACACCCAAGAATTAACAAGAGGTGTTTTCAGCTCTCCTGAAGTGGAAAAGTGTGCTAAGTATGGAGGGTTATAGCGGAGGTGTAAGTTTCCCTAATGAATTAGAACCTGGTGAACAAGCATGAGTGGGCCATGGCAGGGACCGGGGAGGGAACAACACATCTGGCACAAGACAGATACAAAGGCAAGAGTTAAAAACACAAACAGAAGTGAGGTATAATAAAGTATTTTGTTGCTGTTGTTTAGTCGTTCAGTGGTGTCCAACTCTGCGACCCCACTGACCATAGCCTGCCAGGCTCCTCTGTCCATAGGATTTCTCAGGCGAGAAGACTGAGGTGAATTGCCATTTCCTTCTTAAGGGATCTTCCAGACTCAGGAAAAGTATTTAAATGACTCATGTTTACATTATTCTAATACAAACCAGAGAAATAAAAATTAGCCACTTTTATCATAGATTAGAATTCAACTTCTTTAACTACAAGTCAATTGATATTCAAAATATTTATAGCCTCTCTCCTGCTGTGAAAACTCCTTTAAATAAATAGACTAACTGCAATAGTCAAAGCTGTGCTTTGTCAGAATAACATATCACCTTGCTTAATTTGTAAATCATATTTTAAAAAGTTACTGGCCTTCAAGGGAAACAGAAGGGAGAGTTAGGGATTTGATGTTTCTAAAGAAGAATCAAGAGGATACAGGAACAGGCAGAGAGGGGCTCTGTTAAGGAGATCACAAGGGAAACAACTGGCCTATAGGAGAGAAAGGGGACCAAGAAACTAAGAGCAAATCTGTTGGGGTGGGCCATTTACAAAAATATTGTTTCTTATTTCACAGACCTGCCAGAAAGTTGAGGAGGACAATGATAGGTATATACAAATACCAAGCGACTTTTGTTAATTACTGGTGTGTGTTTAGTGTGGGTTAAGTTGTTTCAGTCATGTCCAACTCTTGCAACACGATGGACTGTGGCCCATCACGCTCCTCTCTCCACGGGTTCTTCAGGCAAGAATACTGGAGTGGGTTGCCATTCCCTTCTTCAGGGGATCTTCCCGACCCAGGGTACATCTCCTGCCTTGGCAGGCAGGTTCTTTACCACTAGCGCCACCTGGGAAGCCTAATTACTAGTATAAATTACTAGTATAAACTAGTAACTACTAGTATAAACCTAAAAATAATATTGCTGTCCTACAGGAAGCAATCATGGAATACTAATTAGAGGGGTGAGGAATACTGACATCACTGCACTATTATGGATACATGTCTGCAAGCTCAGTCATTTCCAACTCTTCGCCATCCGATGGGACCAGATGCCACGATCTTAGTTTTCTGAATGTTGAGTTTCAATCTAACTTTTTCACTCTCGTCTTTCACTTTCATCAAGAGGCTTGTTAGTTCTTCTTTGCTTTCTGCCATAAGCATGGTATCATCTGCATATCTGAGGTTTTTGATATTTTTCCCAGCAGTCTTGATTTCAGCTTGTGCTTCATCAAGCCCAGCGTTTCTCATGATGTACTCTGCATATAAGTTAAATAAGCAGGGTGACAGTATACAGCCTTGACGTACTCCTTTCCTGATATGGAACCAGTCTGTTGTTCCACGTCCAGTTTTAACTGTTGCTTCTTGACCTGCATACAGATTTCTCAGGAGGCAGGTCAGGTGGTCTGGTATTCCCAACTCTTGAAGAATTTTCCACAGTTTGCTCTGATTTACACAGTCAAAGGCTTTGACAAAGTCAATATAGCAGAAGTAGATGGTTTTCTGGAACTCTCTTGCTTTTTCGATGATCCAACGGATGTCGGCAATTTGATCTCTGGTTCCTCTCCCTTTTGTGACTTAAATCCAGGCAAAATGCTATTGCACGAACCAGATAAAGAGTGCAAGTATTGAAAATGGAAAAGAAAAAGGACAAAGAACAGAAAAGCCTTGGGTTTTATGGATGTGTGTATTACAAAGTAAAGCTGAGGCTAATACACAAGTTTCTGATTCAGCCAATTGGATACAAGTTGATATTATTCACCAACTACTGAATTATTTTTGCTTCATGGTACAAAGTGCCTGAGGCAAGAGAAGAATTCAGTTTGTATATGTTGAGATGATCATGAGGTATCCAACTACAGGTGATTAATGGTATCTAGAAGGCTTACAGGTTTGAAACTTCGGAGAGAAGAATTGGTTATTCTATTAATAATAGATTGAAGCATACTGGTCATACTCAAAGATAAAGAATAATACATAAGCATAGTGAAATGGTAGTGAATACAAGTTTTTAATTTAGACAACCTGTATTTAAATTCTGGCTTTCCAATTAGAAAATTGGCGTGACTGGACCAAGTACTTAACCTTACTAACCCCCATTCTTTTTTCCTCAACTTTAATGTGTGACTAATAACAGCACCTACTTCATAAGATTACTGGGAAGATTAAAGGTGCTAAATCATGTGTATCACTCAACAGAGTTCCCGGCACTTCATAAGAACATAACAGTTACTCTTTGCTGTGAACATCTTCCATTGTGTTCATACTGAGTGTGCTTCCAGAGCTCCCGTATTTACTCCCACCATCTCCGGCACACCTTCTTTAAGTCTCACCACATACGATACGACTTCAGTAGTAATAAGAGATATATTAACTGCCTAGAGTTTGGCATGAGGATAGAGAAGAAAAGCTCAGTTTCGGCAAAGAAGTGCTGCAAGTGTGCAGCTGAAGTCCAAAATTCAGACGCTCAGAGTCAAACTTTACTCTTTTTAAAAGAAACACAAGACAGTGGATCCAACAAAATCACATGAATTTATTGTTCATGCTGCTAGTTAAGACCTTCAGGCAACTAGGTTGTACTTGCTTTACTTGGTCCTCAAGTTCAGTGTTTAACCTTCTAGAACAAAGCTCAAAATATGAATTAACCAAGATAGCAAAAAGACAGGAATAGCTTAAAATGATCTTTTTAAATGTGTCTTTTTTCAGGGGAGGGGGCGGCTATGGAATAGCGGTACTGTAGAAGAATAAAGAGTTCCTTGGACAGCAAGGAGTTCAAACCAGTCAATCTTAAAGGAAATCAACCCTGAATATTCATTGGAAGGATTAATGCTGAAGCTGAAGCTCCAATACTTTGGCCACCTTATGTTAAATGCCAACTCACTGGAAAAGACCCTCATACTGGTAAGGCTTGGGGGCAGGAGGAGAAGGGGGCAATAGAGGATGATGGTTGGATGGCATCACCGACTAGATGGACATGAGCTTGAGCAAACTTCAAGAGTTAGTGATGGACAGGGAAGCCCGGGGTACTGCATTTCATGGGGTCACAAAGAGTTGGACACAACTTAACCACCTCAAAACAACAGCATAGTAGGGAAAAATTGCTTTGCTATTATTATCATATGTATTTTGCTGCTGTTCAGTATATAAAATATTAACTATTATTACAATTATCATTATTATTCCTTTGCCAGTCAAAGGGGGAAACACAGTAGGCTAATGCCCTTAAAACTATGTATCCCCCAAATGTGCCTTAATCTAGATGTGAAACTGAAAATTTGACTCAAAAGAATTAAAAAGTCAATTTTCATTGGAATTTAAGGAATAAAACAATAATTAGAACAGTTCTCTCTTATACTACAATTAAATGAATGACTCAAGCATGAGAAGTCGAATTTTACATTTAAAAACCCAATACTTCAGTATTTCTGACTTTACTCACTATTCTTCATTATTTGCATATCTTAAATTAAACATATTTCCTATTATAAGTTAGAAGGAAATTTTTTAGTTCTGTGAAAAATGCCGTTGGTAATTTGATAGGGATTGCACTGAATCTGTAGATTGCTTCTAAAGTACAGACATTTTCACAACATTGATTTCTTCCAATCCAGGAACATGGAATATCCCATCTGTTTGTCATCTTTGACTTCTTTCATCAGTGTCTTACAGTTTTCTGTATATAGCTCTTTTGTCTCCTTAGGTAGGTTTATTCCTAGATATTTTATCCTTTTAGTTGCAATGGTAAATGGGACTGATTGCTTAATTTCTCTGACTTTTCATAATTAGTATATAGGAATGGCCCTGATGAACTGGTTTGCAGAGCAGCAATGGACACACAGACAGAGAACAGACTGATGGACAAGGGTGGGGGAACAGAGGGAGAGGGTGGGATGAATGGGAAGCAGCGTGGAAGCCTACACACTAACACATGCAAACAGACAGCCAAGAGGGATTTGCTGTGTGACTCGAACTCCAATAACCTAGAGGGTGGGAAAGGGTGGGGAGGTGGGAGGAGACTCAATAGGGCGGGAACATACTACTCCCAGGGTTAATTCAAGCTGATAACAGAAGTCAAACCAATGTTGTAAAGCAATCATCAATTAAAAACACATGAATATTAAAAAAACAAACAATAAGTTAGAAGGAAAAAATTAGAATCTTTTACAAAGAAGGAAGTTTTTCTTTTTCCTCCAAACAAAAACGAAGTCAAGGAGCCAAACTGTCACACTTAACTCTTGGCTCTCACATGCCTGCCTTAAAGCCCACCTTGGGCCTCCCTATTTCCTTATCTATCAGATGGGGATAATAACAGTACCCACCTCAAAAGGCTGTTGTGAAGATCAAGTGAGCTAGTCTATGTAAAGAACTTAGGATAATGCCTCATACACAGTAGGGTTTCACTACATATCACTATTATTTTGAATATTATGATGACTATTCTTATTCACTACTATGGTGCACATTGCTCAATGGCCCACACAACATATCCATCCCCTATCCTCTCTTTCTCTGCTTCCTCTACAGAGACTGGAAAAGTAGTGGAGCTGAGGGTGGCCCTCTGTTGCATCTCTGACTGATAAGGTTATGTGACCGCCTGCACAGCACTGCTAGAGACAGAAGAGGCAGATGTGATAACCTGTCCCCTCTCCTGTCTGGAATGCCCACTGGCGCTGTGACAGCTGTGGCTGCCGTGGCATGATGCTGCCCCTTCTTACTGCCTTGGGTAAGCCTGGATCCGTGACAGTCATTGTAACTCTGAACACAGACCACAGGGCCACTCTTTAAGGTGCTCTGGAAAAAATATAAGGCTATATTTTCAAAGCTTGAGTGAAAAATATTTTGCAGATACATTTGACTGTATAAACTATAATTATTATATTATTTGTTACATTATATTCAGATTGGAATCTAAATTTTCATGCCATATTAGAGTTATAAAGGCATTTCTAAAAGAAAGAATTTTTCTTATATGAACTTTCCAGTCTCAAAAAAGAAGAAAGAAAGGAAGAATCCATATTACTGGATGTCATGTTTAGAGCATGGTTCTATTTTAATTATATAAACAACCAGGAAAAAGTAGTAATATAAATTTACTGTTATAAATCAAAATGTATTGTTATTAACTTTTAAATTTCTTATGATTTCAATAGTTGTTAAGAATATCATTTTGGCATCATAGTCATTTAGTTTAACTCACGAAGATCTGATTTACCTTCTGGAATTTTTTATGAAAGGTCTTTCATTTCAAAAACTATTAATAATATAAACAACTGACAGAATTTCAGAAAAATCAGTTACTATCTGCTCATTTAATTCTCCTCTCAAATAAAAAGGGCATGACCACTTTTGGAATATAAACACACATAAGGCACCAGATTTAAAGAAACCATTAAATCGATGAATGAGTTTGTTATTACAAAATATTGTAGAAAAAACTTATTTGTGTTGTATTAAATAGAAAACCAATGTGTTTTTTAAAAAAACACCAAAACACAATTTAGTAAGTCAGTTTCCCAAAGTGTGTACCACAGAATATTAGCCTCTGAGAAGTTCTGTGTGTTCCTGCGTGTTGTGAGGGACGTGGAGGGGTGTGGTCATACAGACATGGCAAATAATATACAGTATATATGGCTCTTGGTAATTCATATTGAATAAATGAAATTCATGACTGAATTTTACATTGAATATGAAAATTCGATTCATGATAAATGTGGCATTTCAAATCAGTAGAGGAAGAAAAGACTCAATAACTACTGTGACAGTAGTTTACTTGGATCCTACTAACACCAAAACAAATCCCAAGTGGATGAACTGTTTCAACACTAAAAAATAAAATTGCAAAGAATAGTAGACAATATGGAAAAGTGTATTTTTCATTAGGGCTGAAATGGGAAGATCTTCTAGGAGAAATCTGAATACCCAGATGTCATATGGTCTGTACTATAATAAATATCTAGAAATCACGAGAATAATAGAACAAAGTCTACACTACACATAAACAACAAAAGGAGAAACTAGGAAAAATATTTGAAAACAGGCATTCTCTAACACTGATTTTCTTGAAATAAAGCACTTTATGACTCAGAAAAAAAAGTCAACAGTTCAGTAAAAACAAAAATCAAAAACCCAGACAAATGATGTACTCAGGAAATCCATCATGAAGACAAACAAACAGGGCTTTTATACAGAGGATATAATCCTCAGCCTCATTCATAATTAAAGATTTTTCAAGTATGTCAATGAGAGACCATCTCTCACCTATGGGCGTGGCGATAACAACAACTGAATATGGCTGGTGAAGACTCGAAAACCAAGCGCCCCACACAGTGTCAGGGGAGATACAGAGCTAAAGCAGACTCTCTGTGGTGCAGTTGGGCAGTCTGTACCAGAAACAAAGTGTGCATGCCCCCTAATGAGGTAAGTTCTTCCTAAGAAAATTATCTTAACTCATACGTGCACAAGGATGTTCACTACAGTGTTGTTTATAAATAATAACAGGAGATTGAAAACAACTTAAATGTCAACTTGCAAGAGACAAACTTAGTAAACTACGACATTCCTACACCGAAGTATGCTGAGACGAGAAATAATGAGGCATATTTAAATTGTTGATATTGACAAAACCCAAAACATAGTAAGTGGAAAAAGCCAATCACTTATTTTGTCACTGAAGACACAGTAGACCATTCCATGATCACTCACAACTACTACTTACAAAGCAGAGGATAAATTTCCTGACTTTCTGCTTAGCAATTACTCCACAAGTGACCCACTCTGATTAGCTTGTTCATGGTGACCTATTCTAACAGTTATTAAAGAAAACAAAATTTAAAATATCTCCCTGACAAAATAATGTTGACAAATTTGTCCTTGTGTGTTGTATAGGGTTAAGGGTGCTGAATAGAGACACTCAGATGCAAAAACTAGAGAAAGTCAGGGAAAAATAATGCATCTATTGAAATACATATGTCGATGTGAAATGATGATGACATTTAACAAGATGAGGCTCTCACACACAATGAACACCCATGACCCTATAATCACACAGTAACCCAGAGAGGAAAAGGTTCATTACATGGCAGAACATCACTATTCTAAGTAGAAGCTCAGCCACAAGAGCTTCACTATACTCTGAGAAATAAGTCCGACAGTGCGATTGCTTACTGCCTATTGAAAACATATTAGCATATATTTTAAACTTGTTTTTTAATATTCTCATATATTAGAAAATTTGGAAGAAGACTTTTCAATGGTTTTGTTCCTCACAGAGTTTTTGAACAAACAATGAAATGACTTCAGATAGAGGAAATAAAAATGCTTAATTCAATACCAAGAATCAAGGGGAGACTAAGCTAGGGAATAGAAGTGACTTCACAGGAATTTTACTTCAGAACAAGCTGGGGCAAATGGGCTCGAGGCCGTGGGGGCCCCTCTTCACCAGCAGGACCTGACCAGTGACCGGGGCCCGGAGGGACCCAGCAGTCAGGCTGCGACAGCAGCATATGGTGCCGGGAGGGGCTGAGGGCGGCAGGGAGGCTGGGGGGCCGCCACGGAGGGCTGCGGAAAGGTGTGAGGGATCCAGACGGACCTCACTGTGATTGGAGCTGGCACAGCGTGAACATGTCAGGCCTGGGTGGCGGGGACAACGGTGGCATCACTAACCCGAAGTGAGAACACAGAAACCAGGTTTTATGTGGAGCATGGTAAGTTAGGCTTTCGAGGAACTGCTTTGTCCAAGAAGCAGTTGGAAATATACAACTACAAAGTCTGTAGTTCAATTCAATCCTACAAACATGCACTAAGGAATACAGGGCAGGCACTGAGGCCAGCCCTGCCCTGTTGTCATGGGACTTACAGTCTAAGGGCAATTTCAGCACATCATCCGTGACTATCTAAATGAAGAATGCTCCAGAAAAGAAAGCAAAGTGGTCTGAAGTTGTTTAATACGGAGGCAGCAGGTCAGAGATGCAGCTCCCGCTGCTCAGCGCCGACTTCAGCGATCTTCTTTGGCATCGGCACTCCCTGACTGGCTCAACGGCAAACAGTCCGCCTGCCAATGTGCTGATGCGGGTTCGATCCGTGGTCGGGAAGATTCCCTGGAGAAGGATATGGCAACCCACTGCAGTATTCTTCCCCAGGAAATCCCATGGAAAGAGCAGTCGGGGGGCTACAGTCTATGGGGATGCAGAGAGTTGGACAAGACAGTGACTAAACAACAAAAACAATCTGTACTTGTATGGGCACTTACATTTCTAAAGGTGGTTTTACTTGTACTTTAAAACACACAACCCTACTGATGGCACATAAACACTGAAAACTCGTGTATTGTGTGTGCCAAGAAAACTCCTAGTTAAATGCCACCTCACTTCTGCCAATCCTACCATCACAAAGTAATTTTTACTAGATTCAAGTTCTAAGTTCATTTCAAATATGAATTTGTGTTTCAAAGTACTAAGTATTCTTTATTTTTTCAGTACATTTCAAACGACAAGTACAGATTTATTCTGCGCTAGTATTTCTTCTTCAATCAGATGTGGGAATTGTGGTATTAATATTACAAACTGAAGATATTTTAAAATCTTAACAGGGTGACAGCACCATATTTTTGAAAGAAAAGAAGTCATTAAAGACAATAAGGCCAGTCTGAATGAGCGGAAAGTAAGGAGGAAAAGGAACTGACATATGCTTGGAGAAAGCAAGTAGCACAGAAAAGAAATGAAAATGGGACACAATGAACTTTTGATGAACTCATTAACAACTGCAAAGAAACTGGAGGCAAAAATGTGCTAAACTCCCAAGAGAACAAAGGAAGACTTTGCCCTGACTGCAAAAAGCTGACAAATGAATACAGAAGCCCCCAAATAAAACTGATATTAGGTAAGCCTCAGAACCATTTTACTCAGAAAACAAAGAATGCATATCAAAATGAATGTAAACTAAATATGAGCTAGGTATATGAGGAGCCATCACTGAGTGCCCATGTACTAGAATCCGTGTGGAGCATTTTACCTAGATTCTCTGCTTTAAGTCGCACTCCAGCCCTGCAGGGTAGCTATTACCAGATGCATTTTAAAGTCAGGGAACCTGAAGCTCTAGGAGGTGAGTAATGCCCCAAAAGCACTATAACAGGTAGCGAAGGAGAGGTCTGAACCGCTATCTTTTGATCCTAAAGCTGACATGCTTTCCATTACACTGACTTTTCCTGACCCTCTGCATTGTGACCCTTCGACACTGTGAGCCTCTTGATATTCTGTCTCTGTGTTGTGTGATAACTGAAAAGTACTCAGATCCTCAGCTTTGCTGAGCTGTACTTAAGAGTTGTTTCAGGAAATGCCTCAAGGCAGAAAGAGAGTAGCTTTCATAGCTGGGAACTCTACAAACAGTCACAGATCAGCTTCCCCAAACTCACTGGAAGCTGGACGCCTCTCTCCAGAACCAAGTGATGAATGAGGTACAGGTCACTGATGACTACTTCCTCACAAGGAGAAAACAGAGACACCTTCCTTCTCTGAGGATCAGCAGTGTCCAGAAATACCAGAATCGGACCAGTCTGCAGGGGCCTCCTGGTCCCTCCTACAAGCCACCTACTGGACAACGGCTACAGTTGGATTAAAATGTTGAGGCCAGTCACACCACTGGCACTATCATTCACAGTCACCACATCTAAGAGGCAAGTCCTTTCTGATCCCTCCTTCTTCCAGTATTTATTAACATAACCAACTCTCTATTACCTTGATGACTTCAGTGAAGACTCCATTGACCGCTACTGTCAAACTGGAGAGATGGTCTCCCTGCTCGCTTCTAGATGTTGCTCCTCCTCGCATATGTCTTTACCATCTGACCTTGTCATCTGATTCAGCCTTCCTCTTCTAGCCAAGTCTTGCCACCATCCTGCATGAATTCAACTCCATGTGAACTACCAGTCCAACAGCAAACTAGTTCTTTGACCTCCTGCATCTTCAGGTTATCAATCCTATGTTACTCCCTCTCACATCCATAATCTGAGCTTTGCTACCACCCACAACTCTTTTACTTCTATTAGTCTGAATTCATATAAGCCATCTGCCCTTCTTTTCCCTCCCTTTGTTCATCTCCCTCCCCCTAGTCTCCGCATCCTGTCATCTCTCCAGGGATATGTTCAGTGCCCTAGCACCACTGTCCTCTCCTTCTCTGTCTGAGGTTCATCACTTTGACCATGCTTCATGAGCCATTATTTTACTTTCCTCCTTCTGCAGGGTTTTTTTGCAGACTCTTAGTAAAACTTAAAGGAAGTAAAATTCTATCTGCATGGTACTACATACTAGCTGCTGAATAACTGATGAAAAACAATACCGCAGAATCAGGGCTGGTACATAATCACAGTTGCCAACCTCAACTGGATTCTTCATGCCATCCAGCACTCCATCCACGTTTACCTGGAGGCTCTCACTCCCACTCCTTATACGGGTTGTTTTAATGCTTCTTTCAAGCCCTTCAACCAGCTACCCTTCCCCAGCACAGGACTTGCTCTGTATCAGATATAAAATAGTAATGACTTGATTTAAAAAAACCCTTAATTTCCTACCATCAAATCTACAAATGTATCTGCACCAGGTCCAGCTTTTCCACCTTCTCACTCATCACATTAGGAGAGGACGTCGCATCTAAGACAATTTCCTCTGCCTATACAACACCACATTCTCTTCACTCTGTCCCACCGCCCTCAGGATCTTGCTCTGTTTGAGGATCACGCCTTCCCCTTCTCATTTCTCCCAATCTACATTTAAACAAATGCAGCACATGCTTTGTGCTCTGTTGATCCTGAACCCCTCTGGTGACTACCCTACTTAGATCTCAGTCTCCCATACTCATTCATCAACCCTCTTCTCTCCCGAGCTGATGTCAATAGGACACTGTCAGTCTGTTGACTCTATGGTACCTGGGCAGCATTTGACAATACTGACTAACCCGTCTTTGAAATAGTCTCTCCCCCTGGGCTTCATCATATGAGGATTTCTTCGTTCTCTTCCCCCCCCCATGGTGACTGCTTCTAAAACTCTCTTCCCGCCTCCTCTTCCTCTGTCCACATTTATACCATCCTTCACGTGCTCCATCAGCATTTTATTAACTTCTATAGCTCTGCAAATTAAGAACTCTAAGTTTCCACCACCAGCACAACTTCTACTCCTGAGCTCTGACTACAATGACCTAAGATTAGGGGGTTTCCTGGAATACAGAGCTGGGAAAGCCTCAGGAAAACTGGGAGGAGTTGGCTACCCGAGACCATAGGCAATCATTCACCAGACATCATCCCCGTTTCCCCCAAATTTCATCTCCTTCTGGTGTTCCTTATCTCAGAGAACAGTACTACCTGTTAAAGTCAGATGGAGACTGCTGAAGGATACATAAAAGGATCTGTCACAAAGCACAGAGTTCCCAGTCACTTTTCACACTGGGGAAATATCCAGCAAAACTCTTACAGAACCTGTTGTTGCTATTTGTTGTGCTTAGTTGCTCAGTCGTGTCCGACTCTTTGAGACCCCACAGACTGTAGACCTACAGGATCCTCTGTCAATGGAGATTCTCCAGACAAGAATACTGGAGTGGGTGCCATGCCCTCCTCCGGGGATCTTCCCTACCCAGGGATCAAACCCAGGTCTCCCACATTGCAGGCAGATTCTTAACCATCTGAGCCACCAGGGAAGCCCAATCAGCACTTAGAAACTCTTTTCAATGAAACAACAAAACTAAAGTATCCTTTACATGAAAAGTTACAGATCTGTTGGATAGCTCCAGTGGTGCAACAGTTCTAAACTCTTCTATATTCTACAATCCATAATTCTGACCACCATTTAATCCATTATAAAATTTCTTCTTTAAACATTTTTGGATATTTATAACATGCTGTTATGGAATGATTAATCTTCCTCTTCAGTAAGCCAACATAAAGCACTATTTCTTGAGTAAGGAAACTCTGGGAAACAACTGATATTAACTTATCAATGCCTCAGCCTAAAGAGATGGTACACATTCTGCAGGTTACTAGGAAGCAAAATGTTTGCCCTTCACATCTTATTCTGTAAATAAATGGTCTGTGGACCTCAACTATCTCTACATGACTCCTGGCTCTGGGTACACTTAAACAATGCCTTTAAACATTCTGGGACAAGTAAAACACAGCCCAGTGCACAAAGAAGAGGGTTTCCCAAGTGGTGTTAGCGGTAAAGAACCCACCTGCCAATGCAGGAGACTTAAGAGACTCCTGTTGATCCCTGGGTCTGGAAGAATCCCTGGAGGAGGGCATGGCAACCCACTCCAGTATTCCTGCCTGAAAATCCCATGGACAGAGGAGCCTGGCAGGCTACACTCCACAGAGTCACAGAGTCGGACACGACTGAAGTGCCTTGGCATGGCATAGCACGGCAGGCAGAGAGGAGGATGAAAGTTTCAGTTTAAAAACCTAGAAGAGAAGGGTCAAATCTAAGACTCTTTGAAGGTGAAAGTGAAGTCACTCAGTCGTGTCTAACTCTTTGCCACGCCATGGACTGCAGCCTACCAGGCTCCTCTGTCTATGGGATTTTCCAAGCAAGAATACTGGAGTGGGTTGCCATTTCCTTCTCCAGGAGATCTTCCCAACCCAGGAATTGAACACAGGTCTCCTGCATTGTAGACAGACGCTTTACTGTCTGAACCACCAGGGAAGATGAGCCAAAGGAAGATCAGCCTAAAGGAAGACTCCTCAGGCTGAAGAAAATAAGGGAAGTAAATAACTTCATGTGCTCAGGTTATCACACTGACACCTCATTATCTTCATTCAGCATCAGACACTGAACAGGCTAATATCACAATGAAAACTTGAGATCAAATTACAGAAAGAGATATCGGAAAAGAAACAATTAACACAGGATCAGACTGCCTGATGGGAAAGGAAAATGATGTCCTTTCCTTTTTCTCAAGTTTAAAAAGATATTCTCTTCTATTCCTGGGAGTTTACATATAACACTGTTGAAGTGGGAGTCTTGCTCTGCTTTCACAAATTGAAACCTATACCTAGACACACAGCTACCAACATGTAGGAATGATTTGCCATGGCTCCATGGACTCGTCTAAGCCTGAGCTTCCTGTTTTCATCCTCTTGCTAGCCATCTTATGACCATATTTGTACATATTAGTGCTTTCACCAGGGGGTATATGCATTAATAAGAGAAGTTGAAATTAGATTAGTTAATTTGCTACTTCATTAACAGCTGTGGTAAAAAGTCCAAAGAGAAAGAAGCTTGAAAGTAGCTAAAATGAGGGGTTTGTATTGTAAGCAAATCCAAATTATCTATGTCCCCTACTCCTGCGGATAACTGGGAGTCAGCTGTGCACACATCTGTGGGTGTTTATAAACATCCACCATCTGTGAGAAGCTTATGGGTTGTAAATGGTGGGCTAATTAGTGAAATGCTAGTCATTCCTAATGACAGTTGTTATAGATAAAGGTTTTATCCAGGTTATATTGATCTCAGAACCTTGTTGCTCATGGGAGGCCACTCAAGGTTTTATTATGAGACTAAGGACCCACACTACGCTGCATAAGTCAGACGTTAAAGATACATTATAACTAGGTCAGGTTGCTAGTTTATGCATGTTAATGAGCTCTGCTCTTAACAGATGGAAGTGCTGACTATTTGTCAAGGAAAATAAGAAGTTGTCAATCTGTGAAAGGGTCAACCAATTCTATAATCAATGGCATGTTCATTTCTGTTCTGCATACATACTAAACACGTTCCATTCAGAAAATTAAGTTAATATAGAAGCAGACTAGTAATTGACATGAGACAATACATTACTGAAAAGATCTGTTCATATACACATATACACATCTGCATACATACATATTTCCCCAAGTTCCTCTTATCAGTAACTTTTTCTAAACTCATTATCTTTCTTTCACCAATCAAAGCATGGAGAAAATATTTTAAACAAGTTAACTTTCACATTTGCCCTATAGCCAAATGGAAAGAAAAAGAAAACAACACACAGCACATGGGGAGACACTGCTATTCCCTGCCAAATGCAGAAAGAGTTTTATCATAATAGAGGACCGTGTTACAAATGAGTGGAGAGCGAAACACCTTTGATTGTTTGGGCTCTAACACAGCACACATTTTACTTAGATTAATTTGTAGAATACCAATGAGATTTCAGAGTCAAGAGAAACCTTGCTTTATGGATGAGAAGACTTTACTCTGGGGAGCTAACTGACCAGCTCACTGTCAGCGGCCGGTAGAGCTGGGCTGGAAACCTGTCATGCCGACCCCGAGCTGGGGCACTCAGCACTACAGCGTGAGGCTCACAGTCCGCAACAGGGTAAACCCGGGCAATTGAAAAACACGTCACTCCTTCCCGTACTTCCTATCCCCACGACTCTGCTTTATTTTATTCTCCTCAGAACTTACACTACAGTAAATTCATCTTAAACACTGTCTTCTCTGCCAGGATATAAGCCCACAAGGGCAGGGATCTTTGCTCATTTTACACTGCCATGAAATACTATGTGTTCCATAAATGTTAAATGAAGGCAACATTTTCACCATGACGGCAATAATCTAATAATTCTCTTAAAGAAGGAAGGCACTCCAATGTCAATTTGTGTATTTTTTTGTTCAGAAATTTAAAACCACAAGATTAAATCACACAGAAACCTTAGGGCTGTCTTTTGTTCTGCTAGAAAAGGTGTGATTAACGCTTAAAATAAATTGCAAAATGCATATTCACATCATATATGCCAGGTAAATAAATATGAAAACAAATTTCTACACTGAGAATCCCAGAGCCTTGGCACCGAATATCTGAGCTGATATCAGCTAAGGTGGAAGGAAGAGGTAGCTTCCTTCAAAGAGGATGATGGGACACACAGTCGATCTTACTTGACCCACGTCCCACAGCTCGGTCAGACTCCAGGGGGGAGCTGCCCCGAGCTTATATCCTCATGAGCTAAAAGGATCTGCTCTTAAGTGGTCTCATTTACTGTACTTTCTAAAGTGCCCACACAGCTAAACTGTCTTTGTTAACAAAGACACTTATTTCCTTCCCCTAAGAAAGACGCTGACATTTACGTGCAGTAGTTGTGCCAGGTGCGCTCAGGCCTTGGCGTGCCTGCTCAGTCACAGTCATACACGACGCTTTGCAACACCATTGGATGCAGCCCACCAGGCTCCTCTGTCCATGAGATCCTCCAGGGGTTCTTCCCGACCCAAGGATGGGACCTTGTCTCTTGTATCTCTTGACCCTTGACCACTAGTACCACCTGGGAAGCTCAATTGCCATCTAAATAAAAAGGCTTGAAATGGGAGATGCAGACTCATAGACATCACCCACTCTGTCATGAAAGTTTCTCCAGGCTCTGAAAACCCAATCAGCAACAATGGCCTATTGCTACTACCTGTAAGTGCCTTCCAATCCGTCCAGTCTTCCTCTTTTGAGTACATCCTAGTTCAGGTATTGGCAATTTAACTCTTGCAAAACTGCAAGTCTCCTAATTTCTCTCAATCTTTCTACCGCCCCCCTGCCCGCCCCCCGTTTTCTAATCTATCTGCCTTTTTGCTTTCAGAACCATCTCTCTAAAAAGAAGACGCTACCACTGACCTGCACAACACCCTTGAAGTATGCCGACAGGATAAAGGAAAAGTCTAAAACACAGCAGCACACTCTCCCATCTTGCAATTTAGCTTCCTCTTTTATTACAGCTCTCATAAACACTCACAGTAGACCTGCTACTTTGGTTTCTGCTATGAAAATATGGATTTCATGCCTCTGTGTCTTAACTCACTCTGGCCAGCAGATTCCCAGGCACGGAAGTCCTGACTTACATCAGTGTGCGTTCATTTGGTATCCACCTACTTCAGGATTCTGGAAGTGTACGGACCAGCAGAGGCATCAGCACTGCTGCTCAGATGTCAGCCCAACCTCCCTTCTTCCATAAACTGGAAGCATAAAGGACCATTCACATACAGGAGCTCTCCACATAGGAGAGAACACAAACCACATACATGAGCTATAGATGGAAAAACTCCCCATCTGCTGGGAGACCAGAAAACATGGAAAGTCCACATAGGGTGGGACCCCGGCACACTGTCCCTCATTCCAGAGGAAATGGGACCACACACAGACTCTCCCATGGAGTCACAGAAAGGGGAATAAAGAGTGGAAGCGCCTTGTGTCCAACAAGCAGATCCGGGAAGCAATGGGCATGTGCACTGTGTGCCCAAGAGCGGGCCAGGGGCAAGCAGGCTGCAGAACACCACTCACCCCAGACCTGAGAGCTGCGGGAGGAGCAAAGAGCACCTGTGGGCCCTGGCTGGGGAGACAAGCAGGCTAGAGAGTCCCATCAAAGGACTCAGAACACGTCTGAGCATCACAAACCTAGACGGCAAGACAGGAACCAGAAATATCACTTAGCAACCAAAGGTCCGTCTAGTCAAGGTATTGGTTTCTCCATTAGTCACATAAGGATATGAGAGTTGGACCATAAAGAAGGCTGAGTGCTGGAGAATTGATGCTTTTCAACTGTGGTGTTGGAGAAGACTCTTGAGAGTCCCTTGGACTGCAAGGAGAATGAACCATTCAATCCGAAAGGAAATCAACCCTGAATAGTCACTGGAAGGACTGATGTTGAAGCTGAAGCTCCCATACTTGGGCCACCTGATGAGAAGAGTCAACTCATTGGAAAAGACCCTGATGTTGGGAAACAGTGAGGGTAGGAGAAGGGATTGATAGAAAATGAGATGGTTGAATGGAACCATCAAATCAACGGACATTAGTTTGAGCAAACTCTGGGAGATAGTGAAGGACAGAGAAACCTGGTGTGCTACAATTCATGGGATGGCAAAGAATCAGCCACATCTTAGCAATCGGATAAGAACAAATGTCAGGGAGCAAAGGAAGTACCTAAGAGCAACCCATCATATCTCACGGGTCATGATTCAAGAGCAAAGCAGACATCATTTTTACCAAAAGCAGGCAGAAGAAATTATATCTAAGCAGGGAGGCTGTTTGGGGACCAGACAGAACTCAGTCAAGAATACACAACCTTCGAAGTGTACCCCAAGCTGACTTTCAAGCTTGGAGTTCCTTTAGGAAGAGAGCTTGGTAGGGAATTTCAAATATCAATAACTGGATTCTATACTAGAATTACTGAGCTAAAACACACAGAGAATTACCTAAGTTGTTAACCAATAGGCAGGCTGGTGGTCCAGAATCAGGAATTAAACTGCATTAATGGAAATATTGTATCTTTGCAGACCTGAATTTGTTCTCTTGACTGAAATAGCTATTTGATATTAATGCTATAAGAACAACAAACTTGACAGATGTCATATCTTGTCCTGGGATTGGGTCAGTTTACCTTTAAGTCAGTCAGTTCAGTCACTCAGTCCTGTCTGACACATTGAAACCCCATGGACTGCTGCACGCCAGGCCTCCTTGTCCATCACCAACTCCCAGAGTCCACCCAAACCCATGGCCATCGAGTCGATGCTGCCATCCAGCCATCTCATCCTCTGTTGTCCCCTTCTCCTCCTGCCCTCAATCTTTCCCCGCATCAGGTGGCCAAAGTGTTGGAGTTTCAGCTTCAGCATCAGTCCTTCCAATGAATATTCAGGACTGATCTCCTTTAGGATGGACTGGTTGGATCTCCTGCAGTTCAAGGGACTCTCAAGAGTCTTCTCCAACACTACAGTTCAAAAGCATCAATTCTTCATTGCTCAGCTTTCTTTATGGTCCAACTCTCACATCCACACATGACTACTGGAAAAACCATAGCCTTGACTAGATGGACCTTTGTTGACAGTGTAATGTCTCTGCTTTTAAATATGCTGTCTGCGTTGGTCATAATTTTCCTTCCAACGAGTAAGCGTCTTTTAATTTCATGGCTGCAGTCACCATCTGCAGTGATTTTGAAGTGAGTCTACTCAAATAGAATGTGTACAATTGAGGGATTTTTGTCCCAAAGACATGAATTACATTAATATTTTAAAAGTGCTTATTGAATACCTGCTATGGAAAGATACTATATTAGGAACAGAAACTCACTTTGAAAGGTTTATTTTTTAAAAATGTGACTATTTTTCTATGAAAGAATTTTAGTTTGTACATTTCTTAAGAAATTTGAGTATGTTTAATTTTCACGTATAAAGCAGCTAAATCAGGACATTAATTGAAGTGTCACTCAAAATAACTATAGTAAATGTTTTGTGTCATTTTCTTCTTTTTTCATATTTTATAGAAGACACATGTCATCTAACTAACGAAATGAGAGAAACTTTTTACTCCAAAGAGGCCTCTGTTAAGTTTTTAGGGAGAGTACATCAAATTCTTGAAAGTTTTGATTTTTATTTTCATAATTAGTCGACCTCTAATTGAAGCAGGGTAAAAGCAATCACATACACACACACGCACAGGCCTCCCTTAGCTAAGCTGTAACACTGGGTAATTTTTCTACCTGAAGAACTGCTCCTATTCTAACAATGCTAAAACACTCTTGCAGATACATCTCCCTTCTCTTCTTGGCATTTCCTTTTTAGAGCTGATGGATGGCAATGAGCTTGTATTCTACTTCTAGTCCATCAAGGTGCACTGCTTTAGGAATAGGATGGTGTGAAACATAAAATGGAAATTTTCTCCTGGGGAGGAGGAAAATTGAAAGACCAACTCTCCTTCCCCAGTGTTCCCCCATGATGTGAGTGCAGCAGTTCTGAACACAGCTTGTTGTCATCTGGGCTCTCCTAACTCTCCAGGCACAGAGGACACAGTTCATACATCCCCCACTGTGCCTCTGAACATGTCATGAGGCCATTTGATGTTCAATCTCAGCAGAGAGCCCACGATTCCGGACATGTCACCATCTCAGACTGCGATGCTGGGCAAGGCAAAGCACTGAAATGAAGAGTCAGTTAGAACACAGTACAACCCAAGCCTCAGGTTTCCTTGGACCAAGTTCCTTGAGCATCCCATGGAAAAGTTCTCGAGAGGCTGCAGTATGTGGGGAAGGTGAGCACAGTAGGGTCTTTCTGCAAGGATCAAAGGTGCTTCCCATGATCACAAGTGATACTTTCATCTACCAAAGCTGAAATCAGAGGATAACAGACACAACAAAGTGGTAGCAGGAGCAACTATCAAAACACTTAATAGATAACTTACTCAATCAAATAAAAATACTCGATGCAATCAAGAAATAGTGACTGACTACTATCAAAAATTACTATGCCTTTTGAGAGCTCAACATTGTTCCATATTAAAATAAATAATGGAGGGCAAAGAAAAAGAAAAGTACTTTTATTTACCTGTGAAACCAATGGAAAACATAATCTAATTAGCATGGAGAATATCCATTGGAAACAAGTGATCATAATTTCAATTCAATCAATGTTTATACATCTTAAGTGCAACAGAAAACCTGCCATTTTCTTAATTCTGGCTTTTAAATAAAGAATTCCCTTTGTTCACCAATCTTCTTGACTTTATGACATTTGAAGAATATCTTGCAGTTGAGTTAAAAAGAGGAACTGTTGCACATTTAGAAGCTTAGAACTAATGGCAAGTCAAAGCAATGGAGAGGGAATGGTTTTGGAGGGCATTGCAGGCTCCTCCTGCAATGATGCTTTACACAACTCTCCCTTGGTGATGGAGCCTCTAACTCAACACAAATTTTGACAGAAATGTTTCTGCTTTGCAAGAGTTCCTCCATGAATACCACTAATAGTTTAAAAATGAACATTCAAAGGATTCTATTAAACTAAAATTACTGTCACTTTCACCCATTAATGGTAATTATTGGTGAAAGTTCGATGGCGACATAATTCACTCTAGCTGGCAATGTCTCTCAAGAATTGCTTGTTCCAAAAACAGTCAGTCACCTATTTTCTGTATTACAGCAGTCTGTCAAATTCTTCCTGCCTTAGAGCATCCTCACCTGTATAAAGGCTGTCCTCAGTGTTAACTTCATTAATATTACGCTGCTTCTAATTTTTTTGAAGAACATTGGCTATCTCAGGAAGGAAGCTACCCAGGAAACAATATTTTAAAATCCTATTACAAAATAATGTCTAATTTCATCTAAGCACTAATGCCTATTTATACCTTTTTCAAGTAACACATAAATATTCAATTTCTCTGGTTAATTTTCCCAGTCTGCCTCAGGGTATACTTAGTCATCATCAAAAGCAAACACCACTGAGCCCCTTCTTCCTCAGCAAGATAACCACTACAGACTCGGAGCGACTGTCTTGGCCAAGTCCAACACCACTGAACGAATTTTCTTCGACTTCAAGGATTTAATGTCAAAATGACCAAAAATAGGAAGAGAAGAGAGACGGCCTATTAATAAAGAAATAAAAACCTGGCTTCCCCTATGCCCTTTTGACACATTGATATTTTCATCTCAAAAGACACACAAACAATAGCACAGAAATGCTTCGGACAAGAGCGCGGATGAAAGGGTAGGAGGACAATGGCCGTGCTGGCTGGATCAGGACCAACTGGGAGGCCTGTCTCTCGCTAGCACTTCAAAAGTTCAACTGCACAACTCTCCATTTCAAATTAACAGAACCTAAAAGTCAGGTAATTTTCTGCTGTTATTTTTTACTGATTTAACCACCAGATCCTCAGTTTGCAATGCAGATCAGCCTCTCTGCAAAAGCATGCTTTGGTCACAGGAAGA
Organism: Antilocapra americana; assembly: GCA_007570785.1. Taxonomy (NCBI): domain Eukaryota; kingdom Metazoa; phylum Chordata; class Mammalia; order Artiodactyla; family Antilocapridae; genus Antilocapra; species Antilocapra americana. The sequence continues at coordinate 2,235,136 of ML661906.1, read as the reverse complement.
TTAAAAAAAAAAAAAGTTAGTAGAACAGTTTTCTTTTTTACTCTGTGTTACCAAACTGAAAGAATAATATCGCTAGATTACTGACATATATTAGAAGTTTGCAGACTTTTTCTGCAGAAGAACAGATAGCAAATATGAGACAAATGGTCCGTGTCCCAATGACTCAGTTCTGCATCTGCAGCACACAGGCAGCCACAGACAGTACGCAAGACGTGAGTGGGGCTGTCCTCCACAGACAGTAAGCAAGACGTGAGTGGGGCTGTCCTCCACAGATGGTACGTAAGACGTGAGTGGGGCTGTCCTCCACAGACACTACGCAAGACGTGAGTGGGGCTGTCCTCCACAGACAGTACGCAAGATGTGAGTGGGGCTGTCCTCCACAGATGGTACGTAAGACGTTGAGTGGGGCTGTCCTCCACAGACACTTCGCAAGACGTGAGTGGGGCTGTCCTCCACAGACAGTAAGCAAGACGTGAGTGGGGCTGTCCTCCACAGACAATACGCAAGACTGAGTGGGGCTGTCCTCCACAGACAATACCTAAAGATGTGAGTGGGGCTGTCTTCCAACAGACGTTATTTACAGAAATAAGTGCAGGCTGACTTGGCTCAAGAGCTGTAGCTTGATCTACATTTTACTTTCCATATAAATAACAATATGCTCAACCGAACACAAAATGAAACAGATGTCTTTCAACCAGCTAAATATGTATCAATTTTTTGGCAAATCTTCTAAGTGTCTTTCTGGGTATTTACTATGTGCACACAGTGTACTAGGTCCTATAAAAAGAATACATAAGGCCATGTTCTTAAAAAATGCACAACCTATTAGAAGCATAAGACTAAAGCAAATAAAATGAGCATAACCAAATATTCAATACATAATTAATATGGCAAGACTATAATGGTTTATAAAAGAGAGACTGTCTACTATCAAGGGCAAATATTCAGAGAAGACTTTTCGGAGAAAGCAAGAATTGTTAAATCACATTTTGTTAGATTCAGTCAGTTAAGAATTAGGAAAAAAGTACTGATGGCAGAGAGAACATCTGACATAGAGAAGCAGTCATGACTATACCACAGGTGGAGTGGATGGTGTAAACAGTTCAACACTGAGGAGGGCAGTCACCGAGAAGTTCAAGGTCACAGTATCTTATCTGTAAGCTCTGCAGTCAGCTGTTTCAGAACTGAAGTTTTGCAGACTGCCGAAAGGTCAAAAAGGTGTACACTCTATAAAATCACGACAAACCTGGAGCAACTAAGAGCTGCATCCTCTAATTAAAAATCTTACTACCTCTGCAGCACGAATATTCACATTTGATGGAGCCACCTATCAATTCAAGTCAGGTTTGGAATCAAATCAGTTTGTACACAAAAGTTTTTGATTTTCAGAGCACTATACATTTTTGAGTTGTAAAAGGGGTTGTAGATATATTTAACTGTTCAAATGACCTAAACAATTCTGTGTTGATTGTAATTTTCTCTGATTGGTTGCTCTGCACAAATATCTATATACACATTTATATATATATATATATACATAGTAGTTGATAAAAGGTGAAATTTATATCATCCCTGAAAAGTGTGTGTACATATGTAAAAATAGTAAAGTGTTGGATTGGATAAAGTAACAGTCAGGTTCAAAAGTCTATACCCTCTGGATCTAAAGCAACTGAAGGTTTATGGAGGCCTCTGTTTCTCAGGGTAAATGCTAAGAAAAAGAGATTTATGTAACGTTTAAAGAGAATGTATTAGACTACAGAAATTAGATAAGTTTCTTAAAAGACAGAGAGATTTGTGATCTTGCCTGAAAACAAGACAACATTCAACGTCTATCCCTGAAATTAAGGATAACTTTCCATCAAATACAAATAATAATTCCACTCAGAACTGGCAATCTGACATGGAAGGGCTCAAGGTGACAATAATACACTGGTCTGGAAAGTGTACACTGTATTAATAACTACTGATTAGGGAGACAGTTATTTAGGAGTACCTAAGATTATACACAAAGATGATGCTATTGTGATCGAGTCCTCAACTACATACAATAAATGTAGCTGATGTTATTAAAGTTATAGCATCTCCCCACTGTAATAAGATGAAAGTTATCGATTGATGTGATTTCTGCATAAACAGGGTGAATCTGCGCTTAGTAATATAAAAATTTATGAATAAGTGATGTCAATAAAACTACTTATTTGTTAGCATTCTTAAAAGTAATTCATACTATACCATAAAGATTTAAATTATTTCTTTCCCAAACGAAATTTATGATGATTGGCACTTAATCTCTCCCTCTAAAACAAACCTAATAGCAAGTAGTTAATATTATATAATTCTCATAAGAAGGGCAATGCAAATGATTTTTAAATATTGGATGAGCCATAAACCAATTAGTGTGAGGATGTACCATGATGATTTTTAACAAAGAAGGGCACATTTAAAGTTAAAAAAATAAAATAAAAAAGAACCAACATTTCAAGGTACACCGTGCTGGAGAAGTTTGAGAGCCTCCTCTCCTAATCTCTCTTTTCTGGGCCTTTTTCAAGGAGACAAAATGGTGCATGAGCACTGCTCAGCCACACAGAGAAGACATCTGTGAGGCACACCAAAGCCGTTCTCTGAGTGAGTTTCCACAACGGAGGCTGTGCTTTCCAGTGAGAGATCCCTGCACAGAATGCAAACCTGTAATCCACTGGTGAGACTCTAGGAAAAGCCTCCCACCAGACCACCCTTGACACCATTTCACAGGGTCTCAGTCTCTTAATACATGCAGGAAAAAAAGGCCACATGGTAGAGCTGGGGGTGGGGTGTCTCAGGGCACCTAGCTCCAGGAAAGCACACTAAGGTGTCTGCGCCCTTTCAAAATCACTGCACAGTGAGAGTCCTGGGTCCCCAACCGCCAAGCTGGCTCAAGCAGCGAAAATCTTGGTGACGTTTTTGCTCCTTTCAGAGCCGCTGAGCTATGGGCTCAGAACTATCCAGACCACTGAAAAATCCCTCCTCCAAATCTTTGAACAAGCAGAAGAATCAAAGAACCATCAGGGAAGCACTCCTAATTTGGCAGTCCTCTTTAAACTTCCAAGGACAAAGGGAAAATTCCGATATGCAACTACTGAAGAGATAATAACCCCTCTCAAAGGTTTTCAGAGAGGACAATTCTCCACATAAGGTATAGTCCAGTTTTGGCCCCAGTTTTCTGTATAATGGTTAAGTCATTACCATTAAAGGAATAACAAAAAATACAACCTTTGGGTTATCAACCTTACATCATACTAAATGAAGTAAGTCAGACAGAGAGAGACAAAAACTATGATATTACTTATATGTGAAATCTAAAGAAATAATACACATCTCCTTATTTACAAAACAGAAACAGACTCACAGACATAGAAAATAAACATCATTACCAACGAGGACAGAAGGGGAGAGATAAGTTAGGAGCATGGAATTAACAGATACACACCACTATATATAAAATAAACAGCAAGGATTTACTGTATAGCACAAGGAACTATATTCAGTATCCTGTAATAACCTATGTGTGCATGCTGAGTCACTTCAGTCACATCTGACTCTGTGACCTTATGGACTGTAGCCCACCAGGACCCTGTCCATGGGATTCTCCAGCCAAGAATACTGGAGAGGGTTGCCATTTCCTCCTCCAGGGAATCTTCTCGACCCAGGGATCGAATCTGCATCTCTTATAGGGTAATAACCTATAATGGAAAATAATCTAAAGCTGTACACTTGAAACAATACAATAATGTATATCAACTATACGTCAATTTAAAAAATTTAAAGAAATAAAAATAGAAATATGACCCCTGGTCAGAAAACGTGAGTATTGGCTTGCTAAATCTGTGACTATGTACAAAATGAATTCATTTACTCTTTGATAAAAATAGTCTCCTAAGATCATTGCAACTACTACATGCAGTAATGAACACATTCAGAGCCTGGAAAACAATATGTGATCTATAAAATGGTGGTGGTAGAAGCAATAATAACAGTAATATTGGGTGTTGTTGCTTTTATTACAAGTATCATTATTATTATTTCATAAAATCTGAAGGTAAGAAAAAAAGCAATGCCAATTTAATTTATTACATTCTTCTAAGTAGAGAAATAATTAAAATTACTGTCTCTTAGGTACCATCAATAGCCAAAAGACGCTACAAAACTGAAAGCACTATAAAACAGAAAGTCTATAAAACTAGGCTATATACTATTATGGAAAATATGTAGAGGAAAGGGTAAATGTCAAACCTTTGTAAAAGCAACTACACACATTAGTTGCATCTCTGTTGAGACTGGCATAGACATTCCCTAGCAGTATTTCTGTACTATGCATTTCCTCTAAAATGGAGGCCTAATTGCTTAGTTATTCCAAATTGCAAAACAGAAAACAAAGGAGCAGTTTTGGCCATGTGGGTAAACAACAGATTTCTAAAAGCTAATTATCTCTTTATTTAATAGACTGAAGTTGTACCAAATGAGACATTTAAGTCTAATAAATAATAAACAAATTGCAACCTAAAGACTAAAATACAGAAGCTGCTCATATAGTTTTTATTGCTCCATTAAATAAGCTCTTATTTACTTCCTCCACAAAACATAATTATATAACACTGGGTCTATTTCAAGACCATTCTGATGCGCAATTTAAAAATTAAGTGAATCAACTCACATACTTGGGAAGTCTTAAAGCATAATACTTGAATTCTATTATCAAACACTCTATTCTTTTCCATGATTAAGAAACTGAAGTGCAGTTTTGAAAAAGTTATACACAATCACATAAATTCATTATTTGTCTCACTAGAAATGATCACATATAAGGATAGCTATGCACTTTAAATAAATTTTAGTGTCTATACTTACAAATTTCTACATCAGATATTTAAGACTTTCAGTATCTTTCAAATTAAAGTAACTCAAATTTAAACCTCAACCTCAGAAAAGTATTCAAAATCAACCAATTAAACAAAGACATCTTGAAAATGCAGTTGTTTGTTTGTTTTATGTAATATCAAACCATTCAACAGAAATAATCACAACTGCATATGTGAGTATTTAAGGGACCTCCAGGCTCATCATTTTCAAAGAGAACAAAAATGAGACAAATGACCTTTTAATTCCATTACATGATAATGCGAGATGCTGTGCTGCTTAGTTTTGCTGCTCAAAAGGATTTTTAATGCTTCATTTTTCTTCTCAGTAAAACTTAGCCCACTATTCAATGTTTATTTTCATTCTACTAACAAAAATAACATTCTGAAATGATAGTGATAATAAATAGTAGACTTGAAAATAGTTGTTTGCTCTCTTGCCAAGGGCAAGTAGTGATTTACGATGGATAAGAAAGAGCAAGAATTAAATTTACTCCACTACCTCAGGTGGTGATGCAAGAATTTGTACATCTGTGAAAACATAGCTCCTATTTGCATGATGAAAATACTACAGTCATAAAAATAGATGGAAGGAAGCTCTCTGTGTGTTTAGGACAGAGCTAGGTTGAAGATTTTTCTCCCCTCTATCATTCAGGGGTATGTGTCGACACACAAAAACAAGGCAAAACAAACACTTCCTGATCCAGAGAGGTGACAAAACACCACTGTAAACAATTTGCCATTCTATTTTCTTCAGATAAAAGGAAAGTCAGGCTGATAACTTCTACAAAGATTACAGTAATAGTATGTTCTATATGAAAATAGTAACACCCAGAAAGAAATACATGAAATTTTAGCTGATCTTCATAATAAGATGTTTAAAAAGTTCACAATATTCGCATATATAGGACAGTAAATCACATGAGTCTAGTTATCCTAACAGTTTATAAGGAGTTTTATAACCAATATTTTAAATTAGTAAGTCTGCTATCTTAATATTCTCCTTTCTAAGTGCTGAGGACCAAAATTCATCCCATGTACTCACCAGCACGGCCAGTCTCTGTTTCTATCTCATTATCTCGCCTTACTTTCCTGCACATAACTTTTTATAATCTGAAGTTATCTTATATATGTGGTTATAAGATAATTACAAATATAAGGTGATAAGATAATGACCCACTCATTAGAATTTTAAACTTCATTACAACAGAAATCTTATTTGTTCTTATTTATCACTGCAATTCCAGCACATGATGGTGGGGGGGGCAGGAAACTGTGGCTGAATAAAAGAAACAAAAGTGGTATAGCTATTAATTTTATCTATACCAATAAAATAATAATGGAAGACCACAGCACTTATATTTTTCATAACAATATAATATCTAATGACAAAAAGCATGTTCTACATCTAATATGAAAAGAAAAAGGTTACTTCATATTTGTAATATTTTTAAATATGAAAAGTATCAACAAATAAGTTATATTTGATACTTATATGACTTACTTGGTTATAATAGCTACAATAATATTGAGACTGAATACCTTGTTTTTCTATGCTAATAATCATGATATGTTTAAAGGAAAATTAAAGTCCATTCAGAATAATCATTATTTACTGGGATATCAGAAGAGGTCTTTTACTTTGGTGAGAAAATTATATATTTATGTATCACAAAATCTGGGATATAGCCCTAGATTCTAGATTCTTTAAAATTCTATAGTCTATAAGAAAAAAATTAAAAGTTGATTTCCAAAATTTTCAAATGTATTCAAAAGAACTACATCAAAGCCTCTGTTTGTATCAAAAGTTGTATCATTTTTTATCAAATGGCTGTAATTAAACCTTTTAAAATAGTCACACATAATACATAGTATTTTTTAAGATGTATTAAAGTATTTATTTAACATTGTTTATATAAGTCAATATCAGCCAGAATATCCTTTGAAGAATATTCTCCCGGAAAATGACAGAATGTTATGGCACAAATGGACCTCAGCATATAAAGGTTTTGGAAACTCCTATCAAGTGAAAGCCTTACATTTAATCGAGACTCATCCATGATGATAATTTTCAGACCATGTTGGGGGAAGGATAGTATGGAAAATGTTCTATAAACTGATCCAGTAGGCCAAATAAGATGAGCTTAATTAGCAAAGTATGCAACAGAAAACTTTTCTTAAATTTATTTTAAAACCAAAAATTTTCAATTTACTTTAATGATTAAGAATAGAAAAGTAACAACCTTAACACAATATAAACAAACTATTGGCCATAAATGATGGTTTTTAAAAATAGAACAGTTTTGACAGAATTCAGAAACAGATTCTAGTATATTAAAAATTATATTTCAAATCTATGAATAACTAAGAATTCCAAATAAACGGAGAAAATAGTATTATGAATAACTTAAAACTAAAAAAAAATTTGAAGTGGAATAAGAAATTATCAAAGAAATGACTTTCTAAACTTAGATATGATAGAAAAAAATCACAAAAGCAAAGATTACAATAAAATATTACATAAAAAGGAAGCAATTTATATATGGAATCTAGAAAGATGGTACTGATGAATCTATCTCAAAGGCACATGGAGACGTAGACAGAGGCTTACGGACACAGAGAGGGGAAAGGAGGGGGTTGGAAGAATTCAGAGGGTAGCACTGAAACATATGTATTATAACATATGTAAACATATGTATGTAAAATTATTAGGTTGGTGCAAAAGTAATTTTGGTTTGGATTGTTGAACTTTGCCACTTGATACAGTAATACATGGTTATGTCATTTTTTAAAAAAAGTAAAAAAATATATATTGAAAATGTAAATATTGATGCATAATGAATACATAAATCTATGAGAAAAATAACTAAGCCAACACCACTCACAAAGGAAGAAATATAAATGCAATGTAGACATTTGGAAAGAAGTCCAGTTTCAGTAGTATTCACAGAAATGCAAGTTAAGATAATAACGTTTTAACCTATTAAGTTAACAAAAAACCTTACAAAATGAGAAATATCAAACCAAGGCTCATTTATAAACTAAATATTAAAAGTTGGTGAAAGTAGAAAAATATTTCTGGAAATCAGTTTGGTAGCATGCACCAAGAGTCTTAAAATTATTTAATCTTTATTCTTTCATATTCTAATAATTACAAACACTTTTCAATTATTTATGTATTAAGTATGCATAAATAACTATCACACAGAAAAGCTGGAAATAAATATTGCTCTATGACCTAATACCAACCAACGTAAAATTAATTGCAAGTTAAATTAGACATGATACATCCAATGGATGCAATAACATAGATATTAAAAATTACAAATTAAAAATAACAATTTACATCAAATGAAACATTCTGGAAATTCACAAGATAATGTGAGATACTATGTTGGCTAGAATCATGTAACTACTGTAAAAAGATAAAAGCTTTTTAAATTGAAAGAAAGAAGAGTCAAGATATTAAGAATGATTCTTTGGATTATGGTCTTTTGATGCAGATACTTTTTAGGTTGTCTTCTATAACATGAAATTACTATTTTCAAATTGGAAAATAAAATAAACTTAGGGTTTCTCTGGTGGCTCATAAAGTAAAGAATCTGCCTGCAATTCTGGAGACCCAAATTTGATCCCTGGGTCAGGAAGATCCCCTGGAGAAGGGAATGGCTACCCATTTATCTTCTACAACATGAAAATACTATTTTCAAATTGGAAAATAAAATAAACATAGCTATCTTTAAAAATGGAAGCTTCCTTCAGAAGAAAAAGAAATTTAAATGAAAATGTTATTAAGATTACATTGGATACAAAGGTTCATTAAAATTTTGCTTCCTGTCAGGTTTCAACTTTCCAGGTTGACTGCTAAGAGGCTTTGTATGACAGACCCTTAGGTAAAGTCCCCACACAATACACAGTCAATCTGCCATCAAGCAACCCACCTAGATGACTTGTTAACCAAAACTCAATGAACTAATAATGTTCAAAAACGTGAATGTCTGGTAAACTAGACAGTAATATATTATGTTAAAAGGTTTCCAGAAGTATCTTTTAAAAATCAATGCTAAATTGTCCTGATCTACTTTGCATTAACACTTTAAGATATTTCTGAGAACACTTTTATGAATTTCAAGTGTACTCTTATAAACAAGAAATTTTGCATGGATAATTTTTTAACCCTTGGAAAAAACATGTGCAATACATTAAGGTATTCAGCTTGCTTTATTAAAGATAAGATATGTCTGTAAAAATGGAAGTAAAGAAGAAAAAAAGGCATCTTGGTTTTACCCCTAGGGAAACTTCAGGTGAATTTGCAGCCCTAAGTTGTAAAATATGGTAATTTAGCAGTGAGGCTGATAAATTCTATCTTTTATAGTCCTTGGTGGCTTGGAGGTGGAAGAGCCAAGATTTTGAGGGGGCAAAAATATAACTATATTTTACCTCTTTCGCTTCTAAGTTAGTGATACTTTTTAAATTTAGAAAATACACATATTTGTTTCTGTAAAACAATAATTGTTGTACTTTTTCTTTTCAATTTTTTCTAAGAACATTTTATTAAAGAAAATTTCAAAATAGAGAATTTCAAAATTTCAAAGTAGAGAAATGGTATAGTGAACATGGCCTAACCTCCAGGTACCTATCATTCAACTTTACTAAGTATTATTTGTAGTCAGTCTTGTGTCATCTCTACACATGCCTATTCCAGTCATGCAAGGCTATTTTGACTGAAATCCAAGGCATTACATCTTTTCGTCTATAAAACTTCACCATGAGTCTCTAAAAGACACTTTAAAACATATTCACAACAATGTGGTAAAAATGTCTACAATAAAAAACTAAAGCATTCAAATTTTTCAGACTACTATTTTATACATTTGTTTGGATTGCAGTATACATGAGTTCCATTTATAACAGCTAGTTGATATGTCCCTTAATCAGTAAGTGTTCCCTCCATCATTTTTTCCCCCTTCTTTAAGAATATTTTGTTAAAGAAAATAGGTTACTTGTCCTGTAGAATTTCGCCAGTTTCCTACAGGTGGTAATTTATTCACTGAAATAAATTATTGCAGACTGGTTATTTAAGTAGTAGCCAAAGAAATGCTCATATAATGGAACTACAGCAAAACTACCCATGACCAATGTCAGAATGAAAACACTACTTTTTAGTAATCTGAAGTGAGGAAAGCCCATAGAAGAAAGAATTGCTCTACAGTTTAATCATACAAGTAAGTGAACACGTCTTCCTTTTTCACAGAAGTATATTAAACTGCTGATTAATCCTGGTGCACACAATATAAACAGCAAATCTGATAGTGCTCACCAGTCTTCACCTCTAGCAAGCGCTTCTTCTTCTGCTGGCGTGCAAGTCTCTCCTTCTCTGCCAATGCTCTGGCTATCCTGGCACGCTTTTCTTTTTCTTCTTCTTCCCTTTTTTTGAAATTCTCCTTTTTTGCTTGCTGTAATAAACAAATTTTGGAAAATGATCAATTTTAACCACAATGAGTAACAAAGAAAATGTAAAATTATTCACCTGTAAAACTGTAGTTAAATATCTTTTAGGTAATGGTTACTTCTTTTATTAGTAACACAGTCTTTTAAAAGATTAGCACATGAACCCTTGTTAAATGTGTTATGTATCTAAAAATACAACTGCTACCTTTAAAGCACCTGCATCTTAGTGAAATCAACTAAGAGAAGGAAGACAGAAACTAAAAATAAAAAAGGACTTAATTTACAAATCAAAACTGTTTTCCTATATATACTTCTAAAAGAGTGCCTAGCAAATGTATTACTCTCCCATACCTCCTTTACTAAGTAAAGTACTGAGTACAAGAAAAATAACTGATGAAAAAATGACAAAGAGCAGACATATTGTAATGGTTACCTTATACGACAATCTATGTTTAACAATGTCTTTCATACAGATAGAAGTATCAGAAGGATGACTAAAGAAATATACAGCATTTCAAAGTCAGGACCTCTGACTGTTCATCAAAACCAATAATGACAAGTGGAACATAAGAAGATCTCAATAGATATGTGATTAGTTATTTTCTTACTTTTGTAAGCTTTATGCGAATCAAGAAATGCCGTTCCTGTGGCATTTGTAGGAATCAGCAGGTAAACATGGATTTTTCAAAGTGCCAAGAAATAGAAAGTCATCACATTACAATCTCCTGTGGAGACTATTCTCAGGAGCGATGAAACCAAAGAGATTATCAAATTGCTAGTTTATCACTAATAGAATTAAGTAGAAAAGTGTATAATTAAACTTTGACAAATATGTGCCATGTTATTTTTGGTGAGGCTTTAATCTTTTAGACTATAATACTTTCTTTTTTTTAACCCAAGAGGTAGGGCAAGTCCTTCATTAGAAATCAAATTATAAAATTTGGTATTATTGATCAAAACAATTAAAAGGAAAATTGCAAGGGAAAAAAGGAGAAACAAAAAGAATAGAATAGAGAGAGTATTAACTCATCCATGCAAAGAACATTTACTGAGAGACTGAGTTGTAAATGCATACATGCAAGCATGCTCAGTCACCTCAGTTGTGCCCGACTCTTTCCCACCCCCTGGATCACAGCCCTCCAGGCTCCTCTCTTCATGGGATTCTCCAGGCAAGAATACTAGAGAGGGTTGCCCAGCCCTCCTCCAGGGGATCTTTCTGACCCAGGGATTGAATCCGAGTCTCCTGAGTCTGCAGCACTGCATGCAGATTCTTGCCCACTGTGTTACCTGGGAAGCCCCAACAGTAAGTGGTACTGTGCTAAAGACTTGGGATACATATTAACAGATGGCATCACCAAATCGATGAACATGGGTTTGGGTGGACTCTGGGAGTTGTTGATGGACAGGGAGGCCTGGCATGCTGCGATTCATGGGGTCACAAAGAGACGGACACGACTGAGCAACTGAACTGAAAACAAGTTAACATTCTATGTGATAGGTTGGGTTGGGAGGCAAAGACAGACTATAAACAATTAAAATCTTTAACAAGTATGGTACTACAAAAAAAAGGAGGGATCTGATAGAATTCCTGGAGAGTTATTTTATCTTAATTGGTCAGATAAGGCTTCCCTCTTCCACTTAATTCAAGTTCAAAGTCAAGGAGCTACCTAGGTAATGATCTAGGGAAAGCCAAATGCAAAGGCTGCTGGTGGGCTGGAGAGAGAAGAGGCCAGTAGGGTGGTGTTAAATGAGGTCAGGAGGTATGCAGGGACCCGATCGTTTAGGATCTTCTAGAACAAGATGAGGAGTTACAGTTTCCCTCAAGGGAACTAGGAAACAACAAAAGATTTTCACGTAAGAGAGTGTAAAACTAAGTAAGATACAAGCCCTAATGAAGCATTTCTGTTCCAAACTACCATTTCAAAGATATGAACAGTCTTAGAAAATAGAGGCAGTGTTTCCCTCTTAAGCAAATGGATTTGTTTCCTGTTCAGAATGATAAACTGATATGGAAGAACGGCATTGAAACATCTAAATTATCATACCTGAAATGAATCGCCAGCCCAGGTTTGATGCTTGATACAGGGTGCTCAGGGCTGGTGCACTGGGATGACCCAGAGGGAGAATCGGGAGGGAGGAGGGAGGGGGGTTCTGGAAGGGGAACACATGTATACCCATGGCGGATTCATGTCAATGTATGGCAAAACCACACAATAACGTAAAGAAAAAAGTCTTTCTTGAATTTGTTACAATAATAAAAAAATTAAAAAAACAAGAATGATAAACTGGGGCAATGGTCAAATAGTCTTAATTCTGAAAGAAGATTGGGTTTTCTAAATGCAGGATTTCCCGCCAGTAATACAAAGTACTGTGAATACAGGTTTTAAATCCAGCCCCTTTCCCATTGCCTTGTAGGAATTATGAGCTCAGCAATAAACAAATCTGTTTACTTTGGCTACTATTTTTGCTATAATAAACTATTCTTTGTTTCTGACCCCAATGTCTTTTGCCTTCTACTAACATTCATGAAGTTATGGAAATCATAAAATCTTGGTAAATTCTGAGAAACTTCATAGTTCATGACAATAACATTAAATACTATTGGCAAGCTATGAAATTCCAGCTCCAAAAGTGTGTAGTTTAATATGCAATTCCTTGTTTTCTCAAAATGGAATCTGCATCCTCTATTCTGACTCAGAACAATTCTGTTCTTGTTCACTACAATGAAAGGACTAAGAGGCAGAAGCAATACCGGAAAGCTACTTAGTTTGTTTTTTCTTCTATGTGCCCTCATATTCATGTAGCGCACGTTAAGCACCAGGTATAGGATGACAGCTGTTATAAAAATCAACGTAGGCTAGGAAAGGAGAAGGCAACCCAAAAGTAGAAAATAAGTGTGCTCTTAAAGGCAAGTGTGTATGTCTGTGTGTGTGTGTGCACCCATGTAGGTACGCGGAAGATGGGAAAGGAAAACTGAACGGTGGTAGAAGAAAAGACAGGCAAATACATGGGGATCAAACTTGTTTCTTGTTTGAGGGAGATGAGTAACAGGAGCAGGTAATAGGTAAAAATATCATGTAGCTTCTTTTTTTTTTTTTTTGAAACTTATTAAAGTATACAATTCCCAGTTGTGAATTTTCTACTTTAATGACTGGATGCATTTCAATGAGAACATCAAATAGGTAACCTATTACTAGATATAACTGCCATGCCTTTTTAGTATTCCTTTGGGTAATAAAAAGTCAAAATTACTTCTCAGGATCTATAGAAATAATGTTTACCTTGAGAAATAAAGTCAGAAGTAGTTCTTAAAGCTATCTTATTCTATGGAAAATGCACTATCGATTTCCACTTAAAAGACTGTATCATTTAAAAATATCTTATTCTGACATTATAACTATTAGAAGAATTTTCACTGGAAAAATACCAACAGACAGCACAGAAATAGGTATTTAGTCTGAAAATGCTATCTCAGTTCAAGTGGCAATTTGGGTTTTTTTTTAATGCTAAATTTTGAGAAGTAAAAGTAGCCTAAAACAGAAAAGTTGGTTCTAAGACCACATTATTCTAGACATAACTGCCTACTAGTTTTTTCAAATGCAAAATCTGAAGCCAGAAAGGAAGTTGAGGGTGAGTCATATACGCAGGTAAGAACTTCTCAAGTGGTACAGTGGTAAAGAATCCACCCGCCAAAGCAGGGGACACAAGAAAGGTGGGTTTGATCCTTGGGTTGGGAAGATCCTTGGAGTAGGAAATGTCAACCCGTTCCAATGTTCTTAACTGAAATTTCCCATGGAGCGGGGCCTGGCAGGACAGTCCATGGGGTCACAGAGCTGTACATGACTGAGGGGCTGAGCACACACATGCACTTACATGAAGACAGTTAGCTATCAACTTCTTTAAACCATCCTGTGCTTCACCTCGTTTACTATATAGTCGGTTGGCAAATAAAGTGCACTGCCCCCAACTTTCATCTATGTAATACCAAAAGAAATCCTGCGTGCTTGCAGAACTTGCAGACACAACCTGGCGCTCTGCAAGATCTATGGGCTTACCAGTCTAGAGCAACGGCAACAGAGGGCTTTAAACCTTCGGGCACATCTGGACTATTCATGTCAAAGCCATAACCAAGAATTCACCTCCGTTCCTAAGGCTCATGTGATTTTAATAATAACAAAAGGAATAAATGCTGGAGAGGATGTGGAGAAAAGGGAACCCTCTTACACTGTTGGTGGGAATGCAAACTAGTACAGCCACTATGGAAAACAGTGTGGAGGTTCCTTAAAAAGCTGCAAATAGTCCTGCCATATGACCCAGCAATCCCACTGCTGGGCATATACACTGAGGAAACCAGAATTGAAAGAGCTACGTGTACCCCAATGTTCATCGCTGCATTGTTTACAATAGCCAGGACGTGGAAGCAACCTAGATGCCCATCAACTGACGAATGGATAAGAAAGCTGTGGTACATATACACAATGGAATATTACTCAGCATTAAAAAAAAATTCATTTGAAGCAATTCTACTCAGATGGACGAAACTGGAGCCCATTATCCAGAGTGAAGTAAGCCAGAAGCAAAAACAACAATACGGTATATTAACACATATATATGGAATTTAGAAAAACGGTAACGAGAACCCAACATGCAAGACAGCAAAAGGAACGCAGATGGTATAGAATAGACTCGTGGACTTTGTGGATGAGGGTAAGGGTGGGATGATATGGGAGAAGGGCATTGAAACAAGTTAATTATCATATATCTAATCAATCGCCAGCCCAGGATTGATGCTCGGGGCTGGTGCAGCGAGATTTCCCGGCGGGGAGGGAGGAGGGAGGGGGGTTCTGGAGGGGAAGCATATGTAAACCCATGGTGATATCATGACATTGTATGGCAAAAACAATAAAAAAAATAATAAAGATATTTTAAACATAAAAAAATAATAATAACAAAAGATTTTAAAGTATCTATAAAAATATAGTAATAAAAATATACAGGTATACTAATGAATGTATGTATATATACACACATGTTAACAAACAGATCCCCTGGAGAAGGGCCTGGCAACCCACTCTAGTATTCACGCCTGTAGAATCCCATGGACAGAGGAGCCTGGCGGGCTACAGTCTATGGGGTCACAAAGAGCTGGGCACGACTGAAGAGACTACACACACACATGCCTGTATGCACATGGAAGGGTGCATGCGAGTGTATTCTGGAAGAAAACGCACCAGCTCACAACTGCGTTCTTGTAATTTATGCTTTCTACATAACTAAACGCAGCAACAAGAACTTTGCTACAACTACTTTAAATATACATTACAGCGTTATACAACATATTTTTCCTCAGCGAAACCAAAATAACCCAAAGCCAGTAAAATTAAATGGCGTATATGTGTAGGAACATAAAATTTAGAAGTCTGGCACTGTAATCCTCTATAAGATGTGCCTATTATAACCTTTTTTTTTTTTTTAGTTTTTTGACATTTGCCTTATCCTTTATTGTAAACTACTGTGACTTGTTTTCTTCACTCAACCTTATATTTCTAAGGTTCATCCATATGTTTATGTATAAATTGTGCTTCCTTGTCACTGTTTATGAAATTAAATTGGGCATTATTGTTTACTCTCCTATCAGTGGGATTTGGGCTGTTTCCAATTTTGAGCTATGATGAATCATGCAATGACAAACATTCTTGTACATTTCCCTGTGTATATATGTAAGAGCTTTCTTTTTTTTTTTGTAAATGGCAGGTCTCATTGGTTCTTAGATTTGTTTAGAAACTGCTGACAGATACTCTTTAAGTGAAAGAGCACGCTCCTTCATTATAGAACATAACATTTTAGAACATAAGGACTGAGTATAAGTATTGTTTGTCTCCATTCTAAAAATACATAAATATAAGAGTTTTAGGTTCCTTTGTGGGTGAGGGCAAAATAGTTTGAAATTCACTGCTTTCTAGGATCGGAGCACAACTGACGAACAAAGGAAGAGGTTCATCTTCAGTCTTCCTACTAAATGAGGTCAAAATGCTTTCAAAGTGACTGAGCCCATGTGTACCCCCACCATCAATATATAATCACAGTTAACATACTCACTAATACTGTTATTGGTCTTTTATGTATACAGCAGGTATACAATAGTATTACATCATGTTTTTAACCTGTATATCTATGGTTACTAATTCAAGCATTTTCTCACCTGTTTACAAAACATTCACATTTCCTATTCTAATGAAATGCCTCTTCATATCTCTTAACCACTGTTTCATTACATTATCATTTTCTTAATGATTTGCAGCTCTTTAAATATTCTGGATACTATTCTTTGTTAACTTTATGCTTTTTAAGTATATCCTGGATTTTACATATCATTGTACACTATTTATGTTGCCCTTTTGTAAACAGAAGTTCTCAAATTTACATAGTAGCCAAAAGCCTCTTTTCCTTTATTGTTGATACCTTTAATACATTCTTTAAGAAATCCTCCCGTACATAAAAGACAATATTCTTCCATATTTTCTTCTCAAAGTCTTAAATGACGTTGTTCAGATTTCAGCACCAATGTTATTTAACTGGGATCAACATTTGTGAACACATATGTGAGTAAACTGAGGTATGATTCCAATTTAATTTTTTCACATGAAAAATGAGTTGACCCATAATGATTTCACAATAGCCTATCCTTTCAATCACTGACTTACAAAGCCAGCCATCTGGATTCTGATGTTTTAGAGCCGTTTCAGTCCATTTGATCACTGTATCCAGTCTGCACCAATACCATGTGTGAGCGTGCAAAGTTGCTCCAGCATGTCCAACTCTTTGCGACCCCGAGGACTGTAGCCTGCCAGGCTCGCCCGAGCATGGAATTCTTCAGGCATAAATACTGGAGTGGGTTTCCACACCCTCCTCCAGGGGATCTTGCTGACACAGAATGAAACCCACGTCTCTTATGTCTCCTACAAAGGCAGGCAGGCTCTTTACCAGTGGTGCCACCCATTCTGTCTTGATTATTATAGTGTATTAAGGTGAGCCCTCTTTACCTAATAATGGAAATTTAACTCTTAGCTAATACAGTACAGTACTGAAGAATGAAAAATATAAAACTGGAAAAGAAGAAGCTAATTACTTCTTATATTATCTATGAATAATTCAAAAACCTACAGAACCTACAGGAAAATTATTAAAAATAAGACACTTTATCAATGAAATATATAGAATGAACTACATTTTATACACTAGTTACCAAATATTGGAAACTGTAATTTTTTAGAAAGACATCAATTATTATGGAATAATAAATGATAACAAAGAGAACATACAGATAACAAAAGACTTTTTTCTTCTTTAGAAATAACTTCACTATTCTCAGGCCTTTGCTTTGTCATCTATAGTTCAAAACAGACTTATTAAAGTTATTGAAAATGCCTATTATGATTGTGAACAGAACTACTGATTATGTAGATTAATATAGAATTGTTATCTTTATATTAGTATTTAATCTTTCCACTTATGAACATGATATGGCTCTCCACTCAGTTTTGTCTTTTAAAAATGTGAAGGTGAAAAACATTCAGTCATGTTAGATTCTTTGTGACCCCATGGACTATACAGTCCATGGACTTCTCCGGGCCAGAATACTGGAGTGGGTAGCCGCTCCCTTCTCCACGGGAGCTTCCCAACCCAGGGATCCAATCCAGGTCTCCCTCATTGCAGGCAGCTTCTTTACCAGCTGAGCTACAAGGGAAGCCCAAGAATACTGGAGTGGGTAGCCTATCCCTTCCCCAACAGATCTTCCCGGTACAGGAATCAAACAGCGGTCTCGTGCATTGCAGGCGGATTCTTTACCAACTGAGCTACTGTCTTTGTAAAGTCTACTGAAAAAAAACTTAGAATTTACACCATTCAGGTCTTGGGCATCTTTTGGTATCTGTGTCTTCTCTGTTGCCATTTATTATTCCATTATAAGTGATGTTTTTCTAAAAAATATGATTTCTAATATTTTGTAATGAAAATATAAAATGTAGTTTATTCTATATATTTCATTGATAAAGTCTCTTATTTTAACAATTTTCCTGTAGGTTCCTTTTTGAATTACTCATAGATAACATAAGAAGTTATTAGCGTCTTCTTTTCCAGTTTTTATATTTTTCATTCTTGAGTATTGTACTGTCAGCTAAGAGTTAAGTTTCCATTATTAGGTGAAGAGGTTCTTCATTTCACATTGAGGGACAGAGGTTTCAAATAGTTTATTTTCTTTGTTTTAAAAAGTGAAAAAGGGTTGGATTTTATCAAGTGTTTCCTCGATGTATTGTAACTATTAATGTAGTGATGTGAATATTCTAACACAACACACACTTCCATTTCTGAGATGAACTCAACTTGGACATGGAGAATTTATCCTTTTGAACATTTGGTCATAATTTTTTTTACACTCTATTAGTTTAAAATAATCATTTAAAAACTGAGAAACCTCATCTATAAAATTTTCTAGGCCATGTATTTAAATTTTTGGCAGATTTAAAGTCATTAAAATTATTTATAGACCTATTCAAGCTTTCTATATCATTTAAAGTCAGTTTCAATACAAAATTTTTTCCTTAGGAACTTATCAATCTTTCCAGTTCTGGCCTGCAAATTTCTTACACTATGCTTCCTCTTTTCAGTATCTTTTATATCTCTAGTTATATTCCTTCTTATATGCTCAATACATTTTTCTTTAATCAATCTCTTCAGAAGTTTAACTTGTCTTTCCAAAATTAAAAACCACATTTTAGTTTTTAATAACTCTCTTTTTCTTCCTTCATTTCCTTGTTTTTCTTTTTCCCCTGGATTGTATAATGTTTACGAATTTCTCAAGTCAGATGCTTAGTTTATTAACTTTGCTTCCTGATATCTTACTTTTTTAATTTACTTGTTTTTTAATTGAAGGATAATTGCTTTACAGAATAATGCTGTTTTCGGTCAAACTTCAATATGAATCAGCCATAGATAGATATACATATATTCACTCCCTTTTGAATCTCCCTCCCATCCCCCTCCCCACCACACTCCTGTAGGTTGATACAGAGTCCCAGTTTCCTCAAACAAGTAGCAAATTCCCATTGGCTATCTATTTTACATATGGTGATGTAAGTTTCCATGTTACTCTCTCCTTTTAATACAAAGACTAGGATATAAATTTCTTTATACCACTATTTCTGTGCCCCACAAATTCTGATTTATTTTAAATACTGTTCTGGTCTATTTTTTTCTGATTTCTTCCTTGATACATGAGCTACTTAGTATGTTGTTAGATTTTTTTATAAGTGGTTTTAAAACATCACCATTTTAAATTTTATTTCACATTTCAGGTTGCTGTGGTCAATGAATAAAGCTGAAATTTAGAAATTTATTTCAAATCTCTTGGAAAAGGAAATGGCAGCCCACTCCAGTATTCTTGCTGGAGAATCAATCCCATGGACAGAGGAGCCTGGTTGGCTGCAGTCCATGGGGTCAGAGAGAGTCAGACCCAACTAAAAAAACTCAGCACACACACATTTCAGATCTCTAGTACATGATAAACTTGATAAAAGGTCCAATTGTGATTGAGAAGAATACATGGTCTTTCATTGCTGGGGGGGGTTCCACACACATGTATAGTTGAATGGTTTAAGGCCCCCATGTCTCTAGTAGTGTGTTTATGATGACTCATCTGTAAGTCTGTGGGGTCGCACAGAGTCAGACGTGACTGAAGCGACTTGGCAGCGGCAGCAGCATCTGTCAGTTCGAGACCTTTGTTGTCGTCCACCATCATGCTGCATTATTAAACTTACTCCCACAGTTTGTCATATTTTACATGTCTGCCTTGGTACTATGTTATAATGCACACGCAAGCTTCTGAATGTACCATTCTGGTGAGTTAAGCTTTTAATCCTCATGAAGTAATATTCCCTTAAGTGTATTTTAAGTTTTACATATCTTACACTATTTCTTTTAGACATTTTTGTGTGTGTGTTTTACTTGTATCTTTCTTAGTCCATTTCTCCTCTTCCAGTTTGGGACTTAAACTATTTTTTACTGGCTATACTTGTAATTTTATCACACAAATGAACAAAGTTTCAAGTTAATTCATATTTTGACCTCCCTTCTTCCTCTTTGAACAATACAAAGAATTTAAATATCTGAACTCCAAACAACATCGCTTTCAATTTACTTAACAATTTGTCCAGTAGTTAAGCTCTATCCCATTCTCTGCAAAAGGAACTACACATTTTTTATTGTATACTTATTGCTATAAATTTAGTTTCACGGTAGGTATGCCCTCTTGTCTCTCAATTTTTTCCTTAAAAAGAACCTCTGTGGTACGTATACACAATGGAATATTACTCAGCATTAAAAAAAATTTCATTTGAATCAGTTCTACTCAGGTGGATGGAACTGGAGCCCATTATCCAGAGTGAAGTAAGCCAGAAAGAAAAACAACAATACAGTATACTAACGCATATATATATGGAATTTAGAAAGACGGTAACGAGAACCCAGCATGCGAGACAGCAAAAGGAACGCAGATGTATAGAACAGACTCGTGGACTCTGTGGATGAGGGCAAGGGTGGGATGATATGGGAGAATGACATTGAAACATGTTAATTATCATATGTGAAATCAATCGCCAGCCCAGGATTGATGCTCGGGGCTGGTGCATCGAAATTTCCCTGGGGGAGGGAGGAGGGAAGGAGGAGGGAGGGGGGTTCTGGAGGGGGAGCATATGTAAGCTCATGGCGATATCATGTCATTGTGTGGCAAAACAGAAAAAAAAGAAAAACCAAAAAAAGCTCTGCTTCTTGAAATGTATCCCTCAGAGCAGGGGTGAACAAACTACAATTTTTGGATCAGTTACATATTTTTATGAATAGAGTCTTATTGGAACATAGCCACATGCATTCGTTTATCTACTGCCCATGGCTGTTTTTGCAAGCTATAACAGAGCTGAGTAGTTCCAACAGAGACTATATGACCTGCATGTATTTACTATCTGATCATCAAAAAGTCTGCCAATCTCTGCTCTAGAAGGTCTTTTGACAAAGGGATATTCACAGGAAATACCTTAATTATTAGTTAATCTGTAATTAGTTTAATTTTGCCCTTGTTCTATAAAGAGCTTATGCTGAATATCCCATTTTAAAAGAACTTTTATTTCTCAACAATTGAAAATATCTCAATGTCTATTTGTTCCCATTTTTGCTAACAGAAAGTTATCTGCATTTAACTGTTGATACACACCGATCCTGTCTTTTCTTTCTGACAACATTTAAGATCTGGCCTTATAGTGTTTTAAAGTTTCACTACAATATTTTCTTTTCTTTATTTTTTCACTACAATATTTTCTTCAAGTGAATTTCATTTTATTCATCTGGCTTGGTATAGGTTGTGCTTCCTTCCTATTGTGCAGATACTTGATCTGAAAAACTCACAGCCATCATTTTGAACGTGGTCTTTCGTTCATTCCTTTGAGTCTATCTATTTGAGACGTTTCACTGTACAGGGTGAAGGCCTTCTACATCCTGTCTTCCATGTTTCCTAACAGTCTTATACACTTCTAATCTTAGTCTCTCCCTGGATTGCATTCTGGACAATTTCCTTAGAGCTACTGTCTAATTCACCATTTCTTTCTTCAGCAGAGTATAGTTTGTTGTTTTGGTGTTGTAGTTCAGTCACTCAGTCATGTCGGACTCTGCGACCCCATGGACTACAGCCCACCAAGATTCTCTGTCCTTCACTATTTCGTGGACATTGCTCAAACTCATATCTATTGAGTCGGTGATGCCATACAATCATCTCCTCCTCTGTTGACTCCATCTTCTCATGCCCTCAATCTGTCCCAGCACCAGGGTCTTTTCCAGTGAGTTATCTCTTGGTATAAAGTGGCCAAACTACTGTAGCTTCAGCTTCAGCATCAGTTCTTTCGGGGAATTTTCAGGGTTGATTGCTACTGAATATTTAGGTTGACTTCCAATGAATATTCAGGGGGACAGTGGCTATTGATTTTGGAGCCCAAGAAAAGACCGTTTGCCACAGTTTTCATTGTTTCCCTATCTATCTGCCGTGAAATGATGGGACCGGATGCCATGATCTTAGTTTTGTCAATGTTGAGTTTTAAGCCAGCTTTTTCACTCTCGTATTTCACCTTCATCAGGAGGCTCTTCAGCTCCTCTTCACTTTCTGCCATTAGGGTGATGTCATCTGCATATCTGAGGTTATTGATATTTCTCCTAGCAATCTTGATTCCAGCTTGTGCTTCATCTGGCCCAGCATTTAACATGATATACTCTGCATACACGTTAAATAAGCAAGGTAACAACATACAGCATTGATGTACTCCTTTCCCAATTTGGAACACCATGTCTGGTTCTAACTGTCGTTTCAGAGTTCTCAGGAGGCAGCTAAGGTGGTCTGGTATTCCCATCTCTTTAAGAATTTTTCACAGTTTGTGGTGATCCACACAGTCAAAGCCTTTAGCGTAGTCAAAGAAGCAGATGTTTTTCTGGAACTCTCTTGCTTTTTCTATGATCCATCCGATGTTTGCAATTTGATCTTTGGTTCCTCTGCCTTTTCTGAATCCAGATTGTACATGTGGAACTTCTAGGTTCACGTACTGTTGAAGCCTAGGTTGAAGGAGTTTGAGCAGAAACCTGACAGTATGTGAAATGTGTGTCTGATGCTTAATGCATATTTAATTTCACCCATCATACTTTCATTTTCTTAAGTTCTATTTGGTTTTTTTTCAAACTTACTTGGTCATCTTTGGTAATCTTCAGTTTGTCTCTTTAATTTCATCTGCTGTTCCCTTAAACATTTCACAAACTGTAGTTCAATATGTAGTCTCAGGGTTCTTAAAGGATCATTTCACCATACAACCCCTTGTTGGCTTGTGTGTTTGTTGATTGAGATTAAGTGCTCTTATTTGATTAAACTTAATTTGTGAGAATCTTGAGGATCTAAATTATAACTGCCTCCTGCACAGATCTTTTAATTTGCTTCTATGAATAATCAAGTATCATTTCTAACCTGTATAAGTTTAATTTCCTTTTGTCCTGGTCTTTGTGTATATTTCTTATTTGCTGTGCTTACCCTGCATTTAGCCCTGGTCTTAATCTTGGCTTTCCCCTTTGTGCATCTATGCTCAGTGTATAAGTTTCAGCACTGCTCTTTTCTCCTTAATTCTTTTTACTCTCAGAGATTTCCCTTCCTTCCACATGATACAGCTGTGGTTTGGAATGGTTTGTTGAACTGTGGTGAGATGAACCTTTAAGAATCCCTATTACCATATTGTGAAACCCAAGTCCTTAAAAATGAGTTCTTACAGAAGGCTGACCAACACATACATCTTTACCTCTTAAATACTTTAGTATAATGTGGCAGTTCTTACATACTCCCCTGGGTACCTTATACATTATGTATTAAAATCTAAAGGTAAGCAACTTAACACTGCATACCCATATAAAATGAGTCCTAGGCAGGCACTCAGAAAAGTTTGCTGTATGGAAACAATGTCTTTAAAAATACAATATGTATGATATTTCACTGCTTTCAGAAATTATTTTTAAAAATCTGAGCTTATTACTGTATACTTCAGAGAGCATACTGGTTTGAAGGAAATAATCTTAAGTCATATTGTGTTTGTTTGAAACTCCACCTGGCACTAAAAAGCTGTGTGACCTGTATCTCAGTTTCCTTTTCAGTAAAAAAGTGCAAAATAGTATGTACTTTATGGTGATATTGTAAGAATTACATAAATTAATACATGAAAATGGCTCACAGAAGTGCCTGACACACAGCAGCCCTTATATAAATGTCAGTGCCTATTCTTACTATTACTAGTAATATTATATTATTAAAAAGTTCTAAAATTATTTTCATTATTACTATTATCATTAACTATATTTTCATTATAACTGTATCAATACCTCAAATACACAATTATTTATCCAGCAACAAACCAAGGAAGAGCCACTTTCCAGATTACATCATTTATACGCTACTATCAAGAAAATGGGCTAATGCCAGTTTTCACAGATCTTATGAGAATTATAAATTCCTTCCATCCAGAGATGTTGGAATATGACTGGACATGGAGTTGACAGGAAGTACCATTAAACCATGCATATAACAGTTGGATTACTTGGCAAGGAAAATAAAGAGGTGAATTAAACATGGAAGTTAGAAGTATTCCTGACCTCAAGTCTAGGTATTTACCACTAAAGATTTAATTCTTATATATATGAATTACACTTACACATATACTTTATGGGAATATTTAATAATTAAATGAATTAATACATGCAAATGGCTTACAGAACTGCCCAGTATACACACACACAGACACTCACATTCTTTTTAATATTCTAATATACTTTATGAGATTTATTTCCCCCCCTGGAAGAGTTTAGTTTTCTGTGCTTCCCTCAAAAATTCCTCACTTGAAATTTGGTATTTTTGATAAATTAACTTAAAACATTGCCCAATGATACAATTAATAATTGCTTTATTTTTCCCCAAAAGTAAAATTTTTAAAATTTATTTTTAGTTGCCTTACTATACTGTGTTGGTTCCTACCTTACATCAATCAGCATAATCAGCCATGGGTATACACTTGTCCCCTCCGTTTCGAACCTGCCTCCCACCTCTCACCTCAGTCCACTCCGCTAGGTTGTCACAGAGCTCTAGTTTGAGTTTCCTGTGTAAATTTTAAAAAATCAATGTGCCGATCACCCTCTCCCCAAAAATCCTAAGAAATAGTGTATATTCCAAAAAGGCCTTTACTTGACAAATGTGCTACTTATAAGATAAAATTGTACTAAAATATAAAATTTTAAGTACACAGTAGACTTGCACAGATTCTGACTTTCTGATTTTATTTCTATATTTGATTGTTGCCTATCTAAATAGTTTAATCTGCCTACCTCAACACTGTTCAACACAAGATAATTTCTTGTATACTTTTCTAACAGAAAATTCATGGCAATTTTATTAAATAAAAAAAGTTATAAATATCTTTTTCTTCAGAGTTATATTCTTTTCAACATTAATAGATATTTAAGTTATGTAAGCCATGGATTTCTTAGTACAGTTTTTACTAAATTCAAAAATCTTTTCTTTTTGCCTAAGTGTTCAATTTTGTCTCAAGTGCCTAATATGAGATAAGACAAACTGAATTTAAATCTGCATGCTTTTCAGAGAGATGAGTATTAGGACTATGAAGACACCGGCTAATTTTCTCAAAGTAAACAATCATAGAAGAGTACAACACATTCCCACTAACTACTTGTTAGGACTTTACTTAACCTTAAGAAGAGGCAATGCTCAGCTATACGGCATGACTGCTTCCTAGAAATTCTCCATAGCTACCTTAAAAATGCATTCCTGTACTCCTACTTGTATGGAACATGAAAAAAAAAATTAGATAATCAATTCCAGTCAATAAAGCCTCTAAGGATATAAAAGGTATGTGATCTATGTATCAGCTTTCCATCAGAATTATTTTTTAACTAAATAGATTATAACTACCTCATGAAAAACAAGTTTATTCTTAGAAACGTCTATTTGCAATAATTACAAGGTAGATGCTTTAGAAAGGCATCTAAAATGACAGTAAAAGTTAATCAAGTTATGTCCTCTGGTATTACCAAATCCAATTTGAAAATGCTATCAATGAGAACTGGGAAGCATGATATCCTAGCACCAAAATTTCATCATCTTAACATTCACGACAAGGTGTTGTTAGTTGAACTTTCCACGACCTGTGAAACTTAGGAAAATAGAAAACCATCCTTTGAGAATGTCCCAAAGGATGCACAGGCACTTATGATTAAACAGTTTTAGCTTCAAGTTGCTCTTTGTTGTAAAGTCAGTCTCAAATGGAACACCAAATTACATATTAACTCATTAGGGAGTTAATGTTACTGGCCTTTCATAATCGTGCTATGAGTTTGTTTGCAATTCCTTCAAGCACTTCTAAAATTTTCAAATAAATGAGATTTTTCAAAGTATTCAACAACATATTTAATAAATAAATAAAGTATGAAATGTTCATAATTAAGATTTTCCAAAAGTAGAACTTGATTTTTCCATTAAATATGTTTTCTTTCCTTGTATTTGGGAAGTGATATACTATATTCTTTTTATATCCCAATCAAAAGGCTAAATAAAGGTACGACTAGACACAAGACAGCAACCATGTGGAAGAGTCCACAGGCCAGTGGACAGGACAGCCTTTTTTTTAACTACTGCTAATCAGTTCTTCAAGGAAATCATCCAATCAAAACCCAGAAACTTTCATGTAAGCCTGAAAATGTTTAAACACAACATAAAAAGTAGCTTTAAGTCCAGTGTTTTTTTCCCTCCTTCTCTCTCTTTGCTCAGAACACAGACCAGTATATTGAATGTACAAAGAATATGGCTTTGTATTCACTTTCATTTATGGTATGCTACGTAAGTGCTATCTTTTCAATTACATGAGTGAATATACTTATTATGATGTATTAGCTATTTAGTTGAGTTCTATTTTCTCCATTATCATCATTCTTATTCCTGTATTAAAATAATCTAGTCTTTCTAGATAAAGAAGATGCAGTACATATATAAAAAGGAATATTACTCAGCCCTCAAAAAGAATGAAATGATGCCATCTGCAGAAACATGGATGGACCTAGACAGCGGCACAAAGTAAGTCAGAAGGAGAAGGAGAAGTATCATATGACATCCCTTATATGTGGAATCAGCAATGATATAAATGAACTTACTTAACAAAACAGAGACACACAGACATAGACAATGAACTTATGGTTGTCAGGGGAAAGTGAGAGTTAAAAGGTCTGGGAAGGTCATGTACACATTGCTATATTCATAATGGATAAACAACAAGGACCTATTGCAAAGCACATGGAGCCCTATTCAGTGTTATTGCCAGCCTCGATGCGAGGGGGACTGGTAGGAGAATGGATTCATGTATAGGTGTGGCTGAGTTCCTTCACTCGTCACCTGAAACTACAACAACATGTTAACTGACTATACCCAACACAAAATATTAGGTTAATGCAAAAGCAATTGCAGTTTTCCATTGTTGCACTTTGCTGTTTGATATTAGAATACATTCTTAAATAAACTTGGTTACATTATTTTAAAGAATAATCTAGTCTTTACCTTGTGAGATATTATTTCAGTAACCAAAATATTTAAAACGTAAGAGATACATTAATACAAATCACCAGTAATTTATTCATACAGAATCTGTCAGTCAAATGCATTTATTATCCCACTCAGCAACGCATAGTAAGAAAAAATCTTTTAGGTAAAGAGAAAAGTTAAGCCAATTAATCTAGGTGTACTTGAGAAAAAAGATTAGAAAAACCTAATAGTATTCATTTTCAAGCTGCAAACTCAAATATTCAGCACCTGGAACTGATCTGATTCTTTAAATAAACAGATACTAAAGGATAAGAATAAAAGAAGATCCAATAGAATATTTATTTTGTTCTAGGTTTGGAGCTTTATACTTCTAAGTATGATCTCGGAATAACAATAGTTCCAGCAAAGGTAATTTTCGAATTGTATCCCCACCAAAATCAGGATAGAAGACACTTTCTATTAGAAATACATAAGCTGGCTCAATAACCAATCCCAGAAACTTTACATGATTTTCATCTCTCTTAACTACAATAAGTTCATCTTCAAGATTTTAGAAACACATAGAAAATGCTTAGTACCCTTGAAATTCCTGCTGGTCACCTACTTGATCTATACAGTAATCATCTGAAATGGTATTTAGAGTTGACAAAAATCAATTTTGGATAATTTAAATGATTTGGAAAAATGAGATTTGTTCCAGCTGTCCTATATACAAAATCTTTATAGTATAAATATCTTCTCACTGGATGATTTCATTTTTGTTCAGCAAATCACTACTTTAGTCTTAGCATTCACTGGAAAGATAAGTTGTATTTAATCAACAAAAGCAGCAGGACAAAATGAGTTACAACTGATTTTATATATGCTTACTACACAGTATCTTTCAGTCACATGAAACAAAATTCAACTTAAAGTCCGCAAACAACATGAAAGATAAACCTTTAACTAAATGAAACATAACTTTTACAAAATTGTAGACATAATTTAAAGACAGAGCTATTGACTGAAAATAGGTAGCTATTTATTTCACAGTATTATATAAGGAAGCATAAAAGAGATAAAGTACTTAAACTATCGATCTTACTATAATGAAATGGAAAAGTTGAAAATTACTTGTATTCTCTGTAGAGAACTCACTTATTCTGAGGGTAAACGAACATTATGTCATCTGATCTTCAAACTGTAAATTCCCTAAGAAACACAAGCTGTTATTAACAGGGAGCTGGGGCTCAGTAAGTTAGGTAACCTGCCAAAATCACATCACCCAAGGCACTCGAAAGACAGAGCATACTTTCCCAGCCAGGAGAGTCTCCCTGCAGTAGTGACGAGAGCAAAACATCACTACTAAAAACAAACAAAAGCTGAGGTTTATCACAGGGAGAATTCAGCCATCAGTTAAAGTGTGAAGAAACTGAAGGGAATTCTTTTTCTTTGACTGGAATCACACATAATTCAGATGGGAGGTATATATGTGGGAAACAAAATTTAGGGAGAAACAAACTGGACTTTATGGACGAGAAAATAACAACTAGAATGTTCAGCACATATATCTAAACCTAATGCATGCATACACACAGGAAAATAACAATGCTCCTCCAACCTTCGTATCCAACAATAATCCCTTTGAAAAGGCAGGTACTGCTTTCTGCTGACCTCAAGACCCTAACCCTAAACTGAGGTGTCCAGATATATATGGTACTTGAACCTATTTATCAACTAGGATGTCTAGTGATTTTTCCTAGTACTTCAACACCCCAAGAGAGAATGTGCATGTGACCAGGATAAAAGCTACACGAACCAGAAAGCCTGACTTCTTTCAATGCAATCAGTTCTATACATGAATATATAATATGGTAAACTTAAAAGGTCTACACAGTTCAGATGAGTTCAGTCACTCAGTTGTGTCCAACTCTTTGTGACCCCAACAACTGCAGCACGCCAGGCTTCCCTGTCCTTCACCAACTCCTGGAGCTTGCTCAAACTCATGTCCAGCATATCGGTAATGACATCCAACCATCTCATCCTCTGTCATCCCCTTCTCCTCCTGCCCTCAATCCTTCCTAGCATCAGGGTCTTTTCCAATGAGATAGTTTTTCATATCAGGTGGTCAAAGTATTGGAGATTCAACTTCAGCATCAGTCCTTCCAGTGAATATTCAGGACTGATTTCCTTTAGGATTGACTGACTGGATCTCCTTGCAGTGCAAAGGATCTCAAGAGTTTTCTCCAACACCAGAGTTGAAAACCATCAATTCTTTGGTGCTCAGCATTTTTACGTCCAACTCTCACATCCATACCTAACTACTGGAAAAACCATAGCTCTGACTAGGCAGACCTTTGTTAGCAAAGTAATGTCTCTGCTTTTTAACAGGCTGCCTAAGTTTATCACAGCCTTTCTTCCAAGGAGCAAATGTCCTTTAATTTAATGCCTGCAATCAGCATCTGCAGTGATTTCGGAGCTCAAGAAAATAAAGTCTATCACTGTTTCCATCGTTTCCCCTTCTATTGGCCAAGAAATGATGGGACTGGATGCCACGATCTTAGTTTCCTGAATGTTGAGTTTTAAGCCAGCTTTTTACTCTCCTCTTTCACTTTCATCAAGAGGCTCTTTAGTTCTTCGCCTTCTGCCATAAGTGTGGTGTCATCTGTATATCTGAGATTATTGATATTTCTCCCAGCAGTCTTGATTCCAGCTTGTGCTTGAGCCAATCTAGCATTTTGCACAATGTATTCTTCATAGAAGTTAAATAAGCAGAGTGCCCATATACATTCTTCACGTACTCCTTTTCCTATTTGGAAGCAGTCTGTTGTTTCACGTCTGGTTCTAACTGTTCATTCATAACCTGCATACGGGTTACTCAGGAGGCAAGTAAGGTAGTCTAGCATTCTCATCACTTGAAGAATTTTGCCAGCTTGTTGTGATCCACATAGCCAAAGCCTTTAGCATAGTCAATAAAGCAGAAGTAGATGTTTTTCTGGAACTCTCTTGCTTTTTCTATGATCCAATGCATGTTGCAATTTGATCTCTGCTTCCTCTACGTTTTCTAAATCCAGCTTGAACATCTGAAAGTTCTCAGTTCACATACTGTTGAAGCCTAGCTTGGAAATTTTTCAGCATTACTTTGCTAGTAAGTGAGATGAGTGCAGTTGTAAGGTAGTTTGAACATCCTTTGGCATTGCCTTTCTTTGAGATTGGGATGAAAACTGTCCTTTTCCAGTCCTCTGGCCACTGCTGAGTTTTCCATTTTGGTGGCATATTGAGTGCAGCACTTTCACAGCATCATCTTTTAGGATTTGAAATAGCTCAGTAGGAATTCCATCACCTCTACTAGTTTTGTTTGTAGTGATGCTTCCTAAAGCCCATTTGACTTTGTACTCAGGGTGTCTGGCTCTGGGTAAGTGATCACACTATTGTGGTTATCTGGGTTGTGAAGATCTTTTTTATATAGTTTTTCTGTGTATTCTTGCCACCTTTTCTTACTATCTTTTGCTTCTGTTTGTTCCCTACCATTTCTGTCCATTACTGAGCCCATCTTTCCATGAAGTGTTCCTTTGGTATCTTTAATTCTCTTGAAGGGATCTCTAGTCTTTCCCATGATACTGTTTTCCTCTATTTCTTTGATTTCTGAGGAAGGGTTTCTTATTTCTCCTTGCTGTTCTTTGGACCTCTGCATTCAGATGGGCATATCTTTCCTTTTCTCCTTTGCATTTAGCTCCTCTTCTTTTCTCAGCTATTTGTTAGGCCTCCTCAGACAACCATTTTGCCTTTTTGCATTTCTTTATTCTTGGGGATGGTTTTAATCATCACCTCCTATACAAGGTCACAAACCACCATCCATAGTTCTTCAGGCACTCTGTCTATCAGATCTAATCCTTTGAATCTATTAGTCACTTCCACTGTATAAGCATACAGGATTTGATTAGGTCATATCTGAATGGACTAGTGGTTTTCCCTGCTTTCTTCAATTTAAGTCTGAATTTTGCAATCTGAGCCACAGTCAGCTCCTGTTCTTGTTTTTGCTGACTGTATAGAGCTTCTCCATCTTCTGCTGAAAAAAATATAATCAATCTGAAGTCATTATTGACCATCTGATAATGTGCATGTGTAGAGTCATATCCTGGGTAGTTGGAAAGTGTGTTTGCTATCACCAGTGTGTTGTTTTGGCAAAT
Organism: Antilocapra americana; assembly: GCA_007570785.1. Lineage (NCBI taxonomy): Eukaryota > Metazoa > Chordata > Mammalia > Artiodactyla > Antilocapridae > Antilocapra > Antilocapra americana. The sequence continues at coordinate 2,203,457 of ML661906.1, read as the reverse complement.
CTCTGTTAGCTTTTGCCCTGCTTCATTCTGTACTCCAAGGCCAAACTTGCCTGTTTCTCCAGGTATCCCTTCACTTCCTACTTTTGTGTTCTAGTCCCGTATGATGAAAAGGACATCTTTTTTGGTGTTAGTTCTAGGAGATCACCATAGAACCATTCAACTTCAGCTTCTTTGGCATTAGTGGTTGGTGCATAAACTTGGATTACTGTGTATTGAATGATTTGCCTTGGATATAAACAGATAGGATTCTGTCGTTTTCGAGACTGCACCCAAGTATTGCATTTCAGACTCTTTTGTTCACAATGAGGGCTACTCCACTTCTTCTAAGGGATTCTTGCCCACAACAGTAGATACAATGGTCAACTGAATTCTATTCACCCATTCTGGTCTATTTTATTTCATTGATTCCTAAAATGTTGATGTTAACTCTTGCCATCTCGTTTGACCACTTCCAATTTGCCTTGACTCATGGACCTAACATTCCAGGTTCCCATGCCATATTGTTCTTATAGAACTGGACTTTACTTCCATCACCAGTCATATCCACAACTGAGCGTTGTTTTTGCTTTTGCTTTGTCTCTTCATTCTTTCTGTACCTATTTCTCCACTGATCTCCAGTAGCATATTGGGTACCTACCAACCTGGGGAGTCCATCTCTCAGTGTCCTATCTTTTTGCCTTTTCATACTGTTCAAGGGGTTCTCAAGGCAAGAATACTGAATTGGTTCGCAGTCCCTTCTCAAAGAGGACCACATTTTGTCAGAAGTCTCCACCATGACCCATCCATCTTGGGTGGCCCTACATGGCATTGCTCATAGTTTCATTGAGTTAGACAAGGCTGTGGTCCATGTAATCAGTTTGGTTAGTTTCCTGTAACTGTGGTTTTCTCTCTGTCTGTTCTCTGATGGACAAGGATATGAAGCTTGTGGAAGTTTCCTGATGGAAGGGAATCTTTGTTGGGGAATATCTACATAGTTAGATATGTCTAATTAAAACAGAAAAATGATACATTCTTCAAAATAAAATTTATTAGAAACTTTGTTTTTAAACATGTTACTTATAAGAAGACAAATAACAAATGAATTCTAAGAAGTAAAACCACTTAGAAGTATTTCTTGAAGATGCAATGTTTAGCAATACAAATGAGGTATAAGGTAAAATTTGCTCGAGTTAAGAGGATGAGCTGACACAGTGTGGACCAAGGTCCCAGGTGAACAAAAACAAAAACAAGTGTTCACAATTTATTAAGCAACTACCATGTACCAAGAGCTGTGATACTTAATACTTATCTCATTTACTACCATGAGAAAAGAATTAACATTCCCTTTTACAAACATGGAAACTGAGGCTCGAAAATGTTAAAAGTATTTATAGTCATATAATTAGTATGGAATAAAAACCCTGCTCTCTCAAACTGCAAAGCCTTTGCTATTTCTACTAAATCTTATTGATTCATAAAACATAAAAATTAAAGTAGAATATTAGGCAGTATATCATACATATAGGTACATAATAAGTATATCTAATAAAGTTGTTTCTGCTACTGAAAAAATGATTTTGAAAAACACTGTGAATTTATGGAGGAAATAAACTAGACTTGTGAACCAATTTTCATTTAAAATATTGACTTTTTATTGAAAGGCCATCTAGTCATAACCAGATGATTATAACTAAGTCCAATAAATTCAGCAATAAAGCCTTCCTGAAATTAAAAACAAATTCAACCTTCTTTAAATTCAACCTTTTTTTTTCTTTAAAAGTTTTTAATCCCCATAAACATTCGCTGAAACAGAAAAGTGACTCACCCATCTATTACGAACAATGTAATTTTTCATTGTAGAAATGAAAATGTATCACCAGTTTCCCTAAGAAGACAACAATGCTTTCTCACTAATATGTGTGTGGGTTTTTTCCCCCCATTTAATCAGCTAATATTTTTCAAAAGATCTTTTTAATGCCTAAATGAAAGGATTCCACATCAGAGACCTGACCTCCCTATTAAAGCATCTGAAGGAAACCCTAGGAATGTAAAATCCATTCAAAGGCAAATCGCAGGTAGCTTATTGTACAATGCATTATGAAAAGAAAAGGGAAAAAAAGCTTCATAAAAACTGTACAGAATTTGGTGAAATTATACCACAAGATATAAAAATTGATCTTAAGCATAAAGAAACAAATTCAGAGCCAAAAACTTATTACAAAAGTGCTTTGTAACCAGCTAGGAGGGGAGTCTTTATGAAAAACTTCAGAATTCTTCACTTTTTCAATCAAAATTTCTGATTACAACTTAATGTTGGGAAGGCCCAAAAGAGAACAAAATTATACATTTTTCAATAGATTTAAAAATCTAAAGTTTTTAAAGCTAACTTTCAACATCAAAAAAGGTAAGTTTACTACAGAAAACAGGAGTAGAATGAATTACTAAACAGTAAATGATGTAATATAGATATACTTTTAGAAAACAAATTAAGATTTTGAACATACCATAAACATGGTTCTGAAGTTATTCAAATCAGTCAAGAAGTCTTCTACGGACACCTTCTTCACATCAATGGCATAGTACGCCATTATATTCTGGTATAACTTGTCCATGTTTCCATGTAATTTTGAAAGTTTCTCATATTGTTCTTTTGCACTGATAACAAAGCTGTATATTATAGTTAAGGTACTCTGAAATTTACAAAGAAATGTTTTAGGGGGAAAAAAAAATCCTTAAGTCATATGTTTCAATTGTTAGCCATTATTACACATCCCCAAAATGCCAAAACTAGCTCTAATAGTTAACCATTCTTACAATTCAATCCATACTGTACAGTGATGAAATCTTCAGTGTGATTCCTAATTAACAATGGTAAAACAATCAGGAAAGTTAAATACTTATATATTTAACATTTGTTTTTACGATTGGGTTCAAGGATATTTTTCTTCTAATTTGCCTATCTTATTAGATCTCATAATGTGATTTAAAATTCTAGTTCAGTAATTTCAATGATATTCAAATGTCTCCTTATATTTTTTAAAAATCTAGATCATAATAGTACTAGTGGTCAATGCATTTATATTTAGTATCACTTTTAATCCTTGGATGAACAAAAGATTTTGTATACTAAAATCACAAAATCATTAGCAATTATAGTAAGACATACTGTATCTCCATATACTGTCTTGTGAAACATCCATATTTGTGGAATACTGTAGGTGAAGTGAATTTATGTAAATAGAAATCACATTTGAAATGCAATCAGAAATTATCATTACATGGAACTTATGCTGATTCATTTGTAATGTGCAGGAAGCATCCCTTTATTTACCTACCAAGTTCAGAAATCAATGTTGGTTCATTTATTCCATCTATAAACTAAAATTTGTGTCCCAAATAGAGACTATATCCACATGGATTATTTATATAGCCTTAATTCCCATGTAAAAGAGGAATCATTTTCTGCCTTTGCTTGTTCAAACCTATCACCCTAAGCTTAGCTCAATTCTTCTCTTCCATGAAGCCCCCTTCTCTAATCTCTGCAACTAAGATGATCACTTGTTCCACTGAATACACAGCACTTGCAGTCCACTGCACTCCGTGCAATTAAGTTCTTTGTTTGCCCTTCTAGTTCAAACCGCTAGTAGTGCTTTGTTCTTGCTTCCCTGATGGCTCAGGAGACCCGGGGTCAGTCCTTCGGTCGGGAAGAACCCCTAGAGAAGGAAATGGCAACCCACTCCAGTATTCTTGCCTGGAAAATCCCATGGAGAGAGGAGCCTGGCAGGCTACAGTCCATGGGGTGGCAAAGAGTCGGACACGACTGAGCAACTTCACTCACTCACACTTGCCACATTTGGAAGGCTGATCACCTGTGACTGTCTGCCCTTCCTCTAGACGCTGTATTAAGTCAAATCATTTGCAACTGTATTGGTGCCAAGGACTAATTTCACTCTACTGTCATCACTCTTAAATTGTGGTAGGAAAGATAAGAAGGCTCAAAAGTCTGATGTGAGAGGATCTATATATATATATGACTAATTCAAAGCTGTATGGAAGAAATCAACACAACATGGTAAAGCATTTTCTTCCAATTACAAAATAACTTTTTTAAAAAGCTTGATATGAATCATGGAACTCTCTTCATAAACTCATGCATATGTAGATTCACACACACACACAAACATACACAATTTGGATGTAATGTTATGAGTTAATAGAGTTCCTAAAAAGCAGTGACCCTGGACAACAGGTCACACCACATGGAGGATATCCCTAATTGTATGTTCTACAGTTACTCCTCTTTAGCCTCATCATAACTTATAAGGGTTTCAGGTTTTGTTTTCTTATTTATTTTTAATTAATTTTTATTTAACTCCATTATAATATTGAATTGATTTCTGCAATACACCAACATGAATCAGCTATGGGTAATAATGGGTACTCCACAAATACTAATAATTTTTTCCTAATACCTAGGAGTATGCCCATTCACAGGAATCTGCTTGGTAAATAAGTTAAAATAAAGCCCTATTATTCACTAACACTTCTTAGATTTTCAGGTAAGAATCAAGAGTTAATAAAATATTAGAAATATGCCTGGACATACTTAATAAAAGTAGCAAAATTCCATTAAATGATTTGAAAGAGGATCAAGAGCCAAAACCATGGAAATTACATGGTCATGTTCCAACAGCTAGAATTTTAAATATTGTTATCACTGTTATCTATACAACAATTTTTTCCCAAAGGAAATGAAGTAGAACTTTAAATAGTGGAATTACTGACTAAAAATGGTAAGATTGTGATTGAATTCCAATAACGCTGGCAACAGCCAAATAAATTCTCAGAAGTATAAAATGACCATCTGATAGAATGGAATAAAGGGCTACTTTAATGAGGCTAGTGATGGGTACCATCTCATTAAGAGATGGCAGAACCTTCAGATTAAAAAAAAATCATCATCTGAAAGAAAAAGCAAACACAGGTGTTATCATGCCAATTGTTGAACTCCAGTTAGAAATTCATGCCCATAACTGTAGTAGTAACTTTATTTTTTACCCAGCACAAGTCCTATAAAGAGTTTTAAGAAAGGCAAGTTATTCAACAAAAGTGATCAAATTCATTGCAGAAATACTGGTATATATTCAATTACATGATATTTTTGTGAAGTCTATTTTCTTTTCCTTTACCAAGACTAAGGCAATATTCTGATGAACTTCTACTTAACCCAGTGCAATTTTCCCATTTGAAAGGTACATGAGAACCAGCTCTGTGTTCAGGCACATTGAATAACACATGTTTAGTTTTGGCCAACTGAGCAGTCAGACTGAGTTCTGGGATTCAAACAAGTTCTGTTCGTTAAGCAATACGGCAACAAGTACATTCTACCTTTATTAGCATATTACTGCACCTCCCCACCTGAGATAGCTTTTACTTCCATTAATCACTTTACAAGGATCAGTTTCAACCAGTGCTACACATCTAACACCTTTAACAGGTCTCAATTACCCAGGACCCAGACGGCCAGGCAGCCAGCTAACCTACAGGTACTCACTGAGCCCCACTGAGAACGTCTCTTCCAGGCACAACGGAAAACGCGGCTAACAAGGTAGGCAAAGTCCCCACTCACATGAAACATGCATTCTAGAGAGTGGTGACAGATAATAAATGAATGAGATGTTCAGACAGTAATAAGGACGATAAAAACAGACGTTTGTGCGTGATGTCGTATAGGGTGACAGAGCCTAACGTATGCAGGGTAGTGAGGGAACCCCTGGCTGAGAAAGTGACAGAGACTGAGGCATGCCTGTCAAGGCCAATGCAGTGAATATAGCAAGGCCTCTGCGGGGGGGGAGTTTACTATAGACCTGAGGATGTACAGAGGATGGAGAGCAGGATGAGGATGTACAGAGGGTGGAGAGCAGGATGAGGATGTACAGAGGATGGAGAGCAGGATGAGGATGTACAGAGGATGGAGAGCAGGATGAGGATGTACAGAGGATGGAGAGCAGGATGTTTTAACCTGAGTCTTTAAAGTCTGTTGAGAATGTGTTAAATGGAAAACAAGTGAGAGAAAGCAGGGGGAAAAGGTGGAAAGAAGACTAATTTAAGAGAAAAAAATCTGCTCGTACAAATCACTCAATTATCTAACTTTCCACTCTTGCAAATGGACCATGTATTATGCAACTTTACATTTCACTCATTCCACTCTTCCGTTTTACTTCCTAATCACACTTCAATTAAATTAAAATGTACTAAACTGCTTTACCAGGAAAATTCTGTGCTTTATGCAGTGTGAAATACAGATATAAGTAATATGCAAGTCTTCCTCTCAAGGGATTTATTGGGACAGTTTTAGCATCTACCTACTAATTTCTGGAGTGTCCAAAATATAGTTATACAGTGGGACAGCAAAAAAGAAAATGTGAAAATAAAGTGTGATTACAAAGAAGAAATTTAAAAACTAAACAAATGTAAAAGTGACAAATAACTTGTCATGTAAGTTCTACGGCAAATACAAAAATATCAAGCAAAATGATTTTTTCTACTAGACTTGGGAGACAGTGGGACAAGGAAACAAGAGAAATGCAAAGGCTTGTGCAAGGAGAATTTTGAGGGTGATGTGCTAGGATCTATTTGTTATTTTTCCTTAAGATATATTCCAGAATGTAAAGTTCAAAAGAAAGGAATAAGCATCGCATGACACTGGTGCTGCTGCTAAGTCGTGTCAGTCGTGTCCAACCCTGTGTGACCCCATAGACGGCAGCCCGCCAAGCTCCCCAGTCCCTGGGATTCTCCAGGCAAGACCACTGGAGTGGGTTTCCATTTCCTTCTCCAATGCATGAAAGTGAAAACTGAGAGTGAAATCTCTCAGTCGTGTCCAACTCCTAGCTACCCCATGGACTGCAGCCCGCCAGGCTCCTCCATCCATGGGATTTTCTAGGCAAGCGTACTGGAGTGGGGTGCCATTGCCTTCTCCATTGCATGACACTAATCCTGGCATTTTCCTAGTTTCTCATGGATAAAGAATTTTAAAAGTATGTACATCTTACATATAATACTTTACATCGATATATAACAATATTGGTGACTCTACCACAAATCACATAACAAATTTTTCAGGCAAATACTTACAGTGAAATTACTCTAATTACACTTCTCACCAGACTTAGCAATTGAAAAATAGGGTAATTATTACTAAAAAGTCAATGTGATAATGAAATAACTGTGTATGCCTTTTAAAGAATGTAATTTTGTATTTTTTAATATTAAGACATGCATGTAAAGAAAACAAGTAGTGGAAGAATAAAAATACACTATACTATAATTGAGTGCTACTCATGAAATTTCATGAAATTACAACAAAATTGTATCACAATAATATAAAACAATCAACAAATTATTTAATAGTTCAGTAAATCGTGATTCTTTAATCTAAATATCTATTTGCATAAAGGCACCATTAATAACTTTGATAACATACATATTCTTTCAGAATTGACTGATGAACCAAACGTTTGATATGTCTTTCAACTAATAAGCACTAATACTTAAAACATAAACTTAACTGCCAGTGTTAATAACCCCAACCTTAGTTAAACAGTTTTATTTATCGCGCATTTAGTTCCCAAATTCTTCCATTTTCTTAGATGTAAGAAGCTCACAATTTTCCATTTTAATAAAATCTGTATAAATGTATTTAATATTCAAAATCTGACTTGTTGTCAGTCCTAAACAAAGCTTTGCAATGAAAGAATTTAATTACTTCAAAACTAGTATGTCTAAGATGAAAAGCAAATGAGTGTAGTCTAATCTCAGCAAAGAATATTTATGATTATAAGCTTTGTCAATAGCAAAGTGCACCAACTGTTCATATATCTGACTTCCAAGAGATACATGAATGCTAATCAGTTCATTAGAGGCATCTAGGTTGTGATATTTAGCGACAGGATGTAGGAGCTTTCTTGTCCATGGAGTATAATTGTACTCAGAATGAAAAATTGTTTCCAACAAAGCTTCATCCTTCCTGTTTCTGATTTCCTGCTGGCTGCTTTTTATGAGCTGCATACCTTTCAATAAACCAACATCATTCAGCTTCTGTGTCATATGAACACAAATATGGATAGGCCCTGAATTGTCTGCTAGCAGGATTCTACTAACTTTATTCTAATCTCAAGAATTTATTTCAGGTCCTATGCTCCATATAACTGAGATTCATAATTAGTACATGCACAATGTATTACTGGAAATTGTATGCAAGTAAAACCTTTTCAAAAATGCTTTCTATCTATAGGGAACAATAAAAAGTGCCTCAATGAACAGTTCTTAATGATCACAATTCTGTCACATATGAATAGTGTAACATGATAAAATGATGGGTAGGGTGAGTTAAGAATGATGCAACATGTAATTGTACAATAACAAATTTAGGCTTAACCATACTTTGCCAAAGGAGAAGGTGTGGCAAACATATATCCGATGGATAAACACAGGCTTCATCTTCAGTTTTCAAAACACAACCTTCTCAAATGTAGTGATAAAGACATCCTGCTTAATAAATGAAGAACTGTGTGGATAGGAAATTTACGAAAGGAAACAAACACATTAGCTGAATTGATTATTGCTGTAGTGCATTTTTATGATATTTCCCCAAAGAGATGGTGCAGAAAGCTAAAACTGAACTAATTCACAATTAGGCTGAAAGTATACAGTACAATAAAGTCTATGACAAGCCAAATAATAATTGTGTGATTTGCCAAATCTCAGGGAAGAGGAAAAGTAGTTATTTTAAATATCTCAGTTTAAACTAAAATATTAGGAGTATCTACTTATAAGTGCTGTTTAGAAGTGGGTTATTCTTTCATATGGAATTCTGAAGCCCATATGGAATTTTAAAAATGGACAGTTGTAATATTTTATTGTAAGGCAAAAGACATCAGTCTCTAACTTCACAGAATGGTTTGGAGAGCAACTCAACATTAGTTTCTGGAAATAAAAAAAAAAAAAGTTCATTACTTCAATTACTCATTAAAGATGAGTTCACTGACAAAGTGGGGCTTCCCTTGTGGCTCAGCTGGTGAAGAATCTGCCTGCAGTACAGGAGACCCCGGGTTGATTCCTGGGTCAGGAAGATCTGCTGGAGAAGGGAGAGGCTACTCACTCCAGTATTCTTGGGCATCCCTTGTGGCTAAGCTGGTAAAGAATCTGCCTACACTGCGGGAGACCTGGATTGGATCCCTGGGTTGGGAAGATCCCCTGGAGAAGGGAAAGGCTGCCCACTCCAGAGTTTAGTCCATGGGGTAGCAAATAGTTGGACATGACTGAGCAACTTTCACTTCCCACTGACAAAGTTAGTGAAACCAAAGATAATGAAATTTAAACGACCTTAAATTAAGCAGGACAATCCTAATGCTATTAGTTTTTATGTATATATGCATATCTTCACACATGTATTGGTCAATTTTATTTTGGGTCTGGAAAATTCCTATACCAGTAGGACTGTTGTAAGTTCAGTTTTGCTTTTTGGAACAGTGTAGTATTTCTAAAGGAAATTTTAAAGTTTCTTGAACATGAGTTTATTTTTGATATGCAAAAATTAATTTTTGAAATTAAGCTGACAGTCACACCAGTTTATAAAGTCTTCACTTGCTTCAAAAGTATTGGTCCATTTCAAAAGTATCTATATCACAACATGATATTAAATTCAAACTTCCTCCAATTGAGTCTTCCTATCCTTTCAATTTACCATGAACATCAGAAGGAAATAGGGCATATGGAAGGAAAATGAGGAGAGAATGTATTAGATTAATAAAAAGGAAAAAAAAAGGAATGAAATTAACGAATAAATCTCTGTATTTTTCACTACAGGTAAAACCCTTGATAAATTTCCTTGCAAGAAAGTAAAGCATAAATTTTTTTTATAATTGGGCATTATAGAGTGATTTCTGGTTATGCAAGTACACTTAAAAGGTTAAGTAAATTGTATTCCTAATTGACTAGTAATTTAAAGTCTTTTAGACATCAAAGGATATGGACATCTTTGTCACAAACTTATCATGCAAGTCTTCAGGAGGGGGAAAGATTTTCAAATCTTTCTCAAGCTGTTGAAGTTGCCTTCCCATCTGCTTCAAGTTCTTTTCCAGGGTTTCTACAGAAACTAAAAGAGAGAATATTATACGCCTTAAAATGACAAAATTATAATATAAAAAAGTAAAATATTCTAGAAACGAAACACATGAAAAACTTTACAATAATAATGAAGAATCCACGAAGATAAAGGAAAGGTGAATGTCACTTAAAGTTTTAAAAACCCTTTAATTTTTAAATCCAGAAATGAAGAAAATAAAAGATTTTTTAAAACAGAAAATTTTGGTAAAGCTCACATACACAAACCACATATAAGAAATATCTTTTGTTGAAAATCAAAATCCTTGACCACTACAAAATAATCAGTCAATTAATAAAAAGATGGCAAAGAAAGAGCATGTTTTTAAAATTAAATCTATTTCAATATAATTTGAGCATTTTTCAAAATGATGGTCTTTTGAGAGGGGAAAAATGTACAAAGAAAAGATGGGGAAACTTGGTTCTCTTGCCCAAGGTCACCTACACCAGGAATAAAAAGATATCAGGGGTTCCTTGAGTATCATGGGAAACAAATTTCAAACTTTCTTTACTGGTACTCTGAGAACAAAAAGCTGTTTATTAAATAATAAAGTGTTTTTTTGTGTGTATACATTCTTGCCTAGTAAAAGTCACAAGTAATCTACATACAGCTAAACCCAGGGGAATACACTTAAGCATTCTATAGATGGATGGTTGGAAGACAAATAAACTATATTTTTAATTAACATTTAAATTAAATGTATTAGCACACTATTGAACAAAACCACATACTTAAAATATTATGATTAAATCAGTGATCAAATTTTACTACACACAGACACACATCAAATCTGGCAGATATCTAGATAAAAGACAAGTAAGTCTGAGGAACTCCCATGTAACAAAAAGCACAAGGCAAACACTGGGAAGGAACATAAGTGGATTATTTATTTTTTCTGATATCTAATACATCATTCCAACACCAGCCACTTCTCCAATACCCACTGCGTCTCCCAGTTCACTGACACCCATTGCCTGGAGTTAGCCCAGAACCCACATGTGTAAGGATTCAGTCCCATAAAGACTGCGCTCACTTCAGAGGGCAAGTTACTGGGATCACCTGTACTTCTGAGCAACGATAAATTCAAGGGTTCTCATGCACTCACCACCGCATTTATGTTCTGTAATTAACTGGGATGACTCAGAACTCGGGGAAGTCCTGCACTTGCTAGAAGAGCTGTTATGATAAAGGCTCTAACTCAGGAGTAGCCACGTGGAAGACACGCACAGGGCAAGAGAACGGGAGGCGGGGCTGACGGACGCCCCATGATCTCTGGGCTCACGCCCGGCCTCCCAGAGTGCCCCTGTGTTCACTGTGACACAAGGCCCCTGCGCCTCACAACACAACAGCCATCAACTTCCTCACTGGCTCTCGTGCCCTCTGACCTCAAGCTGGTACTTCTGCCAGCCCGCGCCCCATCCGCCATGAGTCATCTCAGTGGCGTACAAAGACACTCACCACATAACCAGGATTTTAGGAACCAGGAACAAAGTCAAATGCATAGCTTTTAACTCTGTCCCGTGGACAGGCAGTGGGCGTCTGGTCAGAAGGCGGAACCCCAGTGCCTGCAGGAAGGCTGAGGGGGCGCGTTTCTGATCCATGAGCTGTTGTCCTCAGAGCTGCCCAGCGGCCTGGCCTGCGCTCAGCGGGAGCCGGCGGCTCCTGACTGGAAACAGAGCTGTCCCTGCTCCTCAGGGGGTGAGAGAAGGGCTTCAGGCTTTCAGAAGAAAGGCTTACTGGGGTTCCTGGGAGCCTTTCCCAACTATTGGTAGCCAGCTGAGTCAGGGACTATGTTCTATCACCACATGAGCAAAATAGGAAGAATCTCGCCTCATACTTTTATCTCACTGATATTTCATAAAGATCAACTGCTATAATACAGGATGAAGAGGTTTTTAAAACTAAAATGGATTATGAGATGTTAATCTTATTCGGAGAACTCAGTAAGACTCAATGAATGCCTTAAAGATGGAAGCAATACTAAAATCAAAGGAAACTTAAAAAAAAATCACCACAACCATCATCATTGCCAGGAAAAGTGCTGTAGAAGTCTGGTTAAAAAGAAAAGCTGCTAATTATAAGAGTAAAATGTTTGGGATGTTAGGAAACTCTGGGGTGCATTCAAATATCTAAGGTTGGCATCATAAGGAGAAAAATGTTGTCTTACAAAATGGTTCTGTGGCTACTTAACAGAAATCCCATTAAGCCATTACCTAAGTTTCATCAGCACTACCTGATTACATTATTTGTACATTCTAGTTAAGACAATTTAACTGTAATTGATCAACTTTTCACTGCTGGTTTTTAAATAAAGATGAAATCACAGCTGGAAGAAAGAAAGGTGCATACAAGTTCTATATGAATAAAATACAACTGAATGCTCAGGGCCATCTGATGGGTAAAACTAAAGAGCATTTAAGAATGTCCTTGGTGTTCTTCAGTAATTATATATACAAAGATAGTACCCACATAAATCTTTGGACATAGTTTAACCACACAGTTTAACTTAAACATGTGTCAAGTTCTTTGGGGTCAGTGACAATAATTTTTGCTATTAGAAGTCCCAATTGGAGCAGAGAATTTTATATTGCACTCCTTGAAAGTGTTAATTTACTGGTATCTCTGTATGTGACGTTTACGAATTTGACCTTTCTACTATGTTACATTTCTTGACCAATAAGTTAATCTTATCTTTTTATTCCTTTTCATTATTTAGAAGTAACAAAATACAGTCATCATAAAATAGAGTTGACTAGATATTTTCAAGGCACTTTCAACTTCTACATTTCACTCAGTTTTCAATCAGATGGGATATCCCTCAGTCACCTCAGACACTGTGTGTTTCTGCCCCCAGCCAACTGCCCATCTGTAATCTCCATATGATTGTGGGCAGCAGAACCATAATGCTGTCACCTGTGCTGGAAACCTGCTACTCTTGACCCTTCCTCTCCTGAACCCTCAGATCCAAAGGATTGTGCCATCCCTCACATGGTACTTGACAAATAAAACCTACTTCCTTGCTAAGCTGAACACCACCCAAGGCATCTGGAACACTAATCTCTTCCTTGACCTCCGGTCTCCTACTGTTTCTCTCAGAGCCATATCCAAACTGTACATGGAAGTTTGCAGACAAAAATTAATTTAAAGATACCCTGCTGCTGCTGCTGCTAAGTCGCTTCAGTCGTGTCAGACTCTGTGTGACCCCATAGACGGCAGCCCATCAGGCTCCGTCATCCCTGGGATTCTCCAGGCCAGAACACTGGAGTGGGCTGCTATTGCCTTCTCCAATGCAGGAAAGTGAAAAGTGAGGGTGAAGTCGCTCAGTCGTGTCCGACTCTTTGCGACCCCATGGACTGTAGCCTACCAGGCTCCTCCGCCCATGGGATTTTACATGTACTACCTCTGCTTAAAAACCAGACAAGAAACTCCTTACACAACAACATCAGAGTTCCACCTACAACGCAGTCCTATTTCCTAATCTGCCACACTTCACTCCCAAATCAACTCCTAGTCTGATTCCACCAAATCCCTTTCATCTATTCCGTACAGGATGCTGGAAACAGTGTGTCTGTTTGCTTTGCCCACTCCATCCAAGTTACTCCTATTCATACTGCTACAGTAAGAGGCCAAAGCCCCAATCCGGTCCTGGTGACGTGCCCTCCGACCTGTCCTGCCTGGCAATCATCTCTGTCTTTGCAAGCATGACACCCATTACTTTTAGCATGCATCTTTCTCTCCTAACTGCCCAGGGATTCCTGAGGGTAGAGACCTATATTTTATGCATCTTTCTACCTCGGTTTACATAACAGAGGGCAGATACTCAAATGTTTGTTGAAAGAATGGATTTTGGGTTTACCTTTAACCTCTCGAGAGGTTAAAGCATTAAAAAGGGAAAATATAAAAGATTAAACATCTAAAACTTCAAAAGCTAAGATATAGACTTTTCTCCAAGTGGCTAGTCATTATGATAATTATACACTAGAGATGTTAGAAAAGCTCTGAATAAAAGTTAAAATCACAACTATAAATATTTAGATTCAGAAATCATGCATATAGGTTCTCTGCAATATGACGTCCTCTATGATTTACCACGTTAAGATTTCAAATAAAAATGGAGAAACTGCATACATTTAGGTAATCTCTGTAATTAAATAATAATCATCTATGAGTATCTCCTGGAGGTGCTGGCCCTTATTTCATTACAAGCTTACTAAGAAATGTCATTCTTACATACCATGATACATTACAGAGGAGTTGATGTCTTTGAAGAATGCTTTAAAAGCAACATATTACCCAAAAACAACGTCAACATTCAGACTAAATTACCCTTCCTACTCTAGACACAATAGTTCTATGATAGAAACAAAAGCCTACAGTATTTAAAGCTCCAAACATAATGATTTGTCCTAGACAACTGTAATAACAAAGCTTTAAGACTATTTCACAAAATGCATGTCAAAAACAATACACTGGATGGACATGATGGACAAAAACTTCAATAGCATTAAAAAAACTTTAATATTAAATAGGCTGAAGACAAAATCTAAGTCCTAGAGTATCATTATAAAATGCATTATGTTGACTGAAAAAGCATAAAACTAAAATAAGATGGTAAAACAGTAAAAACTCAAAATAAATTGCAGTTTGGTTCGTAACAGGCAAACGTGTAAACTAAAAGAAGCAATGCTACATGACTGGCCATAATCCTCAGCTTGCCTTCTTCTGCTCAGTTTTTTCTTGTTTTCATTGTCTTGATCCTTGCATGCACGGGAGTGTGCTCAGTCGCTCAGTCCTGTCTGACTCTGTGGGACCCGAATTGTCGCCTGCCAGGCTGCTCGGTCCACGGGATTTTCCGAGCAAGAATACTGGAGTGGGTTGTCATTTCCTCCCCAAGGAGATCTTCTCGACCCAGGGATCAAATGTGCATCTCTGGCGTCTCTTGCCTTGGCAGGTGGATTCTTTACCACTGAGCCACCTGGGAAGCCCTGTTCTGACTCTTCTTGTTGCTCTTCAGTCGTTCAATCGTGTCTGACTCTTTGTGACCCCACAGACTGCAGCACGCCAAAGGTTCCATGTCCATCACCCTGTCTGATTCTTGAGGGGATATATAAAAATACATTATAATTTGCATTTGCTATTAATTTGCTTATGTTCCACTTAGGATTTTTCAACTTTCTGATAGTGAGGAAAGCTATATGCTTTCAACAGAAACCATCCTTTAGACCTTGAATGTTGCTCTTTCTCTGGGCTAGCAATGTGTGGGACACGCTCCCATGATCATGGAAAGCAAGCTGCAGCTCCCAGTCAGCCCATGTGGGAGAAGAAATAACATACTTACGGCCAGTACCTTTAGAAATACTCTACTTTTCACTTTCAGGCCAGTAATCAATAAACAGTATGACATATTCAACACCTTCTTATAAATTAGGCTTAGTGTTAGATGATTTTGCCCAACTATAGGTGAATATGAGTGTTCTAAACATGTTTAAGTTAGGCTAGGGTAAGCTATGATCTTTGGTTAGGCAGATGTATTCAATGAGTTTTCAACTTAGTTTCAACTGGTGAGGGTTTATCTGAATGTAACATCATCCTACATCAAGGAATCCAATGAGGGTTTTGATACATTTTTCTAAACATCACACTGCAAAGGAACCACCTCTCTCTGCTATGGAGACTGGAGGAAGGAAAGGCAGACAGAAGGCAGGCAGAGGAGAGGAGGGGCACAGCAGTGGAGGGCTCCGGCTGGCCTGTGGAGCCGCGCCACCCGCGCCAGGGCGAGAGCAGCAGCCTTGCCCTCTTCAAACCAGAAGAGGGTGTGAAAGACACAAGACTGTTAGGAGAGAAAGCAGCATTAATGGGAGAAGTCTATCTAATGGAAAGCCATATTTACCTGTAAGAATCTGAAAAATCCTTTCTACCAATAAGATGTCCAAGATTGTGGTCAAATACTATACAAAAGAGACCAATAATAGAGATGTTTGCAACACTATTCAAAATGTTCCCTCAAGATGATGACTTTGTGCACATGTGTGTGGGAGGGCGGCTTAGATGGTAAAGAACCCATCTGCAGTCCGGGAGACCTGGTTCCATTCCTGGGTCGGGAAGATCTCATGGAGAAACGAGTGCAACCCACTCCAGTATTCTTGCCTGGAGAATTTCATGGACAGAGGAGCCTGGCAGGCTAGCTCATGGGGTCGCAGAGTTGGACATGACTGACTAAAAATACATGCACGTGGTAAATATTAAGAACAGGCTGATTTGCAAATTCCACAATGAGTTTTCATGTATGGCTACAGGAGACCACACAGGCTGACAAGTCCTGGACTGCGTATCTCTGAACTTGAAACATGACAATTTTTTTTTGTGCTGCTTAGATCTTCGCCCTGAACTCCAACTGCTGGTTGAATATCTTTCCCTAATGTTTAATAGGCATCTTAAACTCACATTTTCAAACTGGAACTTACCTTCCTCCTGGAACATGCGCCTGTATCTCATTAAATGATTGGTGCTATGACTCCCCGCTTTCCCTCATACCCCACACATACAGTCCCAGAATAAACCCTGCTGGTTCTACCTTCAACGTTGATGCTTTGCCTAAACCCTCTCACCTTCCTTGCTACCTCCTCCTGGTCCCAGACAACATTCCTTCTCCCCTGGATTATTATTACAGCATCAAGTGGCTTCACTGCTTCCGTCACTGTTCTCCATTTTTCCCAACAGAGCAGCCAAAGCATTCCGTTGAAAACGCAAGTCAGCTGTCATTCTTTTGCTCAAAACCCTTCCAATGGCTCCCCTATCTCAGAGAACAATCAAGTCCTTACAGTGGCCAGCAGTGTCCTATTGGGTGGCACCTCCCTGATCGCATCTCCTGCTCACCCTTCTCGGTCCTCAATTCCGGGTCACGCCATATCGAGGACTTAGGCGCCTGCACCCACCCCTCTCTGGTATGTGCTTCTCTCACGTACCTTGTCTTACCTCCTCACACCTTGTCAGGTTTTCATGCAAAGGCCTTCTCTGATCTCTTAACTTATATTCCGCCCCTCCAAAAATGTACCTGGCCTAGAATTTTACAGCTAACCACCCAACATGATACACACTCACTTCTCTCTTTGTTCTGTGTCTACCACCTAAAATGTACATTTCAAGAGACCAGACACTTCTTTTGTGTTCATGTTCTCTATCCAGTGGGCTTCCCTGGTGGCGTATGGTAAAGAATCGCCGGCCAGTGCAGGAGGAGCGGGTTCAGTCCCTGGGTCGGGAAGGTCCCCCGGAGAAGGATACGGCAGTGCACCCCAGTGTTCTTCCTGGAAGATCCCATGGGCGGCAGAGCCTGGTGGGCTCCAGTCCATGGGGTCACCCAAGAGGGGAACATGACTTAGCAGCTAAACAACAACAACTCTATCCAGTACCCCGAATGGCACCTGAGACAGAAGATACATTCAAAACACAACATCAGATACTGACTAAACAAACACATCATATATGAGCCGCTGTTACCTTTTTTCCCGTCACTCAGTCTAAGCCTTATTCTTTTTTGTTGGGTTGATTTTGTTTTCTGTTAGTCTAATCCTTATTAGTACAAGTGCCTAGGACAGTGTTTGCTAGGCAGTGAGAGTTCAATAAACATTTTGAAAAGAATCCTTTCAAAACACATCAAAAACTATTAATGAACACTATTTCTGTTTTCCATAGAATATGTATTTTGATAGGTAGCTGCTGAGAAGCCGCCATCATGGTGACAGACATTTACATGCCACAAGGGTCTACCAACTGATCAATTTTAAATCTCTGCGTCTGAGAAGAGAGGGGAAGGTTATCTAAGAAGACATTTTCTTCAGGTTTTCCTATGAAGGTGAATAAAATCCTTTTGAATATTTCTATTGTTTCTATCATTTATCAACAGTATTAGTTCATAATTCCATGTGGCATTTCTCAATAATTCTGGGCTAATAAATTTGATTTCACATAACATGTAAACACCTGCAGAAAAAAAGAACTGTAAGTTGTTGAAGAGCTGCTGAGGACTCATTGGTTTCAAAGGTTGTTGAGTAGTAGAAACCTTTTTTCCAAAAGAAATCTTCTAAGAAACTTCAAAATATGAAATAAAACTCTAGTGTCTGGCTGAAGCACAGAAGGTAAAAAGAATCCATTTTCCAAATTCCACGCCCTATGCTGATGTATCCAACTGTTGAAAATTCACTGGGCTATACATTTATGATTTGTGCAAATTCTTGTATGTATGTTATTCTCTAATTTTTAGAAAAGGACAAAAGTTTTACAACAACATAAATCTACAAAATTCTTGGTCCTGTTCACTAAAGCTTGCATACATTTCAGGCAAGATGCAGCTGGAATCCATTCAAACAACTTTTGAGAATATATATTGAGATTAATAATACATTATTCACAGTGATCCATGTTTACCTGCATCATTAATAACACCATAGGAAGATATGTGTAAATAAGAAATAATCACTGAAAAGCAACAGTAACAATTACTACTACAAATGCAGAGTATATTTACACAGTGCTTACTAGGTGCTATATACAATTTTATAAATATTTACACACAGAAACCTATGGAGTCCTCACACCAAAGCTCTAAATTAAACACTAGTATCATCCCCAGTTCAGAGGTAAGAAAACTGGGCCCAGCGAGGATGAAAAATGGGCAGTTGGAGTTTAAACCCGAGCTGTCTAGTCTCAGAGTCTATGATGGTGACAACAGCCTCTCCCTTAATATAAGGTAGAACTATCACATTTTTATTTCACCCACTTAAATCATTTATTAGAATTACTGTAATCATCACTACCTGTCAATAAAACCTCCTTAAATTCTGAGGCATGTTAATAAATTTCAGTTTTAATTGCTTCACAAGCTCATCAACAATAACCCTTAGATGCCCAAACATTTCACAACATAATATAAATGCGTTGCATATATAAACCTAACAGTGTAGTTACCCTTAACTATTTTATAATACTCAGAAATGATAATGCTGCCTCCGTGCCCTTATGGGAATGATGACAAGGATGACAGGATTCGGTTGAATAGTATCTCCCAAACTCCACATCCGCCCAGAACAACAGAATGTGACTTATTTTCAAACAGGGTCTTTGTAAAGAGTTAAGGATCTCAAGATGAAATCATCCTGGATTTGGGTGGGACCTAACTCAAATGACTGGGGTCTTTATAGTGAGAAGTGAGACTACAGGGACACAGAGAGGAAAGCAGTATGAAAACTGAGGGCAGCGCAACATCAAAACTTACCGGCGTCCACCAGCAGCGGCGAGGCCGGCAATGGACGGCTCCTCCCCAGAGGCTCCAGGAGACCTCAATCCTACCCACACCTGGATTTCTGTACTCCTCAACAGCTAGGTACTAAATTTATGCTGTTTAAAGCGAGCTGGAGTGCAGTGATAGCTCATGGAAGCCCTAGGAAACTAATACAACTACTAATTCAAGACTTTGTCTGGCTCTGGGAAGCAGTTAGCAGTTCTACCCTCAGCATCTTATCAGCTCCAAGACTCTTCACCCAGTTGGTTACATGTCAACCTTGTGAGTAATGAAATTCAGCAGCCAGCCATAACTTTGTTTGCTCCATCCACTGCTTAGGCGTCTTTATAGTACATAGATTTGTTATTTTTAAGCTATCCTTCAGAACACCCTGGAGTTTTCTTTCTTCTACCTGGTTTGTAATTTCCCACTTCATGTCGCAAAGCTGAAGTGCAGTAAATACTGCTTTCCACCCAGCAGCCTAAGAAAGCTCCAAGACCTTGCCTGTCCCTGTTGCCCCTGTTCTGTTACTTGATGCTAGCTCTGGCTCATAGGTGATGCTGATGGAACTGTTCAAGTAGCTATTGCAAATCTGCAGGAGGACAAAAATCTGCAAACACTGTAAACTGTTAGTTTCTCAAAAAGATTAACACTGTATTGATGCCACTTTCAGTCTGCTAACCTCCAAAAAGATATAGAGGTCTTCCTGATGCAGTTTTCTTCTTCATCATCATCTATCAGCCCAAGCAGCAGCCAATTCAGGAAATGTTCCCGGGTCCATATCTCAGAAAGCAATCTTTAACTGTAAAGTAGTTCCTTCATGCCAGTATATTTCAATGTCAGTCTACAGAGTCCTTAATCCTTCTAGAGATTTTGGCCATATTCTTTCTATATTCCTTTCTGCTGCCTTCCAAAACAGTTTACATTCGTATCATAGAAAAGTGTAATATTTACAACCTCACCTGCAAGTCGCCAATTTCAACTTCTGATGCCAAATTTACATAGATAATCCATGGAAATAAACTGGCAAGATTTAAGTAAAATGCTGCTCACCAAACAACTTTAACCTATTGGTTCTTTACCAGTATACCATATTCCCAATGCACTATAAATATTTTTCATAATTACCTTGTGAATGGTTCAATTGTATTTTGTCATACCCTTTTATGTTAAAAGTGTTAACTTGTTGAACGTAAAATTTTAAATATACCGGCCCTTTTATTAAGTATATGCAAACTTACATGTGAATTGCCTTTTTAAAATAAATTATTTTTAATTATATCTAGTTTGTGTAAGATTAAAATTGTTTTCCAATTCCTGAGTAAATGTATTAGATGGCTAGAGATGGTCACAATAGATCATTGAGACATACCTAAACAGGAGTCACAGACTAGCTTTCAAGACATGGCTTCTTACTCTCCATCTATATGTAGAATAATACTTCCACTATTTCCACATGTTAATAAAAAAAAGGATAAAACCATATCTATTCATATCTCAATTTTGGAAAAGTGTCAATAGATAATTCAGAGTGCAACTAGTCTTTGTTGGCTACTTGCTTACAAGAAAAATTCAACTATTATATTGTAGCTAAACAGAGAGAGTGGTAAAGAAATATATGCAGATATAGTAAGCAAAACACATGACGAAACAAAACTAAAACTTGTAAATTTAGCTCAATGTAAATGAATGCATTCTAAAATAAAATCCAGGAGATGTAAGAACACACTCTGAAAACGAAATGTAAACACTCATGAATATATTTATTTAGAATGCCTCAATATTTTCTCATACATATACTAATTTATGTGTCATGCTTATTTGAGAAAGAATTGATGCATACCTATAATTATTATTTAAAATCACGTGATAATTCACAGTTTGTATAAGAACCTTTGCTATTCCTGAACTGATGACTAGTGAACACCAACACAGTAAGTCTCTGATTGTTTCTTCAAGATATCTCATAAAGTCAAAAATCATGCAGTATAGGCCACTCTGGTAAAGAATCCACCTGCCAAGCAGGAGATGCAGGTTCAATCCCTGGATCAGTAAGATCCCTTGGAGAAGGAATTGGCCACCCATTCCAGGATTCTTGTTTGGGAAATCCCATGTACAGAGAAGCCTGGCAGGCTACAGTCCATGGGGTCACAAAAGAGTTGGACACAACTCAGCAACTAAACAACAACACAAAATAGGCCATTCTAAAGCAAAAAACTAAGCAAGAAACATGTTTCAAGTTATTATATTAATTCGTAAGCTTGATTTCTTCTGAAGCACCTCTCCTTGGCTTGTGCTTTCTCCCCATGCACTCACATGGCTGTTCTCTGTATGCTTACCCATGACGTCTCCTCTGTGTGTTCAAACTGCCTTTTCTTGTAAGGACACAAGTCAGACTGTATTAGAGCCCACCCTGGGTCCCATTTTAACTTAATCACCAGTTTAAGGGCCCTATCTCCATATAAAGTCACATACTGAGGTACTAGGTTCAACATACGAAGGGCTTCAATATATCGGGACAGAATTCAGCCCGTAACAATATATTTTGTGCTCTTTATTGACAATTTAGTAAAATCGATATCCTACATGGTTGTTTTTCCTTTTAACTAAATTATATTATAAATGCCCCCTCCAATGTGTCCTGTCAAATTATTTAATTGTATTGGCAGACATATACACTAATGTGTATATTCATAAAACTCTAGTATTTTACAGTTGATCTGAAATACCAAAATAATTATTTATCCTGCAAAACTAAGAGACTCCAACGTTAGTCTTCATGACATAATGGTTCCAAAAATTATGTTAGCTGTGTTGTTAATTTTGTTGCACAATAAATATTTTTATATATTTACAATATACACTTAAAATATAAAATGAAGCAGAAATAATAACTAATACTGAATATCTAAAATACATATCCAACTTGCTAATATAGTTTTAATTGTAATTTTTGCAAGTCTATAGCATAAAGAGGTTAATGGAAGCCTTTGAAAATGCTTTCTGCTTGTTATAGGAGATGAATTAGAAATTTTCAAACACTGTGCATTTCCAGGTGGCAGCCACCTGGAAATTAAGTGCTCTAAGTGCTCACAGTAGGTGAACAAAAGACAAACATTTGGTATTTAGTAAGGCATTTATCATAAAATGTTGGAAAGTCATGAGGAATTGAAAACCAGGAGATGTATTTGACTAGACAAATATTTGGGTCAGACCAAGGAATTACTACCCTAAAAGCAAACAAACAGTCTTAAAAGCAGAGAGGTCTATAAAATGGAGCAAACAAAAACTCAAATATAAAGCATCAAATAATGCTCCTGAAAGCTGAAAATGTGGAAATGGGAAAAGTTTTAAAAAAAACAAACAAAACAAAGAAACGGGCAATCATTAACGCCACTCTGAAAATACACTGAATGTTGCCCTTTCTCTGGAAGCTACTTCCTTTCTCAGCAGTTCCAGAAGAGTGTCTAACACAGAGCAGTAGTCCTTAAACAGTGGTCTAAGACTTTCTGGAAAATCTATAAATTTACCCTTAAACACAGACTGGAATACACAGAAACGTAGGAGAGGCTCCCAGCACGCACCAGGAAGAAGGACCCAGGGTAAGACGCTTACTGTGAGATGCCTGACACAGAAGGGAGGGAGAGGCCTTTCCAGCCACAGCAGCCACCTCTCACAGAAACCACCACGCGGGTCTCAGCTGAGGGGCTGAGGGATACAGAGGGTCATGGGAAGGAGAAAAAGGAAGTCAGAAGTAAGTGGGCCAAGAAGGATTTTTTCAAGTAAATCAAATTTGGGAAGGAGACAGTAAGGGAGTCGTAATCAAGAGCCACATTTCCACCAAAGGGTGAGCTATACATTGCAATGTAGCTGGAGATTGAAAAGTAAGCTGTTAGATATACAAGCGTGGAGCTTAGAAGTCTAGAAAACAACTTGTAAGTCATTAATTTAATGATTCTATTTAAGCCCTTGGGGACTGAAGAGATCACCTAAGGAGAAGCTACAGGGAGAAAACAACAAGAGAAGGATTCAGTATCAGACCAGTAATAACAGCACTACTGAAAAGGTGTACAGAAGAAGGAGAAGAAGTCAAATATGTGGGAGGAAAAGGGAGGAGTCAGTTGGGAAGGAAGACAGATGTGTAAGGTAAATGGGGCTACGGCAAGACACAGAAACCACGTGTTGGGCCAGCAGCAAGGCAGACCACAGTTGCTGATACAGTAATCACATAGCATGTGCTTCTTAAATGGATGGATGAATAAGTGAGTTACAAAACACATCTAGAGAATTCAGGGTTAACTATCTAGGGAAGAATGGAAATATCTGGAAGAGCTATAGTAGTAGTACTGATAGAAGTGATAGTAGTGTTAGTCCCTCAGTCGTGTCCGACTCTGCGACCCTGTGGACTGTAGCCCACCAGGCTCCTCTATCCATGGAATTCTCCAGTCATTACTGGAGTGGGTTGCCATTCCCTTCTCCAGAGGATCTTCCTACCCAGGGATAGAGCCCAGGTCTCGTGCATTGCAGACAGATTCTTTACCATCTGAGCCACCAGGGAAGAGCTATAACACCCTAAAAAGACACGGGTTCCAAAAGATGAAATTGTAAATTTACCTTGGTATTATTTTAATACATTCCAAAATCCCCAAAATTTGGTCATATTTTCCAATCATTAGTAAACTACCATTCCAATTTAATGATGAAATTATTGTGAAATAATCAGTAAAACCATCATGGATTCGAGGTCATTAATTTCAGCTGTTTAGACCAGGGGAAAAATGTATCCAACCCTTAGAAATCCATAAAGGAAAGAAATATTACAATGGCATAGAGAAATACAATAATGACCCAAAATATTTTCACTGAAATACAACAGAAAAGCTGTAAGCCATTATCTTTTAGCAGAGAAGCAGCCCTAATGAAGTAGATTCTTGAAAATTGTCATACGGGTAAGCTCATTAGTTGTAAAGAAAGTTCTCCCTGCTGATCCAGGAGTACCTAATGGCCAGGATTTGTTGTGTCTCAAAAACAAAGATACTTTTTAATTCAAGTGATAGCTCATTGAGGAGACTTCAAATCTGGAAACTTTCAAATGATGATATAAAATACAAGAGCACTGAAACTTTCCAAAGCAAACATAGACTTATTACGTCTAAAACATTATATATGTTCCTCTAAAATCTCATCCATTAATAAGGTAATACAATCATAAAAAGAAATTAGGCTCAATAATCACCTACACTCTAAAAAAATTCTCTCAGTGATGGCCTTTCTGTTTCAAATATGAAGTCGGCTGCTCCCTGTGAAGCTCGTTCACGGTATCTGCTGACCCATGCACATATGCATGCCTCCACTGTAACAGATGGAAAGCAAAACCTCCAAAGCCCCAGAATGCCCCACAGAAACACCCAAAGAGAAAGCAGAAGAATTGCATCACCAAGTTACAACTGCAAAAGCAAGCCCTTACAAAAGTTAAATATTTTTCAAAAGCAAAATATAATATTTATGCTGGATTTTTAGCACAATCAAATGAGTCAAAATAGATAATGACATGTTGAAAACTTAATTCATCGCAAAAACTGCTAGAAAATAAGTTCTACAACAAGAAATACATCTAAGAACTTCCATGGCAGCACAATGGGTAAGAGTCAGCCTGCCGATGCGGGGCACACGGGCTCGACTCTGCTCTGGCGAAGTGTCACCTGCCTCAGGGCGCTGAAGCCCGCACACACCCGGCACCTGTGCTCCACAGCGAGAGGGGGCACCTCAGGGAGAGGCCCTTATCAGCGATCAGGAGCGGCCCCAGCCCCAACCAGAGAAAGCCCAGGGCAGCAACGGAGGCCCAGCGCAACCACACTAAAGACATAAATACTTTATTTTTAAAAAGGACATCTGAAAGAGAAGCATATTCCAGCTTACTGTTCAGTTTTAGAACTAGTAGAAAAGATGGTGAAATGATCAGAAATGCAAATTGCTATTATCAGAAAATGCCCACACTGGTTTAATTCTTTTTAAAGACCTAATTCTGGTATAAGCTGTTACAATAACTACTAATCATCTTTTCCCCAGAAAAAGTTCCTCTATATTTCAAGGCACTTGGTAATACTTTGTCATCTGTTACTTACCAAGCTTAACGTTCAACAAGAAAACTCACTTTCAATTGTTTCATTCTGTATACTAAAAATTTATTCCAAAATTTCAGAAAATTCGTTTAAAGAACATTATTATCTTTGAAGTAATGAACTTAATCACTGAAAAGCTATTGTGAGTATCAGTGAGTCATTTTTGATGTTTTTCTTTTCTTCTCTGTGCTCTTTTGCTCAATCTCATATTGCTTATTATGAGAAAATACTTTGGATTATTTTCCCTTCTTAAATTCCCTTAAAACTTTACACCTATACATACGGACATTGTCTTATTATGCCAAGAACATGTTATGGAAGCACAAGGGCAAACTAAGGAGTAACCCAATGTCATTAGAACACTAGACTGCAAGAGAGAAATGTCTAAAAGTTTACTTCATGTCTTAAAAAAACAGATTAATTGTTTCCGACTTTTTTTGGCAACAGCTGTAAGAGATATACACTTGAAAGAAACATATATCTCAGCAAAAAATGTGAAAGATTTTTCATGCAGTCACATGCCTCTCTGCAAAAGAACTGCTACAATCCCCACTTTATAGAAGAAATAGTTTCATAGGAGTATAAAATGATAAAACTGAGTTTTAAGAGAAATATTCACTAGAATATAGGAAAAACGTATGCTTCTTTAAGTTGATAAATAACCAGTGGCCTACACATAAAGAATACAGATATTCTCCTGGTCCAAATGAGGCATCTTTCAAAATGTATATCCATACATTTGTATATATTCATACACGTGTACTCATAAATTCATTTTTTGAGTCAAGTAAAGTTTTTTCCCACAGAACTGACTTGATGTACAATCCAGATTCTTCAGATGATCAAAAAATTGCCTAAGTCATATTCAAATATAAATATATATAAATAATATCAATAGGGCCTCTCCTTTCTCTGACCCTTTCTGTAACCAGATATAAACCCACAGTGGGGATAATGTGGTTAGAAACAGGGCCATTAGGCAGGAGTAACTGGAATCTCTGGCAGTTTGGTACCTGCTGGGGCAAAGGAAGCACACTCTACCTGCAAGGCAGGTGGATGGAGGTTCAGAATCCAGGCCAAGGGGACACTGACTGCAGGCGCGGGGTTCAGACACACACTCACCCCAGTCCAAGGAGCGCCGTGCTGGCCACGGCGCAGGGCTCAGCAGTGGGCAGCTGCAGGCGGTCACGAGGCGCAGACTGCAGGATTCCGAGTTTCTGAAGAGAGGCTCTCGTTGCCCAACCAAACAAACTAAACGCTCAGCTGAAGAACTGACAGTTCATAAAGTAAATGTCCTACAACATTCTAATTTTAAAAACGATGCATTCAATATGAAAACACTGTGACAAAGAGGCAAGTACGGTCAAAGAAAAGGCATTATTTTGTATACCAACTTAAGACCCAGAATATGAAAATGTTCTCTATAAAAGTACAAACCTTTACTAGCTTTGTCCAAATGTCCCAAATCATCCACAAAATTCAGGATATCAGGATGCTTTTCTTCACATATTTCCACAAGAAAATGAAGAAGTGTTGTTTTCTGATCTGCTGATTTTGTGTCCTTTAGCTAAAAAGAATGAGAGGGAGAAAAAAAATACAGAGAATCAAAAATATTTTGATAATCTTTTTATTTAAATGTTAATCCTGTTTTTTACAGATAAGAAATAAATCAGTTCTAAAACCAGTTAATGCTGTCTTTGAAAAGCCAATGTTTAAACACTTGAAAAGCTACTTACCATATATTGTTCTTTGGTCTAAATCATTAATATTTCCCATAAAGAAGGAATAAGCTTAATTCAATCTAGTATGCAATATTACATGGGGGGGGGGATACATGGTAAATGCTCAGGAAAACAGGACAACCTAAGAATCTATATAATATCAGCACTTAAAACAGTCTCACACACTTGTTCTTTCATTTGGCACATATTTATAGAATGCCTGCTAGATACTATAGGAGTTGGAGATGCAGCAACAACTAAGTCATTCCTTGGGGAGCCATTTAGTGTAAAAAAAGGAAAATATATATTTCTTCCTGTGTGACGAAGAGTATGGTAAAAATAATCACACAGTATGCTGAGGAGGACAGGGTACCTGAACTGAACAGCAGTAGACAGGAAGTGGTATGGTGTTGCAGAAGCAAAGGAAAAACCTCAAAAGCACAGTATCAGAGCATCTGAATAAGACCAAAGATGAGGAAGAAAGTGGCACTTGAGAGGAGTCTAAGTGACTCCAGAATAAAAGTGTATGTTGGGGGGAGAGGGAAGTAGAGAGAGTAGAAAGAAATCTGAGAAGGAAAAAGCCAGAAATTAAAAGAAAGGCAGGCCATTCTGTGAATAAAGAATTCTGATCCCTAAGAACTGGGAGGTTTTTAACTAGATGAGAGATAATCAGGTGTACGTTTTAGAAAGATCCTTCTAGCACAAAGTGGATAAAAGACATTGCAGGGGCAAGCACAGAGCAGGACGGATGATTTTAAAGCTGCACTAATAACCCAGGCAGCGAGAGCAAACAGACTGCGCTGCAGTGACGCCTTCGGCATGAGACGGGGGACGGGGTGGGCACAGACATGCACGAGATGCCATTCACCGCAGCCGAGCAGGGGACGGGCAAAGGAAAGACTCTCTCCAGTTTGGGACAAGGGAGCGTGAAGAAACTGCACTTCTGAGAAACATTGAAGTGCAGACGTTGGGAAAGGATGTAGATGTATGTCAGTGTAGCACAATCTTTCATTATATTTCATTTCTTAACCTATTTTTCATTATAGCTGACTAAGTTTTTCAGGCATGTTTTCCCTAAACATTTGTAAATATGAAATTTAAAAATGATAACATACACTGTGTATCTGTTTCTGCACTGCATGCACATCTGTACTTTATACAAAAAGACTGTAAGACAGGAAAGACAATTTTGCTCCCTAAGAACCAACTTTTTATCTCTTGAGGGTGATAAACTGCACAGAATACTTAGTTAGAATTTAGAGGACTGAACTATTCTAGGAGTACCAGTTTGTGAGCTCTTAGTCTCCAAAGCTAAAGAAACACAAATAAGTACATAAAATAAAAGAAAGGAAAACAGAGACTTGACGAGAAGACCTGGATTGACTGACCCTAAGCCAAAGGGACCAGGCTACAAACCAGGTACAAACAGCAGTCAGCCTGGGTTTTGTGAGGGGCGGGTAGGGAGTATTGAGTGTGAACAGGCAAATACACAACCTGGTACTGTTCCCTATGAGTGAGTCATGAAACAGATCAGATAAATACAAGGAAGGAAAAAACAGGATTTAATTTAGAACTGGTGAGATTCCAGCTATACTTAACTGTGCAGTCCTACTTATTTGCTTCCTTTTCAACTGTTTCCTACTTTAATCTATATTATATCTATGGTTTTTCCAGTAGTCATGTACAGATGTGAGAGTTGGACTATAAAGAAAGCTGAGCACTCAAGAATTGATGCTTTTGAACTGTGGTGATGTCTTCAGAAACCCTTGGACTGCAAGGAGATCAAACCAGTGAACCCTAAAGGAAATCAGTCCTAAATACTCACTGGAAGGACTGATGCTAAAGCTGAAGCTCCAGTACTTTGGCCACCTGCTGGAAAGAGCTGACTCATGTGAAAAGACCCTGATGCTGGGAAAGATTGAGGGCAGGAGGAGAAGGGGATGAGAGAGGATGAGATGGTTGGATGACATCACTGTCTTGATAACATGAGCTTGAGCAAGCTCTGCGAGTTGGTGATGGACAGGGAAGCCTGGCGCTGGATGGCATTATTGTCTCAATGGACATGAAAGTGAAAGTGTTAATTGCTTAGTTGTGTGAAATTCTTTGCAACCCCAATTCTTTGTGACTATAGCCCACCAGGCTCCTCTGCTCATGGAATTCTCCAGGCAAGAACACTGGAACAGCTTGCTATTCCCTCTTGTAGGGGATCTTCCCAATCCAGGATTGTCTCCTGCAATGGAGAAGGATTCTCTACAACCTGAGCCCCCAAGGAAGCCCCCAATGGACATGAGCTTGAGCAAATTCCAGGACCGTGAAGGACAGGGAAGGCAGGTGTGCTGTAATTCATAGGGTCTCAAAGAGCTGAACAGGATGGAGTGACTAAACAACAATAATATATGTATGTGTATATATATATATATATATATATATGTATACGCACACAGATATATACATATATCAATATGTATTTTTTCAAATTCCATGTCAATAAATATACCACTATCAGAAAAATATCAAATGAAAGTTACCATCCAGTTGTGGCAGAAAAAGATATTCTGGGTCATCACAAACACTAACACACACAATATATTGATGCAAAACTATCCTGTCCCTGGAAATATAGAGCTACTCAAATACAGAAACCTGGCTTTCACATGATTACTCTTACAATAGGTTCAAACGCTACACAGGCCTCTTTAACATGCCAACCAAAAGAATGGTTCCTGGCACTTAAAAAACTGACTGATATGAAGAGAGTCTACTATTTGATGCCTTTTAAAAAGAATATGAAAGACAACATTCATCTGTTTTGAAATATTGTTCCTCAAAAAAAAGACTCTGATCACTAACTAGACCAATGGCCACTAACATGTGTGAATGACCTACTGCAAGATAACACTAAAACTGGCCTTTACCTAGTTACGTCACCTAGGGCAAGATATGAGACCTCACATGCACACAAGCAAAATGAGAATATGGAACGGGACAGGAAAAGGAAATTCTAAATTTATCTTCCACTTCAAAAATATCAAATATACATTATAGTGGACTAAAGAGTTAGTAAATACTGCAAAATCTGTCTTAAAAAATACAAAGAAACCTATTTGCAATCTCAGTTCAGAAGTTATTTTTGCATACTTGAATCAGAATCTTTCAGTCTCAACTTTCTTATAAACTGAGAATGTTCATATAATTTACAAAAGTTACCTTTCACCTCTACAATTTCATTTATAATATCATTTATAATGGATAAGGCTAGAGTAAAAGTACCAAAACCTCACAAATACAACAGTTTTCCCCAGTACAACAAAGAGTACAAAAACTGTCATCTGTTTTCGATTTTGGTTCACTGGAGAAGTGGAGAGTTCTGATAAATGGCCCACTGAAGAGGGAATGGAAAACCACATCAGGATTCTTACCTTGAGAACCCCATGAACAGTATGAAAAGGCAAAAAGATAGGACACTGAAAGATGAACTCCCAAGTCGGGAGGTGCCCAGTATTATTTACTGGGTCAGAGTGGAGAAATACCTACAGAAAGAAAGAAGAGACTGAGCCAAAGCATAAATGACACCCCATTGTGGTTCTATCTGGTGGTAAAACTAAAGTCTGATGCTGTAGGAACAATATTGCATAACACCCTGGAATTTAAGGTCCATGAAACAAGGTAAATTGGATGTCATAAAACAGATGGCAAGAGTGAACACTGATATTTTAGGAATCAGTGAACTAAAATGGACAGCAATGGTAGAATTTAAATCAGATGGCCATTACATCAACTACTGTGGGCAATAATCCCTTAGAAGAAATGGAGTAGCCTTCATAGCCAAAAAAACGAGTCCAAAATGCAGTACTTGGGTGAAATCTCAAAAATGACAGAATGATCTGGGTTTGTTTCCAAGGCAAACCATTAGATAACACAGTAAATCAAGTTTCTTCCCAACTTCTAATGGTGAAGAAGTTAAAGTTGAATGATTCTATGATGCCCTAAAGACCTCCTAGAATTAACTCCCATAAAAAAAAAAAGTGTCCTTTTCCTCATAGTGGACTGGAATGCAAAATTAGGAAGTCAAGAAACACCTGGAATAACAGGCAAATTTGGCCTTGGAGTACAGAATGAAGCAGGGCAAAGGCTGATGGAGTTTTGCCAAGAGAATACACTGGTCATAGCAAACACCTTCCAACAACACAAGAGAAGACTCTACACATGGACATCACCAGATAGTCAATACCTAAGTCAGACTGATTATATTCTTTGCAGTCGAAGATGGAGAAGCCCTGTACAGTCAGCAAAAACAAGACCGGGAGCTGACTGTGGCTCAGATCATGAACTCCTTATTGCCAAATTTAGACTTAAACTGAAGAAAGTGGGGAAAACCATGGGCCATTCATGTATGATCTAAATCGAATCCCTTGTGACTATACAGTGGAAGTGAGCAATAGATCTAAGAGACTAGATCTGATAGAGTGGCTGATGATCCATGGACAGAGGTTTGTAACATTCTACAGGAGGTGATGATCAAATCCAACCCCAAGAAAAAGAAATGGAAGAAGGCAAAGAGGTTGTCTAAAGAGGCCCTTACAAATGGCTGAGAAAAGAAGTGAAAACCAAAGAAGAGAGATAAAGATACAACAATCTGAATGCAGAGTTCCAGAGAAAAGAAAGGACAGATAAGAAAACCTTCTTAAGTGAAGAATGCAAAGAAATAGAGCGAATCAAAAGAAAGGGAAAGACTAGAGATCTCTTTAAGGAAACTGGAGCTACTAAGGGAACATTTTATACAAAGATAGGCACAACAAAGGACAAAAATGGCAAGGACCTAACAAAAACAGCAGAGATTAAGAAAACGTGGCAAGAATACAAAGAAAAACTGTACAAAATAGCTCTTAACAACCGAGTTAACCATAGTGATGTGGTCACTCACCTGGAGCTAGACATCCTGGAGTGTGAACTCAAGTGGGCCTTAGGAAAAATCACTACAAACAAAGCTAGTGGAGGTGATGGGATTCCAGGTGAGCTATTTCAAATCCAAACAGATGACGCTGTGAAGTGCTGCACTCATTATGCCAGCAAATTTGGAAAACTCAGCAGTGGCCACAGGGCAGGAAAAGGTCGGTTTTCATTCCAGTCACAAAGAAAGGCAATGCTAAATATTTCCCAAATTACAATATAATTGCACTTATTTCACATGCATTGGAGAAGGAAATGGTAACCCATTCCAGTGTTCTTTCCTGGAGAATCCCAGGGACAGAAGAGCCTGGTGGGCTGCCGTCTATGGGGTCGCACAGAGTCAGTCGGACATGACTGATGCGACTTAGCAGTAGCAGCAGCACATGCCAGCAAGATTATGTTCAAAATACTTCAAGCTAGGCTTCAGAGGACGCGAACACAGAACTTCCAGATGTACAAGCTGGATTTAGAAAAGGCAGAGGAACCAGAGTGCCAACATATGCTGGATCATCGAAATAGGAAGGGAATACAAAAAGATCTACTTCTGCCTCATTGACTATGCTAAATATTTTGACTGTGTGGATCACAACAAACTGTGCAATACTATTAAAGAAATGGGAATACTAGACCACTTTACCTGCCGCCTGAGGATCCTGTATGAAGGATAAGAAGCAACCATTAGAACCAGACATGGAACAATGGACTGGTTTAAAACTGGAAAAGGAGTATGTCGAGGCTGTAAGTCACCCTGCTTGTTTAACCTCTATAGAGAGTACATCATGTGAATGGCCGGGCTGGATGAACCACATGTTGGAATCATGTTTGCCGGGAGAATGAAGGTGAAAATGCTGGCTTAAAACTCAATATTCAAAAAAATAAGATTATGGCATCTGGTTCTATCACTTCATGGCAAATAGTTGGGGAAAATGTGGAAACTGTGTCAGATTTCATTTTCTTGGGTTCCAAAATAAATATGCACAGTGACTGCAGCCATGAAATTAAAAGATGCTTGCGCCTTGGAAGAACAGCTATGACAAACCTAGACAGAGTATTAAAAAGCAGGGACATTTTTAATACCTTTGCCAATAAAGGTCTGTATACTCAAAGCTATCCAGTAGTCATGTATGGATGTCAAGAGTTGGACCATAAAGAAAAGCTGAGTGCTGAAGAATTGATGTTTTTGAACTGTGTGTTGGAAAAGACTCTTGAGACCCCTTGGACAGCAAGGAGATCAAAACAGTCCATCCTAAAGGAAATCAACCCTGAATATTCATTGGAAGGACTGATGCTGAAGCTGAAGCTCTAATACTTTAGACACCTGGTGTGAAGAGCTGACTCACTGGAAAAGACTCTGATGCTGGGAAAGATTGAAGGCAGGAGAAGGGGACGACAGAGGATGAGATGGTTGGATGGCATGACTGACTCAATGGACCTGAGTTTGAGTAAACTCAGGGAGATAGTGATGGACAGAGAAGCCTGGCGTGTGATGGGGTCACAGAGTCAGACACGACTTAGCAACTGAACAACAACTATACTGAATTCTTCTGTTTCCCCACCTCCCTCTTAAAAGCAACAGCTGGAGAATCCTACTCCTTCTATGAACTTCCAGCTCTTGACTGTCACCAGTGCACTGCTTTCCTCATGCTCCGTCATGTGAATACAGACACATGGTCTGTATGGAATGCTGATTAAGACCAGCACCTGCAAACAGCTTTCCAGTTCTGTCTGTGATGTAATAAATGGCCGGCTAGTTCGAGGACTGGAATATATCAAGAAATGTCTATGAACCAATAAGCAACTGGATCAATCTGATCTTTCCTCAAGAGTGATAAGATTTCAGAATTAGAATTTTGGTACATGCTATAGGTCATGGCCTCTACAACTGTAATAAATGTTAAGGAAGTAGGCCAAACACAGATTCTAATATTTAGAGACAATCATAAGCTTACACACTAACTGAGGGAGCAGGGTTCTATCCTGGCTGTACTGTTGACATCAGCAGGTTAGCACCTCACATACAGGTCACCATCTATCATTCGAAAATATACTCACTGAGTAATAAGTAAGTAAAAGTCTCCAATTCCTCCAAAATCTATATTTAGCAATTAAGAGACTTAAAAAAAATACTACAATTCCAAAATAGATTTGAAAATATACCTAATAAAAGATAAGAAGTTAAGAAACACAGAGAGTGACAATTTGTTCATAATGCACAAACTTATAAACTATAGTACTAATAAATAATTAGTTGCTCTAAATTCTAGGACAGATTCTTCCTTCAGGTCCTAACATTCTTAGGAAAAACTGCACAATGCTGAGAAGGTATTCTTCCTGCCTCAATTACTCTATTCCCTTCCTTCCTTCCCCCAAATCACTTAAACACAAAAATCCAAAAACAAAAATATCCTCCCAGAAAGCACATGAAAATGTATGAAAGCACAACAAAATATATTTATCACAGTCTTCATTTACTTGATCAATATTTTTTTTACCTTTTGATAAACATTAAAAACAAAAAGGGCACACTCTATTTCTACTAATTATCCATCATATATAATCAGCTAGAACAAGGAAAGCTTGAGAAATGATGCTAATTTTGTTAAAGAGAAAAACACAATTTGAGCATAGTCTTTCCCTTGGAAAGAAAATGAAGCTAAAATATCTGCTTTCAAACGTTATTCTTAAGTTTAAAGAATATGCTTTATTTAAGTTGTCACTAACATTGCTTGACAGGATTCCTTTGGTATCACTGTCAAGAAATTATCTTACTGATGAGTAATCATTACTGTTAAGGAGAATTTCTTATTTATATATTGCTTCTTTAAGGTACATTTAATGTGCTATAGATGTCAAATAAACAAAAAGATGGATGGAGTTTTTTCAACCGCTCTGTTCATTCCAAACAAAATAATGTTAAAAGGAGATCCTGTAATAAATCATGGCCTGGTTGTCATTTGGGATAGAACTCCTTTGTAGCTACAATGCAAGGTTTACGAATATTAAGGTATTCAGAACATACTTGGATGACATTTAAAGAATATTCCATTGTTTTAGTCACAAGGAAGAAAATACCCAAAATAAAAACTAAGCATCTTCTTGATAATTTTCAGAATCCAAAGAACCACAACCCCTTGTACTCAGAATAATGATACTTTTATCTTAAGAAAAGTGTCAGAATTGGAACTGTTCCTCATTATATATGTTCCTGTTCTCTAATTACATTATCAAGATGGCACTGATTCTTTAGATGTTGTAGACACTGCTGAACACCAGGAAAATGAAAACATTATGAGGGTCTGTAATGACTCGACAAGAGTTCTAGAAGACCCTGCCTTGTGAGTAACCCGAGCGCCGAGGACAGCAGCAGCCACTCTTCCTAGTGTGGCCCTCACTAGGAGACAGGGGCTCGCCGAACACTGTAATACCGGCTAAGTGCTTACCACATCCCCACAAGGAAGCAACTGGTATTATACTCATTATTAAAAGGGGAAAGAGATTGGAAACATCACGCATCCCATCCTACAACACACAGCTACTATGTGATAGAGCCAAGATTTATTTGAACCCACTTCTACGTGAATCCAAAGTTCTTAACCACTATAAAATATAGCTCCTCTACAAAATATTTAGATTACAGTCCATGGGGTTGCAAAGAGTTGGACACAACTGAGCAACTAAGCACACACACAAACAATGCATCAGAAGAATCAAAATTCTCAAAAACACAGTGGTTAAAAATACTAAGACAATAAAAGAACACCAAGGAATGCAATTTAAAATACTGAAACTCTATAACATGTTAATTCTAGCCTGGAAAGCCTCTATACCTCTAACCTGAAATCTCTTCTAGTTCTGAAAGCATGGCACTCTTTCTACTGATCTATCTATAAAATTAATAAAATGCTACCTGAATTTTACTTCAAACGCAAAAGTGAAAAAAGTGAAAGTGTTGGTCACTCAGTCATATCCAACATTTTGAGACCCCACAGATTTTACCCTGCCAGGCTCCTCTGTCCATGGAATTCTCCAGGCGAGATTACTGGACTGGGTAGCCATTCCCTTCTCCACGGGATCTTTCCAACTCAGGATTGAACCAGTGTGTCCTGCATTGCAGGCAGATTCTGTACCAACTGAGCCACCAGGAAAGCTCAGTCTTTCCATATGCTAATAGGATCAGTACTGACAAAATATGATACAAATATGGCTGAATGAAACTATCAAGTTGCATCTTTGAAAGACCTAGCCAAGTATATTTACTAACATTATATTCCGTCTTAAATCACCTGCAGAATAAAGTCCTCAGTATACTTTTGAAACAACATCTCTATACGTAATTTACATGTACCTGCATGTAAATGGATGTCTAAATATGAATTGCCAATGAATATATCATAATTGCTCAGATATGAAGTTCAAAACGTCAATGTCTGGGTCCAACATCACTAGGGAAACCAATTACAAATATAGAGTGAACTATACCCTGATATATATAAATACATATTTAAAAAACAATCACTGCGCTGATTAAATTTTTAAAAAATACTGTGTATCTCTCCAAAATAAATGGAAATTTAAAATCTTAAACAAGATGCTTTGTATCATCTATATCATTGCCACAACCATTATCACATGTAACAAAACTTTCATAATGACTTTAAATATAGGTAGAGATAAACTGTATTAGGTAAAATAATTATTAGATAAATTTATGGGCATTCACATAACAAAATAACTTATACCAATGCTTGGTTTTCATTTTAAAATGGCAAGAATTAAAAATTAAATAAGGAAGAAAATGCTTTCAATAATGTCAGCTTCTAGATTTCTACCATATCCTCAAAGACACACTATCTCTTAATTATGCTTTAAACATATTTCTATTTGACTTTAGTGAGTACTTCCGCATGAAAACCATCTTTGCATTTTAGTAAAATTTTATCTTGTTGGACTATTACATTGTTCAGTGTTCTATTTATACTGTCCCCTTATTCCACAAGAGATTTTAAAAAAATCAGTGTTCTTTAGTTAACATAAATGGATCAAATACATTAATTTAAAATGGGTTTTATCCTGATTATTTAATTAACAGACTTCATATTTTAGAGCAGTTTCAGGTTTAAGACAAATTAAGCAAAACATACAGATTTTCCATATGCTCTCTCCTCTACACACAAATTCCTTTATCAATAACATTTCCAGTAGTGTGATACATTTGTTAAATTGTATGTACCAATTTTGATATTATTGATACATTATTATTAAGAAAGAACCAAACTTTATTTTGCAGTTCATTCTGTCTTCTAAGGTTGTATGGGTTTTGCCAAATACATAATGTCACATACCTACCATTACAGAGTCACAGGAAATAGTTTCACCACCCCGAAAAATTTCCTGTCCTCCACATATTCATCCCTTCCTTCTTGCCTCTCACACAGCTCCTAGGAGCTGCTGATCTTTTTACTATCTCCATAATTTTGTCTTTTCCAGAATGTCAGAGTTGGGGATAAGAGTATGTAGGCTTTTCAGATTAAATTTTTCCATGTCTTTTCTTGGGTTAAGAGAATACTTTCTTTCAGATTTAAAGCTTGTCACTATTTCCACTTTTTCTCCATCTTTTTGCGATTAAGTGATGGGATCAGATGCCATGATCTTAGTTGTATGAATGCTGCGTTTTTAAGCCAGCTTTTTCACTCTCCTCTTTTACCCTCATCAAGATGCTCTTTAGTTCCTCACTTTCTGCCATTAGAGTGGTTTCATCTGCATACCTGAGGTTATTGATATTTCTCCCAGCAATCTTGATTCCAGCTTGTGCTTCATCTACCACAGCATGTCTCATGATGTACTCTGCATATAAGTTAAATAAGCAGGGTGACAACTTACAGCCTTGACGTACTCCTTTTCTTATTTGGAACCAGTCTGTTGTTCCATGTCCAATTCTGACTGTTGCTTACTGACCTGCATACAGATTTCTCAAGAGGCAAATCGGGTGGTCTGGTACTCCCACCTCTTGAAGAATTTTCCACAGTTTTTTATGATCCACACAGTCAAGGGCTTTGGCATAGTCAGCCACGCAGAAGTAGATGTTTTTTTGGAACTCTCTCGCTTTTTCAATGATCCAACATATGTTGGCTATTTGATCTCTGGTTTCTCTGCCTTTTCTAAACCCAATTTGAACACCTGGAAGTTCACGGTTCACGTATTGCTGAAGCCTGGCTTGGAGCATTTTGAGCATTACTTTACTAGTGTATGAGATGAGTGCAATCTTCCAGTAGATTGAGCGTTCTTGGCATTGCCTTTCTTTGGATTGGAATGAAAACTGACCTTTTCCACTGCTGAGTTTTCAAATTTGCTGGCATATTGAGTGCAGCACTTTCACAGCATCATCTTTTAGGGTTTGAAATAGCTCAACTGGAATTCCATCACTTCCACTAGCTTTGTTCATAGTGATGCTTCCTAAGGCCCACTTGACTTCACATTCCAGCATGTCTGGCTCTTGCAGAGTGATCACACCATCGTGATTATCTGGATCACTAAGATCTTTTTTATGTGTTAAGGAGGAATCTGAGGCTGTCAGCTTCAGGGACAGGGAGTGTGACAGATCAGGAATTCTGGTTCTGAGAGCAGTGAGAGGACAGCACATGAGCGGCACCCTGACTCTTCATGAACAAAGCCACCCGGATTTTGTCATTCTAATAAAGGGATAATTCTAATTTTAACAGTAGCTGAGAAAACAAAGGTGATATGAATAATTTATCAGAAACACTATTTAGTAAAGCTAATTAATTATTTCTTCGAAAATGCTATAGATTAAATATGTTAACGAATGAGTCCGACAGAGTTAAGCAATCTAAGTAGTTTCACACTGCTTTGGAAGTCAGATTTTTCACAGACTTAATTGGCTGGATGTGTGGCATTTGTTATCTGCAAGTCTTTGGCCAGAAACTGCTTTATTTCCAAAGGGTGCCAAAACTTACTGGGGAGGCTTTCCAATCTGATAACAAAAACTCTTCTAAAATCCTTCTGAAAAACCGAAAGCTGATGGAACAATGGATTTGTTTGACAAAGTTCATTCTTCAAAATAACTTCACATAGTAAAGGAAAAGGTGATATATACAAGAATCAAGATTTCACAAAAAATGATCGCGAGTGGTAGGTAACCTGTGTGACTGTGACAAGCCTGCAGAATATAAACCACATGTGACAGGTAGAGGGATTTGCTTCCTGCCCTTCATAATCACTGAAACGCTGCTTCCTAGGATCAGGTCCTGAAAAGTCACTCAGGACACTGACCAGCAACTTGCTTCAGTTTCACCGTGTGTGTCCCTGAGCCTCCTGCTCCTTTCACTCATTCCCTTCACTTTCAGAATACTGTTCAGCGTGGCACCAGAGAAAAGCAGCAGTTTGGGGAAGAGTTTCACCTCTCATCCTACGTGAGGAAGTAGAGCTGTCTCTCTTTTTTTTTTTCCGCTCTCATATTGGTTAGCTTTAGCTTTTGCGCGTTGGTTGGTTGGTTGGCTCCAGGCCACCTATCAGGGATTGCTGGTCCTGGGGTAAATAGGTAGGGCAGAAGACAGATAAAATGATTCTCAGGTCAGTTTGAACATTAAAGACCATCTGTGGGGTCTTTTTGAAGATGCACACTCATCAGGATCTGCATCCACACATGCCGGAGTAGCTGATCCGACGCGAGGCTGACACATTGCTATTTGCAAAGGGCGCTGCGGGGACAGAACCGAAGCCCTGGAGGAGAGCTCTGCACAGCTTCAAGGGATCGCTCACGACAGCTGGGGAAGGCACCAAAGAACCAGGAAACGAAACATATTTCTAAAAATCCTCCCCATCACAGCTCTGGTGAAATTATCTGACTTTTGGTTAGCCTACGCTTACAAAAGAAATATCCAGACCAAATGAGAATTTCATGCACTTGAAAAGGTATCAGACAAAAATCAAACTGGCCTGCCACCATTGCATTTAATATCTAACTCCCAATACCAACAGTCCCATTACTACATATGCTTTGATAGCTTCACCTTTGAAATGAATTAATTGAACATTCTATTGCCACTGACAATAGGAAATTTCCTATAAGTGATAATATGGATAAATTTATAGATAAATCAACAGTGACTTTTTTCTGAAATCCCTCCCTAACTAACACTGCATAAACTGATATAACTTATTTATAATTGTTAAATTCTTCCAAGACTTATATTTACTATCCCAGTAAGGTAGTCAGTTTATTTAGCTACCTAGAACAAATAGCTCCATCATTCAATTGTACTGACTGGAATGATTTGTTATTTAGAAATTGCACATTTTAGCATTCATCAGTAATATATATAAGCATGTTATAATCATTGTTTCTGAACTGACATCTTTTTAAAAACAAGTTAAAATCATCTCATGTATTTAATATAGTGGAGAGTTTGATGGTTGAGTCAACCCCCTTTTTCTAGAATACTGACTTACCTGGCTCCACACAGGTTCTCTAACATTACTAATTTTAGCACCAACATTACATACATTTTTCTAGGTGGGCATTTGGGTCAGACAAGCACCTACCTGACTGCTGATTGGATTTCTAGAGATACAAATTTGCATTTTGTCAAGAGCAGGTCCGGATAAAAGAATGTAATCTCAAACTGCTTATTATCAACTGATACACCTGCACTTTTCAGTTATAGTAATGCTATCCCTAGTTTAAGCAAAATGGTACTAGTGCCTTGCTATCTGATGGCTTGGCTTTTTAAAAGGATAAATGTCAGACTATATTGAAGAATGGAGAGAGTGCTCATCATTCATAAAATCCTCCAAAGATATTACTAAACTTTAGATAAATCTGGATAAAAAGCAGTTTGAGATTATTATATTTTATTCAGGACCTGCAGTACTCTTGCTTGGGAAATTCTGTGGACAGAGGAGCATGGCAGGCTACAGTCCATGGGGTCTCAAAGAATTGAACATGATTTTGTAACGAAATAGCAGCAGCAGCATCTTACTATGAGGGTTCTCTTAAGAGTGTTACATGTAACAGGCTCTGTGGACAGATTTGCAAGGGAGAAGAGTGGGTGATGAGGCGGAACATGGTTCTAAAAGAAAGACCTTCATGACACTGATTTTTTTTTCACTTGCTATTTAAAAGAACACTGCTCGACATCCTATTTTTCATTTATAATGACATGCAGGCAAAATTTCACATAAAGTGCAGCCTTGGCTAGTAAGAGAAATTAAAATATTTAGTTTACAAAGTCTCATGACCGTGTTCTGTACTTCACTTTTTCCACAAGAAAGCCTCAAGCCTACCATCTACTTTAATTTATGCTTATATCTTAATACATTCTAGTGTATGGTTACTTTACGTCTCAAATTTTACTTCTATATTTATCACAGACCTTATCAAATCTTTAGGTAAAAGAAAGTAAAATGTTTTCTTTCTGAACTCATTTATTATACAGTTCAGTTGCTCAGTTGTATCCAAGTCTTTGTGACCCCTTGAACTGCAGCACTCCAGGCTTCCCTGTCCATTACCATCTCCCAGAGGTTGCTCAAACTCATGTCCATTGAGTTGGTGATGTTATAGTTTTATCACAATCTAGTATATCATTATAATATACATTATAATATAGTTTATTAGAGTTGTCTCAATCACAGATATAAACAAAGATAATATAGTCCCTAAAACCAAATTACAATGCATATAGAATTCACTATTCATGTATTTATCTCTAAACAATGCAAAGTTAACAATTTAACTTTCCACACACTTATGCTAAATTTATAAAGCACATTTAAAAGTAAAGATTTTGGATACAGAATATTAAATGGCATATAATTACCCAGCATGTCTGAACAGATTAAAATATTACCCTGTCTTTCTACTGTCAAATAAATATGGAATTCCTTGTATGGGGCTTGTCATCAAAGGAAACGCTTCATGCTCAGTGTGAAAATTCAATCACAATGGTCAAAGATCAAGCTGCTACTTCTGATAACAAACATGATGAGATATCATCTTGTTCAATATATGCTTTCAACTTGACATGTAGGCTAATAAAAAAAAATGAAGTTGTACTATTTATTTTGCTTCTTGTACAACAGAAGGTTTCTAACAGGGATGATCAAAATATCCAGTATAGTTGACTGAAAATATAGTCAACCCCATTATCTGGAGACAGATTAACAGGTAACTTGACTACAGTAAAATACTAGCAGCAGACACTGTATTTGCAAAGGGTTTTAAATCATTATGCATCAGCAACCGTGTATCAATATGAGAAGATATCTATTTTCAACTACATAATAACACTGTCTTTAC
Source organism: Antilocapra americana (assembly GCA_007570785.1). NCBI lineage: Eukaryota > Metazoa > Chordata > Mammalia > Artiodactyla > Antilocapridae > Antilocapra > Antilocapra americana. Next base: position 2,160,928 of record ML661906.1, on the reverse strand, counting down.
ACAACACTAAATGTACTGCATTGTGTACTGTTGTCCATTCAACAGCTATTTATTTAGCATTTACCATGGACCAAGTACTACATGAGGCAATTCCACTTCATTAGTCAGACCTAACCTCTTGTCTCCAGCTCTCTTTGAAGGAAGGCATGAGGGAAAGCATGTGGTCAGCTTCTTGTGACCTGGTCATCGTTCTGAAATACAAGCTCTGAAGCCAGAAGAGATGCTCAGTTGGATGAAGCCAACTCCAGCAGGTTTCCACGTGTGGACTGAACTTCTCCGCCACCTCATTCTGGCCCTGTTTTTCTTCCCTGGCTTCCCTTCTCAGCGGAAGCCTCAACTGGCAGCCATGCTTGTCTCCGTGCCCTTCAGCCTCCAAACACATAATTACCTTGCCCTCCCAATTCCCAGACGTTCCTTAAACGAGGACACTTCCCTTCGTCCCCTCTACCCCTTTGGAATTACCTTAGTCAGACCTCCATCATCTCAGAGCACAGTGACCATTTCAAAGTGGACCCTCAAACAATGTAAAATACATAAAGAAGGCAGCTTCAATCAGGTGCCTTTGAAGACACTAATAGAGACTGCTGTTTGTGGTTCAGTCACTGAGTCATGTCTGACTCTTTTGCAGCTCCATGGCCTGTAGGCCACCAGGCTCCTCTTCCATGGGCTTTCTAAGCCAGGAATACAGGAGTGGGTTGCCATTGCCTACTGTAGAAACTAGGGATAGGAAACACCAAAACCAGTCTGAACTCATTTCTCTCTTGAGCAATAGCTTCAAACATGTCAGTAGCAAGGAATTATCTTTGACTCCTCCCTTTTTCCTTTCCCACCCCCAGCTCCATGTCCGCTGGTACCCTCCTAGGCTATGTGACACAGGTCAGCTAATCACTGAGTCTGTCCCTACTATAACCCCTAACCCAATGCTGTCCAATAGAACAGCAATGGAAACGTGTTATATTTATGCTCTCTGCAAGTATGGACACTGACTCACTTGAAACATGCTAAGTGTGACAGAGGAATTAAATTTTTAAGTTTATTTAAATAGTAATTGATTGAAATTTGAGAAGTCATATATGGTTGATGGTGACAGTACTGGAAGGTGCAGCTTGCCTTTCTTCCATCCTGCTGCTAGAATTACCTTCCTGGAAGACAGACGATAACTTCACTTGACCTACAGAACTAACATGCCTTCATAAAGCCTTTACCATATGGCACGACACCTAAGCTCTTCACCATCGAGACCAACTTACTATTTCTATTTTCTCCACTCCTCCTCCATCCAAAAGGGAAAAGTGTGACTCGCTCAGTCATGTCTGACTCTTTGCAACCCCATGCATGGACTGTAGCCCGTCAGGCTTCTCTGTCTATGGAATTCTCCAGGCAAGTATACTGGAGTGGGCTGCCATTTCGTTCTTCAGGGGACCTTCCTGATCCAAGGACTGACCCCAAATCTCCTACACTGTAGGCAGATTCTTTACCGTTTGAGCTATCAGTGAAGCCCCCTCAACAATAACTGATCACTTGGTATACTCACACATGCTATGATATAACCCTTGTTTAGAATGCTTTTTCCTCTCAGGTAACATCCACTCATCCTTCCAGAACCAGCTCAAATTCCTGCTCCTCTCTGAGTGAGTAACTGCCCTCCCTTAGTCCAGCTAGCCGTTCTTTCTTTACTCTGCTGCCGTAACTTTAGTATACAGGTCCACTGAAATATTTAAGCATGCTTAATGGCTTACATATGAAAATATGAATTCCACATATCCCAGGTAAATATTACTCATATGTTAAAATGAGATGATGAGGACAAGCGTTTTACAGGAGAGTCAGTAAGGACCAGATAAACGTGCCGTCTTTAACACATGTATTATGAACCCATCTTAACACTTGCGAGGGATCTTCTCGGAACACAGCAGGCTAAGGAAAAAAGGAGAGAAGAATGAAAAGATGGCTATGGGAGAGGAGAGAAGTTTGCAAGGCACGGCTACGAGAAGGAGGCATAAGCCAGGGGACGCGTGCAAGAAAGCCGTGAAAGCAGCAAGAGATTAACTGTTCAGTAACCCACAGCTAGAGCTGAGCTTGGTTCTCACCTCCCCTGTCCAACTGGCAACAACAATAACCAAATTCCTTAATCAGCGAGTGTAGACGTGACCAGGTCAAGAACAAGAGAAAGCTTTTCTTGTGCTGTGTAACTGAGAAGACTTTGTTGTAAGCAGATCAATAAAGCACAATTACTGTGGCCCGCTTCTCAAGACAGAGCTCTGCTATATGAAACAGTGAATGGATTTGCCTAAGAAAATTTAACCCACAGAAGAAACTGAAAGAAAAAAAAACCTCTAAACTTACTGAATTTTCATCTCCTCCAACACTATATTTAAATAGAAGTATTTCAAAATCATTAATGACATCTGAGTTATGTTTATTCCTAATATGACTTTCCTTTTATATAAAGCAGTCTCAATTTTCTTCCCCTTTAGTCAGCTTTCAAAAAAGAAAACTGCAAAGAAACATTTAAATAGCCAAAGGCAAAAATTTTAGTGGCAATCACAAGCAATTCTCTCTCTCTCTCTCTCTCTATATATATATATACTGTCACACGCAGGTATTATATGAATGAATATTAGGCTTAAATAATATTTTGATGTTCTATTTCATCAGTTTGAGAAAGCAAAGATTTACAACACAATTTTGCTATTAATCAAAAGTCCTTCATTTGAATCTGCAGATCAGAGATAATTAATATTTGGATTTAGTTCAGAGGTGGAGTAAATTAGCTCAGTTCACGCTGGGTTTGGGTTGATGGTTCAGTTTAGGTTACTGACAATGAGCACATCAGACTAAAGAATAAATAATGTAGTCAGGGCTGACATTTAAGAATAAGTGTTCAGAGGGAGGTGATAAATGTATAATTATGGCTGATTTGTGCTGTTGTCAGAAACCAACACCACATTGTAAAGCAATTTTCCTCCAATTAAAAAATAAACTGGAAAAACAAATAACAAACTCACTTTACAGAGAGAGCTAAGGTTAAATCCGAAGGTTTGTGCATTCCGGGAGCCAGCATTCATGTAGTTTCCCATTAGCAACACCAGTTCCAGCAACTTGCTGAAGCCCCTGCTCTTCTTTATCTCTTCGCAGGCAGCACTGACAGCCATGATGTCAGGTCTGATGTTGTTCACCTGCTCTTCAAACTGAAGCTTAAAGAGAATAGCACTGAGCCGTGGCCGGAGTCTCTTCACATTGCTCATCTGATTGAAAAGAAAATAACAGATTTCCTTTAAAATGCATGGTATACTTTAGTACTGTGTGCCTGCAAGTAATCTGGGATGATTTATTGGTATGACAGTACGGAAGAAGCAATATGTCCCCTAAAACTGATAGCAGGAAGAGAGAAAAACCCTGCATGTTTTTGTGAAGAATCCAGAGTCATCCCTCAAAGAAAAAATTAACAATTTAAATGCTTGTTGAAAAGGAAGCTTCAGTTAAGTAACAAAGTTTAACTGAGTAATAAAGTACATATACTTTTTAAAAAAACAATTTTTAAAAAGTAACAGGATACAGATGCAACAAATTACAGAGCATGCATACATAGCACTGCTTTGATTTTTGTTCAATACTGAATATGCTGGATCATATTTAAAACAGATTCAGAGAAGTCTAAAGAGGGTTTGTTTTCTTCAAAGAACAACTGTTGTCCACAAGAACCCTGCTGGCTAACAGTGTGTGTTAGATCAAGGGAGAGTAAATAGGTCCCAATTTGTGCTAAATTGACTTCCTTCAGAAACACAGGGCCGCAGAGTGAGCCCTGCCCGGCTGGGTCGGCAGTCAGAGCTGGGAAGCACGGGCAGGGCGGGAGAGCAGCGGCAGCCACGGGTTGGTCACGCACACGAGCGGCCCCGTTGGGACTCCGGCTTCTGTCCTGGGTGTGAGAGGGGCCGAGAGCATCACAGGGAACAAGGGGCAGGAGGGTCAGCAAGCTCTGGCCGGCAATCTACCCCCAAACCATATCTGACCAACACACGAGGGGAGGAGCCAGAGGACTTGGGATGTACATTGTTTAAGTTACCTGTGAATTCTTTGACCGAACATATTAGAAATTTCAGACAAAACGGATTGATGGGGCAGCAGTAGCCAAACCAGTGAACTTCAATAACAATCATAAACATCAGCATTTTGAGGCAAGGTCAGGGAAAAAACAGTGACAGAATATGACAGGATTAAAACAGGAAAGAGTTGTGTTTGTGACAGACCCTAAAGGAACAGCTAAAAAAAAGACAAGGTCACGTGAAGCTTGTAGGACGTCATTAAAGAGACAGAAAACTATCTGCTCATAACATAATGCCTGTTATTTAAAATAAAATACACCATACAAAAGCCCCAATTTATTAGACTCCAACAGGACATTACAGATACCGCCTTAACAACACAGAAAGATAACCCAGTTAGCTCATCTAACAACACCGGAGCGAAAAAGAGCTCTCCGCAGATACCCCCGAGAGAGTGTCTTCAGATGGACCCAACTCTTGGAGTTACTAAATACTTTCTCAGCACATAATTTAAATATCTAATGTACATATAGTATTCTCCCACCCATGTGACCTGTTAAATGCTTATGCGTATACAATCAAGATTCTAAAACCAGAAGTCCCTCTACAAAGTACTCTAAGGAATGTCTTAAAATTTCTTGAATCCAAGCAATGTCTGCAAGTTCCCATCTAGAGAAAATATTTTCTCCTAGAAGAAAGTACAACAGTAGCTCAAAAGTGACAATTTTTTAAAATACAGGAAACATTACTAATTATTTTATAGAATGATTCTAGTAATAAAAATAAATTTTAGAAATACAAAGTGAGGCCTTATTAGGCTATCCATTCTTAGTGGGCACAAATCGTTGTTTGGACGTTGTATGTCTTAGCACAGAAAGTAAATAAAAGCTGTGATTACTTCTCATAAAGTTATTTTACTTGTTATACAATCCTTCCAAATGGACTTACTTACCTGGAATTTGTATCCTTAGTTAAATACTACAAGTTTACTATTTGTACATAACTATATTGTACTGGACCAATTCTGTATGACACTTTATTAACTTTTACTGTAGCCTTCAGAACAAGAAGACATACAAGGGAGCAGTCACATGCACACATATGGTTATAGCCACTCAGAAGGTGTATTATGGACCCACAGCCATCTCTGCTTTCAGCCTATGCCCTCAGTACTGATTATGAAGTCAGGTATTTGATACTTTGCTATAAACAAGAACCATCAAATCAAAAGACACTTGCTCCTTGGAGGAAAAGCTATGACCAATTTAGACAACGTATTATTAAGCAGAGACATCACTTTGCCAGCAAAGGCCCATCTAGTCAAAGTTACGGTTTCTCCAGTATTCACGTACAAATGTAAGAGTTGGACTATTAAGAAAGCTGAGGTCCGAAGAATTGATGCTTTTGAATTGTGGTGTTGGAGAAGACTCTTGATGCTGAAGCTCCAATACTCTGGCGACCTAATGTGAAGAAATGACTCATTGGAAAAGACCCTGAGGTGGGAAAGATTGAGGGCAGGAAGAGAAGGAGATGACAGAGAATGAGATGGTTAGATAGAATCATTGAGCTGCTGTTTATGGGGTTGCAAAGAGTCGGACATGACTTAAGAGACTGAACAAAAACAACAATAAACAAGAAAAGAATCCTCTAATACCTGATGCAAAATATTAGTATTGAAAAATATATTAATTTTAACATATATTAATACACTACCTCATGTGCAAAAAGAAAAAAGACTACCTAAAAGCCTATATTAAACTACCCCTAAGTATGTTAAAGCTTTACTGCTGACAAGCTCACTGTATGTAGCCAGTACAAAGTAATTAATTTTCCTAGAAAAATATAACCTAGATTTATATGAGTAATGAGTTTACCTGGCACTAGGGACAGGTTCCTTGAAAAAATAGAATAAGTCTGTGATGTAATGCAGGAAAAAGTGCTATGAGTTCATGGAAAGTCCCGACAAAGCAAAGTCAGGAAGGATAATATAAACAGATCTTTTAACACTTTTTGTAATTAAATGTCCTTTTCCTATTGTTTTTTTTTCCCTCCAAATTTTGAAAAGTTAGTATTTTGACTGATAATAAACAAATTCATTTTAGTGAACAAAATTACCATACTGGAAAGGAACTTGAGAAATCACCAGGACTCGAGCCTGTTTATAGTCTACCATTCAGCCTACACTGATGCCCCAGACCAAATGGTTTCCCTTTTATTTAAAAGAAAAAAAAGACCTCAATGAAACCTAATGTTCTAAGACCTAAACCTTGTGATCTATAAAGATAACAGCAGTTATTTTTCTTAGTGGTCAAATCAAAGTGTATTTCTTCAGATGCGATTGAAGAAAAAAGGTTAAAAATTAAAAAAAAAAAATTTTAAATCCTGAAGTTCTCTTCAGCCCTTCACACACTCTTTCAAACTGGACATTTGCACTTTTCTTGCTCAAAAATTTAGAACTCCAACTTGTCTGCCAAAGACTAGACTGGATGGAGAAATGGAGAGCTATGATGCCCAAAAAAAATTCTCAAAGTTAACAGAAAGTCATTAAAAAAGAAAAAAAGGAAGGACACTACAAAAGCTTAACTATAAGATAGCAAACAATTAGAAGGTTAGAACAAATTAGAATTCATCTTTTCCAGAGGTATCCTTTACATTTATTACTACAGGATTTTAGCAATGTAAACTCAAAGCGCCAAAATCTGATAACACTGAGTTATACTCTGGAGATCAAACTTAAGGCATCAAAAAGAAAGTAAAAATATTTTTATTTTACCACTATTTTTTGAAGGCAGGGAGTAGTGCTCTGGCAACCACCCCATCACATGACCACAGACGTCACAGGCCAGAATGAAAACACCTCTGAACAGAGACTGGATAAAATCTAAAGCAATATCCAGAACACAAAGGGCAATTTTTATTTCAAGATTTTGTTCACTGGCAACATTTGTATGGTGGGAGCAGGTACAAAGTGAAACGAAAGGGCCTTTAGAAAATCAATGTGCCAACAAGCACTGACTGGGTGAGCAGCACAGAAGTCATGGTTGCTGCCCTTGTGTCATCGAACTCTTGCCATCTGTCTTAAAGGGCAAAAAGGAGGAATAGTCTTCCAGGAGATGTAATCTCCCATAATCTCATTATGGTTATGTTTTTCACATATAATTTTAATTTTATCTATTATTTCACAGGGGAGAAAAACAGAATCTATTTGACATTTTTATACCAGCTCCATTTAACACCATATCTGGTCCTCTTTATTCAGTTTCTTTTACCAACAAGGTATTTCAGGAGCGAACTTTTTCAAAACTTGTTGAGTTTTCCCCCACTTCTCGCCTGCAGCCTTGTGTAGGCACACCTCACAAGAAGTTTGAGGACACACTCCATATCTTTATTATTCTTCCCTAAACTTGATGTAAGACTAATTAATCATTCATTTAACTTTCTAACATACGTAACCTGCTGACTGAAAAGCTACTAGCTTGAGTCCTAATTGATTTATCAATACTACTTTAAACCTTTTCTTTAGACACTTTCTAAATACATACTTATAAGCAATAATGGGACAGTGTTTCTGCAAAGCTAAATGACTCCTGAAAGGTGACAGGGCCAAAGGGCATGAGTCTAAAGCTAACTTGCTGCCAACTGAGTGTGCAAGACACTCAGAGCATCAAAACATGAAAATTAACAACTGCAACTTAAAAGCCATCTGATGCTCAACCCACCTCTACCACATTTTCCTACGGACAAGAAGAGAGTTTAATTTCCCCATAGCAGTTATTAGAGAAAGCACTATGGAGACAAGAGACCCTGCTGTGGGCTCTGCCTGCTACGCTTCACATTCCTTTCCTTCCTTCTGGGTATATCCAACTACCCTAAATATTTCAAGATCCACTTTCTTTGTCCCTTGATACTGCACTTGCCACTCACATATTCATAGTAGCTAATTCTTCCACTCCCTGTAAGACAGGTGTGAGAAGTAAGGAGAAGGTAAAAAAAAAACAAGTGGATCTTTATGAAAGACAAGACTGGAAAAAAAGACGCAGGGATGGGAGGAAAGTGCCATCTGAGAAGGAAGAAGGTCTAACAACAGACTAACACCTTTTGGAAAGGGTTTAGAACTTGATTTTCCTAAGCAAACTACATGAAAAATATCTTCCCTTTACTGTTTAGCTGGCCAATATTTTCATGATCTCCAGAATCCTCAGAATAAAAAAAAAAAAAAGAAAGTTCATTGCACTTCAGGAAAGGCATCAAAAACATAGCTATTCAACTGCCTTATTCTTGGATAGTGCTCAAACTATCAAGACTGTTTTTTTTTAAATAAATGTGCCCTTATGATAATACAACTCATAAGCTAAAATTATTTTTTAAACTATACAACAGCAAAGGACATATGGCATTTTTTTTTTACATTTTGCCATAGGAGCAAGATAAAGCCAAGAATTATACAAAAAATATTAAAAGGATAAAATGTATATTTCTTCAGCTAGTCAAGAAATAGACAATCGCTATAGACATCAGATATGCTTTCTCTTTTGTACAAACGCTTATCAATTTTGGACCACTGAGGATTTCACAGCAGGTCCAAATGAGTTCTGCAGATACTCAGGATCTGCAAGTTGTGAAGTTAGAGAGAGAGAGGCTTCTTATTTAATTTGGCAGTCTTAGCAAAACCCTCTTCACACATAAGCTTCATATCTGATGAATTAAAAAGCTGGCATAACAGGCGGAGCCATTCTGGTGTCTTAAATTCATTCACGTCTGCTCCCAGACAATCCTCACACTAACAGAAACCAATGTTTTCACTGCTATCACTGTAACTAACTTTTCCCTGCTCTTGAAATTTATATAAATGGAACTTTTCGTAAACACTTTTTGTATCTAATTTCTTTCACTCAATAAAATGACTTCGAGATTTGCACACACCGTAGTATGACCGAGTACTTAAGATCTCCAGGTGAGATCATGCAGGATCTAGGGTGATCCCTGAGTCTAACGCCACGCCATTTTAAGCGTAAGGAGAGAGAAAGACACACACAGGAGAAGGCAACGTGAAGGATGTGAAGGAGAAGCAGAGAATGGCCAAAGGCCACCAGGTGCTAGGAGAGAGGCACAATACAGATTCCTCCTCAGAGTCTCCGGAAGGAACCCGCCCTGCCAAGAGCGTCACGTGGGACCAAAGGTCTCCAGGAGCATGACAGAATAAATGAGGGTTGTTTTAAGCCACTGAGACTGTGGACCTTTGCTGTGGCAGCCCAGTGATACCCACATAGGATACTATGAAAATTCCTGTTTGAGTCTTTTCATTTCTATTAAATATCAAAATGGAGAGTGTAAACATATACTTAACCTAACAAAAATTGTCAAACCTTTTTACAAAGTGGTTTATAACACTTACGCCTCATTTGCCAATGTTAGACTTTATTCTGGAAGCTTTTATCTTTTCATGTATAGGTCTGTACTCCACCCTTCACTAATTAGTCCCTATGGTATGATGAGGGCTTCCCAGGTGGCACTGGTGGTGGTTTAGTAACTAAGTCGCATCCGACTCTTGCAACCCCATGGACAGGAGCCCCACCAGGCTCCTCTGTCTATGGGATTCTCCAGGCAAGAATACTGGAGTGGGTTGCCATTTCCTTCTAATGCAAGAGATGTTAAGAGACGTAGGTTCAAGCTCTGGGCCATGAAGATGCCCTGGAGGAGGGCGTGGCAACCCACTCCAGCATTCATGCCCGGAGAATCCCATGGACAGAGGAGCCTGGTGAGCTACAGTCCATAAGGTTACAGAGAGTCGGTCACAACTGAAGCGACATAGCATGGACACACGGTATGATGAAGGACTTTTCACAGCATCATTTGGTACAAAGAAGTTCTTTTCTCTACTCACTAGCCTTCAAGTCTTTGTTGAAAATCAACTGATGGTATCTTTGTGAGTCTTTAAAGAAAAAAGTTTATATATCCTTAAGCAAAAACGTTACTGTCTTGATAACAAATTAGTACTCTAGGTCCTCGAAATTTCTCTTTCTCAAAATTGATTTTGTCCTTTCCAAGTCCTATGAATTTTTGTAAAATCTTGTCAGTTACTATCATAAGACCTACTGGGACTGACTGAGACTGTATGTATTAGGAATCTATAGATCATTAGAGGGAAAAATGTAATCTTAACAAATTTAGTCTTCTGTTCTAGAAGCATGGTATATATATCACCATTTATTTACAGCTTCTGTAAGTTCTCTCAGCAATAACTTGGTAGTTGTAGTACAGAAAATTTGCACATGTACAGTGAAATACATCCCTATCTACTTTACATTTTTGATGCTATTGTAAATAATACTATTTTTAATTTGTTTTCCAATATATCATTGCTTATATAGAAAAATACAACTGATTTTCATATACTGACTATTTTGTGACTTTCTAAGTTTCCTATAGATTCCTTATGTAGTCACATAGATAACAAGTTCACTTACATCATTTCCAACATACAGGCTTTTTATCTCATTTTCTTATTACACAAGTTAGAATATATATTATAATGCATAAAAATGATAAAAATAGATTTCCTTGTCTGGTTTCCAAATTATAAATGACAAAGAATTTAATCTTTCACAACTAAGCATGAGGACAGCCCCATGTTTACCACAGATGTACTTTATCAAGTTGAGAAAGTTTTCTTCTATTTTTACTTGCTAGGAGTTCTTACATATAATAAGCAAGATAGAATTCTGTCCAATGCTTTTATATTGTACATAATTGTATGATTTTTCTCATTTTTTTATAATATGGTCAACTACATTAATTAATTTTCAAATGTTAAACCAACCTGGTACAAATTGGTAACAATACACTCTTTTTATGCACTGTATTACTTGATACAAAAATATCTTATTGACAATTTTTTCATGTATGTTTATATATGATATGGGTCTGTAGTACATTATTTTCTGTAGTAGAGTCCCTTCTTTGATTACTGATTGAAATTTGAGAATTTAGTTTTATTTTGTCAGTTCAGTGATTTCATTTTCACGAATTTCAAAATAATTTCTTCTTTGACCCACAAACAGTTTAATAACTATGTTATCCAATTTTCAAACAGTGAGAGATGTTCTATTATTGTTTTTGTCCAATTTAATTCCATTTGACAGAAAGCATATTCTACAAGATTTTAATCTTTGGAAAATTACTGAGACTTATTTTATGTTTCCATATGGTCTACCTTGGTGAATGTTCCATGTGTATTTGAAAAGAATGCATATTTTGCAATTACACGGGAAATTTTCTATAAATACCAATTAGAACAATCTGGTTTATAGAACAGTCTTGCTTTTTCAAATATTTACTGTCTTCTTTTTTGACATATTTTTTACCAGAATTTGAAAGAGGGACATCAAAATCTCATTATAACTGGGAAGTTATCTATTTCTGCATTTAATTCTACAGGTTTTGTTTCATGAATTTTAATGCTCTTTATTAGGTGCAGACATATTTAAGATGACTGCTTCTTGTAAATTACTCCTTGTGTCCTTGTGTAATGCCACTGTCTCTTGTAAGATGATTTGTCCTGAAATATACATTCTCTGAAATACACAGAGCTATGCTACTTTTCTTACTGCTTATGATGTGTTTTGTATTTGTCCTATCTGCCCTTTACATCTCTGTTCTCCTTTCCTGCTTTTGTGTCTATCAAGCAATTTTTAGTACTCTATTTTCTTCTTCTGATTTTGCCTGGCTCCTCTAGGACGAACAATACGCATCTTTATGTAGTCTATACAGAGTGACTGTTACGTCAATATTATGCTTTTTTATAGTTTTCATTTCCTGACTCCCCCCTCTAGCATTTCAGTCACACTTCACACTTTCTGATTCATTTCATGTGTGTCATGGTACAACAGTGCAATTCCATTCATCCTACCCAGTCATCTGTGCAACTACCATCACATCTTTTGCTTCTATATATGTATAAACACTATCCTGCAATGTTGTTTTTTAATCATTAGGTTTCTGTCAGGTAAATTATGAGAGGAAAAAAAGCACAGTTCCTTTATTATTTCACATGGTACTGCTTCCTTTTTGTGGATACCAATTTTCATCTAGTATCACTTTCATTTAGCCTGTAGGACAACTTTAGCTTTTCTTGTAGGACAGCTGTGACAGATACAAACTTTCTGCTTTCATATAATTAAAAGTGTATTCATTTTACCCTATTTTGGAAGGGTATCTAGTAAATAGAGGATTCTAGTAAATAAGCCACCAGTGCAATAAAATTGCCTAAATCTGTAGTAACTTAGTTCCATAAGTCCAGTCTTCCATATTCCATTATGTTTCCAAAACAGTCTTAGAACACAGCATCTATGACCTATATAATGAGATTTGCAGAACACAGGAAATGATTCTCAGGCACTAGATGATACTCAGATCTAAAAATCAACCTAAAAAAATGTTGTCTGCAAAGTGATGACTCACGAGTAGACCTTTTTGCTAATAACTACAAAATCCTTTAGACTTTCTTTCAAATGAATGATTCATGGCTAGTAATTAGTATGTAACTATAATGATGTTTTGTTTTTGCAAATGAAACAGTAAGCAAACTGTGCCATAAAATTTCAATACTACATAGATGGTCTAACAAGAAAGCATCATGTTTCTATACCAAAAAATAACCATGATTCCTATTATGGACTCAAATGTCCCACTTTTTAGTTGCCTATTTACAAGATTTAAAATACCAAAGTAGAAAAAGTAGAAATTTGACAAAATTCCCCAAAATTAATTTTAAATTCAACAGCTCAATAATTTAAGCTCCTCCATAAACAAACTAATTTGTATTTATCATTAAGTCAATCTTTAAATATTAAAAATAAATTTGCTCCACTGATGAAGCATACAGAAACCAGAGCTAAAAGCGACTTCAAGTACAGGGAGAACCTATAGCAAGCACACAAGAGTGATTGCCACCATAAAAAAAAGGAGGCTGTCCTTCAGCACCATAAAAGCATGGTTCACAGCTGAGCTGTACTAGTTACTAGATGGATGAACAACCTGCCTCAGCAATGAAATGTTAATGACTACTTCTGGAGTTCTATGAGAGACAGATATAACTACTCATTCATTTATATATCGAATTATTTATTGCATATTTATTATGTGCCAAAGAATCACACTGTACATAAGATGACAGGGACCTGGTCCAAATGGATGTACTAAAGTAAACAGATAAAGAAAGGGAGAGAAAAGGAGAAACAATAATATAAATAGGCAAGATCATTTTACGTAAGGATAATTGCTCATGAATATGGAGGATAACATAGAGAATGGTGGGAGACATCAGGATGATGAGTCTGATACCACAGGGAAGGGGTATCTGAGCTGAGGCAGAGCGAGTGGCAGGGGTAAAGCAAACCTGAGCAGGGAACAGAAAATGAATGCAGCTCAAACAGAGTGGACGAAGAAGGGAGTGGTGAAATATGAAAGTCGCTCAGGTGTGTCCGACTCTTCAGGACCCTGTGGACCTCGAGCCTGAAAGGATCCTGATGGTGGGATTCTCCAGGCAAGAACACTGGAGTGGGTACCATTCCTTTCTCCAGAGGATCTTCCCAACCCAGGAATGGAAGTTGGCTCTTCTGCACTGGCTAAAAAACAGATACTGGATCATTTTACAAACTGAAATAGATTTAGAAATCATTAGAACAATCAGAGGGAAATTCCCCTTTTGGTCAAAAATGGAAAAACAGGGCCTGCATTTATCTCCCTTCCCCTCCACCCTAAGAGCAGCAGTTCTCAGACACATGCTGACTGGAGAGGGGAGACAAGTGTATTCGATGACTGCCCCAGCCTGCTATTTCAAAAGGGGCCCAGGGAGCCCCGAGGCCGCATGACTGAGACAGGAGAGGGCGAGGAGGCCAACGCAGCCGAGTTCTCAGGACGGAGTGCCACACAGGGAACGGCAACAAGACAGAGAGCCCCAGAGGGCTCAAGAGGCTCCCGCTTACGTCCTTAACCACACGCACGTGAGAAAGCCACTGAAGACAGCAAAGAGCCAGTCAAAAGCTCTGGAGGTAACCGTGCCCAGCTCTCAGACGAGGATGGGAACGGCACTCGCTCTCAAGAGGCACAATGGAAAAAACTTGTAATTCACGAGATATTGAATGAGACGGCAAAGTATAAAGTTACCTTAATTCATAGGCTTGACAAGGCTGAGAAAGATTAAGGATTTTAAGCAGGGACACAAAAGATACTTTTAAAAATAACTGCACTGAATTTCGACCATAGAAAGCATTGCGATCTCAGCTGACTGAATAGGAAAAACATCAGATAGCATAAAAGAAAAGATTAGTGAACTGAAATAGATGTCCAAAACGAAAAAAGAGGGAAGAAAATAAAAAGGGCAACAATGAGCGGTGGGATAACTTTGAGAAGCCTGACATGAATGTAATAATATAATATATATGCAACTTAAGCTTCAGAAAGAGAAGAGAGGAGATGCAGGAAAGATATTTGACGAACACAATGGCTAAAAACATTTCAACTTTAAAGAGAAATACAAACCCAGTATTCACAGATCCAACTCAGTGAAACCCAAGGACAAACATATGAAGAAAACTATACACCCAAACTACATCACAATCAAATCAATCAAGAAAAGGAGAAATCTTCAAAACAACCAGAAAAAAAGAGAAACATGTAGGGAGGAACAAAGTTATGAGTGATGGCAACTTTCCTGCCCCAATAATTTAAGCAACAAGTTTAAAACTCTGAAAGGAAAAATTATCAACTTGGAATTCCATACTGATTGGAATATTTCAAAATGAAGGTTAGAAAAGACTTCCAAGGACATAGAAAAACTGAAAGAAATCATTACCATTGGAAGAAATGTTATGGCAATTTTTTATGTAAGAAAGATGATTCCAGATAGAAGTCAAGATTTACACAACAGAGTGAAGAATGCTGGAGACTGTAGATGAAAAAACACAACTGCTTTGTTGAAAGTAAAAATCACAACATGTTGAGAGCTTTAAATATAACCCAAGGTGAGATGTGTGGTAACAAATGCACAAAGTCCCAAACAGGACTACATTATCGTAAGGCCTCATACCACACGGAAAATGATACCATATCATTTGAAGAAAGTTAAAAATATATCCTGTGAACCCAAATGCAACCACAAACAAAACAAAAAGTGCTAACAAACCAATCAACAGAAAGATAAAGTCATTAAAATACTCAATCGAACAGTAAAATAATACCAAAGAATAGATGAGAAAAATAGACTATAAATAACAAGATAAGAGATTCAAATTCCAGTGTATTAACAACCACATTATAAGAAAATGACCACTCTAGTTAAAAAGACAAAATCATCTCACTGGACTTGAAACAAAAATACAATATTCAATAAATATGCTGCCTATAACAATAGGTTAAAAGGAAAACGACAAAAAATGGCTTCATTATGTAACAAGACAAATGTCAGACCATTAAGAGTATTTTAAGCTTAGAAGTGACATAATCACATTTATTTTTATAATAAAAGATCTCTATGTGATACGTGCAAAAGGACAGAATTTTCCACACGTGATGAATAGGACCTGAAAAACAACAGGTAATCAACAAATGAAAAGTAAAAAAATATATACAGTTGTGACAGGCTGACCCAGCATTATCACCCTTGAGAGTTTCTTATATCTCAACAATATTATTCTAAAATGAACATCCACAATTTATTCCTTGTTATATTGTCCTACTATTGCCATTCATTCACAGTTCAGTTCAGTCCGACTCTGTGACCTCATGGACTGCAGAATGCCAGGCGTCCCTGTCCATCACCAACTCTCTGAGCTTACTCAAACTCATGTCCATTGAGTTGGTGATGTCATCCGATCACCTCATCCTCTGCCATCCCCTTCTCCTCCTGCTTTCAATCATTCCCAGCATCAGAGTCTTTCCCAATGAGTCAGCTCTTCGCATCAGGTGGCCAAAGTACTGGAGTTTCAGTTTCAACATCAGTTCTTCCAATGAATATTCAGGACTGATTTTCTTTAGGATGGACTGGTTGGATCTCCTCCCAGTCCAAGGGACTCTCAAGAGTTTTATCCAACACTACAGTTCAAAAGAATCAATTCTTAGGCGCTCAGCTTTCTTTACACTCCAAATCTCACATCCATACATGACTACTGGAAAAACCATAGCCTTGACTAGACGGACCTTTGTTGGTGAAGTACTGGCTCTGCTTTTTATTTACTTTTTTTTATTTTATGTGTGTGTGTGTGTGTGTGTGACTTCCTTTATTGAGATGTCTGCTTTATTGCAATGGTCTGGAACCAAACCTGCAATATCTCCAAGGGATGCCTATAGAAGAGTAATAGAGAGGAATTTGCTTTACTAATTACTTTTACTTTTTGTTGTTGTTTAGTTGTTAAGTTGTATCAGACTCTTTGTAATCCCATGGTCTGCAGCATGCCAGGCTCCCATCTTCCATTATCTCCGAGAGTGTGCTCAAATTTATGTCCAGTGAGTCAGCGATGCTATCTAACCATCTCATCTTCTGCTGCCCCTTCTCCTTTTGCCTTCAGTCTTTCCCAGCATCAGGGTATTTTCCAATGAGTTGGATCTTCGTATCAGGTGGCCAAAGTGTTGGAGATTCAGCTTTAGCACCAGTCCTGCCCATGAATACTCAGAGTTGATTTCCTTTAGGATTTATTACCTTGATCTCCTTGCAGTCCAAGGGACATTTACTTTATTATTTTATTTTTTTGCTTCTTTTATTTTTTTTATTTTATTTTATTTTTTAAATTTTCTTTACTTTATTGTGTTGGTTTTGCCATACATTGACATGAATCTGCCATGGGTATACATGTGTTCCCCTTCCAGAACCCCCCTCCCTCCTCCCTCCCGATTCCCTCTCTCTGGGTCAACTCGGTGCACCAGCTTGTGGACTCTATGGGAGAGGGCAAGGGTGGGATGATATGGGAGAACGGCATTGAAACATGTTAATTATCATGTGAAATCAATCACCAGCCCAGGTTTGATGCTCAGGGCTGGCTCTGCTTTTTAATATGCAGTCTAGGTTGGTCATAATCTTTCTTCCAAGGAGCAAGCGTCTTTTAATTCCATGGCCACAAGTCACCATCTGCAGTAATTTTGGAGCCCCCAAAATTAAAGTTTCTTGTCTAATTGCCAGGAAATGATGGGACCAGATGCCATGATCTTAGTTTTCTTAATGTTGAGCTTTAAGCCAACTTTTTCACTCTCCTCTTTCACTTTCGTCAAGAAGCTCTTTAATTCTTCTTTGCTTTCTGCCATAAGGGTGGTATCATCTGCATATCTGAGGTTATTGATATTTCTCCCGGCAATCCTGATTCCATTTTGTGCTTCATCCAGCCCAGTGTTTCTCAAGATGTACTCTGCATATAAGTTAAATAAGCAGGGTGACAATATGCAGCCTTGTCAGACTCCCTTTTCTATTTGGAACCAGTCTGTTGTTCCATGTCCAGTTCTAACTGTTGCTTCCTGATATGCACACAGATTTCTGAAGAGGCAAGTCAGGAGGTCTAGTATTCCCATCTCTTTCAGAATTTTCCGGAGTTTGTTGTGGCCCACATAGTCAAAGACTTTGGCATAGTCGAAAGCAGTTATCGATGTTTTTCTGGAACTCTCTTTCTTTTTCGATGATCCAGCGGATGTTGACAATTTATCTCTGGTTCCTCTGCCTTTTCTAAAACCAGCTTGAATATCTGGAAGTTCACAGTTCATGTACTGCTGAAACCTGGCTTGGAGAATTTTGAGCATTATTTTACTAGAGTGTGAGATGAGTGGAACTGTGTGGTAGATTGAGCATTCTTTGGCATTGCCTTTCTTAGGGATTGGAATGAAAACTGATCTTTTCCAGTCCTGTGGCCACTGCTGAGTTTTCCATATTAGCTGGCATATTGAGTGGATCACTTTCATAGTATCATCTTTTAGGATTTGAAATAGCTCAACTGGAGTTCCCTCACCTCTACTAGCTTTGTTTGTAGTGATGCTTCCTAAGGCCCACTTGACTTCACATTCTAGGATGTCTGGCTCTAGATGAGTGATCACATCATCGTGATTATCTGGATCGTGAAGATCTTTTTTATATAGTTCTTCTGTGTATTCTTGCCACCTCCTCTTAGTATCTTCTACTTCTGTTAGGTCCATACCATTTCCGAGCCCATCTTTGCATGAAATATTTCCTTGGTATCTCTACTTTTCTTGAAGAGTTCTAGTCTTTCCCATTCTATTGTTTTCCTCTATTTCTTTGCGTTGATCACTGAGGAAGGCTTTCTTATATCTCCTTGCTGTTCTTTGGAACTCTGCATTCAAATAGGTGTATGTTTCCTTTTCTCTTTTGCCTTTCATTTCTCTTCTATTCACAGCCATTTCTAAGGTCTCCTCCGACAACCATTTTACCTTTATGCATTTCTTTTCCTAGGGGATGGTCTTGATCACTGCTTCCTATACAATGTCATGAACTTCCATTCATAGTTCTTGAGGCACTCTATCAGATCTAATCATTTGAATCTATTTGTCACTTCCATTGTATAATCATAAGGGATTTGATTTAGGTCAAATGGTCTAGTGGTTTTCCCTACTTTCTTCAATTTCAGTCTGAATTTGGCAATAAGGCATTCGTGATCTGAGCCACAGTCAGCTCCCGGTCTTGTTTTTGCTGACTGTATAGAGCTTCTCCATCTTTGGCTGCAAAGAATATAATCAATTTGATTTCAGTACTGACTGTCTGGTGATGCCCACGTGTAGTCTTTGTGTTACTGGAAGAGGGTGTCTGCTATAACCAGTGCATACAGCACCTTAGGAATGGCAATCTTAGGTATGCCTGACTTTCAGAATTTCACTTAACAAAAGAGGGATTCTGAGAAGCCTTTAAAATATCATAATCAAGATGCTAACATTCAAGAGCCACTTTGGCTATAAATCCTATAAATTCACCACTGGTTAACTTGTTACATGTTCAAGATTAATCAGTGGTCCAGGTAAAGGTCAGTCACAGAGTAAAACAGCAAATTGGAGCTGGACATCAAAAATCTAGAACTCAGACTCCTGGATGTAATGGCAGCCAGCTGACCCTTTCATCTCTGCCTCCAAAAGCTGACCTCACTGACAGACAAGTTTGGGGTGCACTTCAGGGAGGCAGGGCCAGGGTAGAGGGGGAAAGGAAATGTGACACAGGAGAAACTATGCTATAGATTAGTTTATTCAGAAATAATAAAAGAAGTTTCTCGCTCCCCATCTACCTTGGCAGCTGCTCTTGGTCGGGAGCATCGCACACCTAAGGCAGGAAGATGGTGGCCAGAAAGAGGATGAAAAGTCACTGGAGTCAATCAAGTCTAGGCTTCAACTGGTCATGAAAAGTGGAAAGTACATGCTGGGGTTCAAGTGGCCTCTGAAAATGATCAGACAAGGGCTAGCCTTGAGGAAATCTGAAATAGAGTGCTGGCCATGTTGGCCAAAACTGGCGCCACCATTACGGCGGCCACAGTACCGAGCCGGGCAGAGCGTGGGGAAAGGCTGCCAAGTGTGCACACTGGGGTCTCAGGGCCGGGTGACTTTGCCGCCGCCAGACACATGCCAGAACAGACGGTGAAAGTCAGTCGTGCACAATCTTTCTTTAATAAAACTGCCCAGGTTTCGTTGTTTAAAAAAAGTAACATAGAGGGCCTTTCCCTGTAACATTTGCTAAGTCATATTTTAAAATAATAACTCTCCCTGCTCTTAAATGGCTGATTTAATTATTTTTCCTATGCTATTTTATACATTTTTGCTCATTTTCTAATGCCAGAATATTAATGGCAAAGGTGCTTCTGCATTTATTTCAAACAGAAACCTATTAAAAATGACACCTTGCTGCATTTCTTAGTATTGATTGTTTGCAGTTTTTATTCTGTTTCTACATTAGGACAAATAAAATTCATTCAGGGGCTTTTAAAAATAAATCAATCGTGTTTCAGAAATTCATTCAGTGTTTGGGATCATGTTTCAACTCAAGCCATTGATTTGGTGGGTGTGTTTTGGGAGCATTCAAATCAAACCGCTACGATACCTTTTTCAGGCGACTCCCCTGCCCTTCAGTAACAAAGTATGTCTGTCACTTTGTCCGCAGATGCCGGAGGGCCAGGTCTGTGATGTGCTTTGTGGCAGCATGAAGAACTACATGGATACCGACAAAGGTGCGCCAAGACACAGGGAAGGCTGAAGGCAGGATTTAGACAAGCGGCATAACTAATTAAGGATTAGGTTACAGTTAAGACCCATGATTAGGAAAAAAATAGGTGGAAACCTGAATTTGGGGGTGGTTAAAGTTTGTTGGGGGAGTAGTCTTCAACTGGCAAGAGAGGTGATTACTAAAATCAACAGTAGATAGGAATGCAGACAGTTCCAGAGGAGATTATAAAAATCCACTAAGAAATTCAAGGCTAAGAATAAAAATAGCAAGACTAGGCAAAAAAAAAAAAAAAGTGTGACGAAATAGAATGAGAACAGAATAGCAAACAGACAACTAAGCAATAAAAGAAAGGCCTGTCATGAAGCTCACCAAACTAGCCTCCTCTTAATTACATTCAAAACATAGAATACCTCAAAAAATTCTGGCTCAAAAATTAGGCAAAGTATAAATGAAGACAGTGTCCCGGAAACTCATAACACAACACGAGTAGAACGTTAAATCCTCTCAGAGTCCACTGGCATCCAACTGATCAGATGACTGTGGTGCTTCTCTGTGGCTAGCAGTCCCATGGGGAGCCACTTACAGAACAAACATTGATAAAACAGGACTGAGAGACTCTACTTGCCCACAGCATAAAATTTCAGTACTGTCACAGAGCTTTCTAAAGGAAGAAACACAGAATGTGACACCAATGAACAAAACATCAACAGAATACCAGTCCAGTCAGTTTCAAAACAAAGCCACAAACCATGAGAACTCAAACATACTAAAATTCAGACTAAATTGAATAATAACATGAATGCCAGCCAATGGTGATCAATAATGGAAGTCAGTAAGTGATACAACACACACACACACACACACACACACACACACACACACACACACACAGCATTAGATTTTTCTAGCAGATGGGAAGTTGGACAAAAATAAAAAAGTCAAATGATTTGGCACTAGTGATACTGCTCTAAGAAAGTTAACGTTAGCTTTTCACTAAAGAGAAGAGGAGAAAAGCTACTTTGTTCCCTATCAATCCTTAAAGAAATATGTCACCTTGGATATAAAATTGGCATTCTTGGTAAAGAATGAAAAATAGGACTAATAATGGATAATAGCTGAGTTGCAGGACAGGAAACTTGACCCAATGTTAGAGAAAAGAAAACAATTGCATTTATCCTTTCAAAAAAGCCCAGTCTGGTGTGGAAGATAAGGATGTCTAATGAAACATACAATTCAATACAAAATAAAAATGCAAGCAAAGAGGGAAAAGAACAAATAAACAGCAACAACAAAATTTTTTAACCAGACAAGTACTATAAAGAACCAAATAAATACAGAACAGAAACATCGCCACAAACACTCTGTGCCAGGAATCACAGTGCAAACTAGGTTGAGTACGACGAAAGCAATTGAGGTTCTGAGTATCTAAAGGAGTTTCCGAAAGCTCTTACTTGGGGCCTCAAAGCACCAGTTCCCTGTCAACCCGGGGACAGAAAAAGAGGAGAAGGCTTCTCAAGCGAAGTGAGTAGTCACGAGAGTTAATAAGCCGGATGAGGCAGTTGACATTCCAGCTCCTTAAGAAGAAGAGCATTCATTTCCCTCCCATATGGACTCTGAGTTTCTAAAGAAAAAAATGGTTAGCATGTAGTTTCTGCAATGAAAAGCAGAGGCGGGACTAGTTCAAGCAAAACTGCAATGCAGGCTAAAGACTACCTTGAAAAACTTTCCCTTTGCATTCATTTGCCTTTACATACCTCTTGTATACATAAAAGACTGTGCCAATAAATCAAGAGTCTTGTTTCTAGAAGCAAAGAAGCAGAAACAATATATGACATAGAAATGTGGAGTCAGAAATCTTGAGTTTGATTCCTTCTCTTCTGTTTGTGAGGTGTGGAATTTCTTGGTTAAATCATCTATTCTAAATGAGTTTCAGTTCTTATAACCCTAAGGGACTGTTGTCTCAGAAGGAAAGATGCATCAGATACATGTATATAAATATACCTCATGAACTACACAGCACTTGCCTGGTGGCTCAGATGGTTAAGAATCCGCCTACCATGTGGGAGACCTGCGTTCTATCTGTAAATTAGGAAGATCTCCTAGAGAAGGGAATGGCTACCCACTGCAGTAATCTTGCCTGGAGAATTCCATGGACAGAAAAGCCTGGTGGGCTATAATCCCTGGGTTGCAAAGAGTCAGATACGAGTAAGCATAAGTTTCACTTTCAAATTCAAGTAATATAACTGTCATGCACTTACCTGAGTGTCCTATAGTTGCTAATTTGATACAGTACAGAAGTCATTGACCTGAAACTCCAAAATTAATCTCCCTCTTTGCTCTTATTATCCACACTCTCATCTTCTAAGTGTAACAAGTCTCAGATGCTATATAAAAAAAAATTATCAGACTAAAACTAACGTAGAGTAAGGTTTTAATCTCCTCCAGTTTTCCTACTGCAAAGATTAACAAGCAGAGGCTAACCTGCTGCTTTATAATATCTGAAGCAGTTAAAATGAATTTAGAGTATTTTTTGTCCTTGAGCACACTTTCTATAATAACTATAAAGCTATTATTGTATGCAACTGGATGATTTTAATTTCAGGAGATTCCTAAGGCTAAGATCCTCAGTTGGATATACCTAGTCAGAGAGCTAGAGGTAGAAAGCTTTTAGCTCATATTTCTGGCTCCAACACACGCAACTAATATGAGGTGTTCATCCTAATCAGTTTCTCAGTAATTTCAATTGTCCCCTTGAAAACTGTTTCCATGAATATAATATAAATACTCCAGTACCATAACTCATCATGAGACCTGGACGTCACAACAGCTGATCATAACTGAGATGGCTTATGAGTCAGTACTGGCCTTTATGCTATACTCCTAATGGATGCCCTTTGCCGCTTTGTGACATTAAATTGTGTATGTTTAAAAGTTAAAGTACAAAAAGACTGGGAGCTCTAAAAAAAAAACAGTCAAGTGTTATTAGAAAACAACTGCGGAGTGAATAAAACCCTTGAGAAAGAGGAAGGTATGAAAAGAGAGCAGAGGGAAGACTCTGAGCAAAATGCTCACTTAAATGTATGAAGGAAGAGAAAAGAGCCAGGGAAGGAGTCAGAAAGGCAGCACCAGGAGGGACAGGAGAGAACAAGAGAGCAGACTAAGCTGATAGGGTGAGATGCTGATCACAGGCCAAGAGCACACAAGATGAGAGATGAAGGATGTGTGCTGGATCTGAAACTATGTGGCTGTCCATACCCTGAAAGAGTAATTCTTAAGACAGTGATGGGGGCAAAAGTACAAACATAAAACAAGCTAGAAAATAACAGGGTAAGAGAGAAAATTCTAAATGTAAAGTAGCAACCAGCTTTAAAGAAAGAAAATGGGTCCTGAACTGGATCATTACAGATGAAAAGAAGAACATTCAAAATTAAACTTATAATGAGGATAACAACAACAGCATTGAGCACTTACTATTCACTACTGACTCCAAACATGCATGCTCTCCTTTAAATCTTACTACAATCTAGTGAGACAGGCTCTAAATTCATGCACATTTTATAAAGAAAATTAAACCGAGGGGTATTAATAAACTTACCCAAGATTTCAAAGCTAGTAAATGGTAACCTAAGAATTCAACCCAGGTCTGTCTAATTAGACTAGAAATGCAATGAAGGATATTTGCAGGAATCTCAAATACCAAGATGAAGTTGTTTTAACCCACATTTGTGTTTCAGTGCTAGGAATATGCTGCATTTAAGCCTCAGTAATAAGTGCTAAATGGTTGTAGTTTTTCAGTATCTAAAATTAACCATCAAGCATCATAGGGAAAGTTATTTATTCACATCTCAGATAACTATTATGCTTATTACGTGCCAAACTGTTCAAGACACTAGAAATTCACTAACATACGTCTAAGAGAATGATTCACGTTGTGACCACGGCCATTCTTGTGATAAACTAATGGGTTAAAGGACAGAATACAAGATAGTAAACGAGAAGGTAATGAGTGCTTGAAGAAAAATAGAGCAGGGAAAAGAAAAAGAAGTGCTATGAGCAACTGGGCATGCAATTTCAAACAAGGCGCTCAGAGAAGACCTCCAAAAGCTGACTGAAGAAGAAATAGCAAAAGGATATGAGGCAGCAAGCCATTTGGATATATACAGAAAATAAGTCCAAGGAGACTACACAGCCAACAGGACAGTGGTTAAAGCTGATTTAGCCAGAGGAGAGTGGTAGAAAATGAGGCACAAAATATCAGGGCCAGGTCACATATGCAGAAACTTGTCACCTGTAGCAGAGACTTAGGCCCCTCCTCCAAGGCGGAAGCCAGTATAAGGTTACAGGTAGAGACAAGCATTACCCACCTTACGGCACCGCCTGCTCACACATCTGCTCAGTCGCGTCTGCCTCTTTGCGACCCCGTGGACTGTGGCCCACCAGTCTCCCTGCCCACGGCATTCCCCAGACAAGAACACTAGAGTGGGTTGCCAGTTCCTTATGTCATTAGCTGCTACATTAAGAGCAGACTGCGCTGAAGATGAGGTGACGTAGATATCACTTCTTAGTATTATCAAATTATTTCACAACATTTTATATTTTTACATGCGTATAATATAGAACGTAAATAATACAATGTACCTTTTGCTAACATGTGAAAAAAAGGGGATAGACCAATATAAATTACAGTTGAAAATTCAAACTTTTTGAGAAACTCCTGAGAGTCAGCAACTCAATGAAATGGCATATTATTCTGGTCATGCTGTGTTTTTACTACTTCTCATAAATTAAAGAATTGCAGAGTTATTTAACATAGCTGACATTCTACTAATTTCAGGGGAATAAGGGTAACACATGCTCATAAGAGAATTCATTCAGAGTTCAATTCCACTTATCCTCCCACTCTACAGAGAACACAATTGGTAGTACATGAGTGGTTTTTCCCATTAATGGCAGGATTTGATATCACTATTTTGATGTAGATTTGAACTAAGTGAACTTAATCCCTTGAATAAACGAGAGTTACTGTATCACAGAATACGTCTGCACACTTCTGGCATTTTAACTTTATCTTAGTTCATAATATAGGCACTATACATTTTTTGCTATGATGTATTAGAAATCATTCCATTTTCCTTCATGAGAGCAAGATCTGCAGGCAAAAGTAGTTTTTTCTTTCTTTTCACAGATACATATTCCATGACCACTGTTCTCATGACCACCAGCTTCTTTCCAAAAGTCCCTGATGAATTATATCCCACAAATGCCAAACAGCTCTCTCACCCTGCCTCATGCTTAGTTTTTGAAGCAAACTGCAACAGTGTCATATCAAAAAATCACCTTATACAATTCCCGAGACCAAGGATTGCAATTTTCCTCAGAGAGGTGGTAACCAGCAGCAAAAGCAAAAGCTTGCAGATGATAAGCCCCTCTCCAGGCAGAAGATGGAGATAAACAGTCAGGTGTGCATATTTTGCTGTGCCCTCACGGCCTCCTGTGTTACATTTCTGATTCACTCCCTGGGTGATCTCATCTAGCACCAGAGCTTTAAATTCCACGAGCATGTGACTAGCTCTCGAATTTATGCCTTCAGCCCTGACCTCCAGCTTACATCCCAACTGCTTTCTGCATAGGTCCACTCACACGTGCCCAGATGTTTTAAGTGACCTTCCCTCCCTGAGACTGCTTCTCTCTCAAGTCTTCTCCTATTCTCTGGAAATAGGATCTCCTGTCCACGTAATTGCACAGGCCAAGCACCTCGGGGTCATCCTTGACTCTTCTCATTCCCTAAATCCAACCTATCGGAAACCCTGGCTTCCCTAATTTTGAAATATTACATGGACTCTGCCCTTCGCACCATGGACACTGCCATCAGGCCACCACCCTCTCTTACCTTTGTCACTGTTACAGTGTGTTAACTGGCCATTGGCTTCAATTTATGCTCCTACCCACCACCTGTTCCTCACACAGCTGCCAGAATAATAACCCCGACCTAAACCTAACGCACAGACCAGATAACTCCACTTCTCCATGTAAAGATCTCATGATCACACCCTGGCGGCACAGTCCTGGGACCTCCCACGCACCCTCTCCCGCTGCCGCTCCCTCCACTGCTCTGCGTCAGCCAGGCTCCCCTGCGCCAAACCCCACTGTCTGCAAAGCCTGGCGCTCCTGAGGCCTCTGTGAATGGTTCCCCGAATGGTCACACAGCTGTTTGCTCACAGGGGAGAGACCCTCCCCAGTCATTTAATCACACACACGTAACCTCCTCTCACCACCACGTGCTGAGATACAGAAATCTGTTGTCACTATATGCAACTACAGTGTAAGACCAAGGAGGATGTGTTCACTGCAACAAACTCAGAATCTAGAACAAGGCTGAGCACACAGTAGGTGTCCAATAAATATTTGTCAAATAAATGTACAAATGAATGAATCATTGCTGAACCAAGGGGACAGGAATTGAAATGAAACACACAAGACCATGGTGGAGTTACCAATATAATCTCAAGGTCTAAATTCATCCACACAAGTCTGCTAATTCAGACCATGTAAACCAAAAGGCTGGTGGACATGAAGACACTTTCTCAGAATTATCCAAATGAGAACTGAAATTAATATCAGAAATGTTCTTAAATATATGCAATCTACCAACTGTGAAGCCATGTTAAGTTCAACCATAAAAAAAAGTCTCTAATTTTCTGTGAATTGCAGTATACATGCCTAAATCAATAAATCTGTTACACATTATTTTATACTACCAAAAATCATGTAAAGACGCATGAAAAGAAAAGGTGTTAATGGCCTTTCAAGAGTTTTGTCAACACGTACCTCCGCTGTATATGTAGGCATATGTAGGCAGAATTAAAAAGAAATCTGTGAGAGAAAAGCTCTTCAGAGAAAATACTAGGATGGGTGAAACAGCAATTCCTCTTACCTGACAACTGATGTTAAACTACTTAAACCTATAAAATTTCTATAAGTTTCACTAAAAATTCAAATGGCATTGTGATCATTTTGACTTAGACCACTGAATGAGATGAAAAGCAGAAATCAGATTATAAGGAAAATGACAGCAGTATTACATGTCTGAAGAATTTCAGGCTACAGACCAATGACAACTGAAAGCAAGCTAAATTAATAAGCCTTCAACTAGGTGGAAGAAAAGCCATCTGCGCTAGGGAGCCTATATTAAGTACGGGATCCTGGTAGAAATGTGTCAAGAAGGCTGCAAAGCAAAGGACAAGAATAACTGAACAACAGCTGAATGTTTATGATCTTAAGAGAAGCAGACCTTTAAGATTTAAATAGCTATGGACAGAGCTATAACAGTTTATTATTCTAAACAAATATCCTCCTGGATGGTGAAAGATTTGCAGATGAGGTTGCCAAAGTGCTGTCTGGAGCATACTGAGATGTGAAGGCCCTGGGACGAAGGCAGCAACTGAAGACAAACAGAACATGGATTCTCCAGGAGAGACCGGAGAGATTTATGTCGCTGACAGACAAGACTGAAGATGAATTATTAAGGAGAAAAGGAAACAGTAATTACAGAAGCCAAAATGAATTCTTAAAAGAAGAAACTGATAATTCTGCGAAACATGAATGACTTTGTATCTGGACATTTGCAAAGCACTCCAAATAATCAACACCTGAATGAAAGAGAGGTGGATATTTTAAGTTTGGGAAAGCGATGACTCAGTGGACATACTCTTTCAGGTTCCACACCAATTCTGGTCAGTCTTTTCTGAAGTTGTTTCAATAAGCCACGATTCTTACACCAAATCACAATTTCCTCAATACCTTTTAGAAAATTCAACTTTTTTTGAATACAAAAGAAGCACTGTATAGGGCAGGTACCCGAGTGTTGACAGACTTAAACAGCATGGCCTCATGAGTTAAAGAAAGATCAAGAAAACATCCAACACAGGTTGGCACTAGGAGAAAAGTAGAGTAAGTCTACAAAGTGACTCAGTCTACAAAGTAGGTGGCAGAATCATATAGGGTGGTTATATTCTGTTTTGAATACAAATATGGATTCAGACTTTTAGGCTCAAAATTGTTGGTTACTTGATCTACTTTTGAATTAACCCATTCTTACCAAAGAAATAATTGGCCAGACTCGTTTTAACAAAAATTAAAATCACTATCTCAAAAGTACACAGCATTTTCATTTCAAAATGTGAGTTTTAAAAACAATTGTGTGTATCATACCATAATGATGGACATATGTCATTATGTATTTGTCCAAATCCACTGAACATACAACACCAAGAATGAACCCTAAGGTAACTGATGGACTTTGAGCAATTATGATGTGTCTGTGTAGGTTCATGAATTATGATAAATGTATTACTCTGGTGGAATATATTGATAAAGGGGGAGGCTGTGCATGTGCATATAGAAAATTTTTGTTACCTGCCCCCAATTTTTCTGTGAGACTTTTTTCTAATAATTGTCGATAATTTCAACTTATTACAAATTTTTATGGTCAGAAAACAAATTAAAAAGTAAAATATCAAAAACAATTCTTCACTTCATTTTTATTTTACTATCCTTGCTATATATATTTTCCCTCCTTTCTGTTTATCTCTTTCGTTTTTCACATATTCACTTAGCCTGTATGGTGCAGACACCACGTACAGAAGATGGATCATGGGTCAGGAATATAAAGATGAGCATGGTATACTTCAGCCTGTCAAAAAGTCCCAAGCATAAATGAAATCTATGACATACTGATACTTCAGGGAAATAAGAACCATCTAGAGTTATCATAAGTACTGGGCATTATGATAACAAAGAGGAAAGATCCTGAATTATGCAAGAAATAACAGAAGTGCTAGCGAAAGAATTCCAGACAGGGTTTCCCAAAGCAGAGAGGAGGGTCAGCAGGCCATGGACGGGCCTGGGCGTGGACCCTGAGAATAGGGCAAGTGGTCTGGGAGATGAAGCACAGGGCGGGCGAGACAAGAGACAGGAGGAGGGGCTGCGACTGCTCCTCAAAGGCCTAACGTGGGTGCCTGAGCAGCAGGAAGGAGAGGCCCAGGGAGAAATCTGAGGAAGCACTCGGAGCTGATGAGCATGCTCATTATCTTGATTATGGTGATGCTTTCACAAGTGTACTTATATCAAAATGAATCAAATTCCACAAGTTTTAAATATATGCATTTTACTGTGTGCCAATTATACTTCAATGAAGTTTTTTTGTTAGTTTGTTTTTAAGGCATACTATTTTAAGAATTTTAGACGTCCATGTAAAAGTTATAGGAAGCAAGCAAAGTAACTCAGGGAGTCAGTGAGGGACAGTAAATGGCATTTCACTCATTTCACAACTTTACAGGATGTTTCACACCATCCAAGAAAAGACTTAATCAACTGCTATTTACACATCCCTATTATGTGCAAAGGACTGAGCTTGTCCTAAAACACAGAACATTGCTTGAGTGAGGAAGATGGATCTTCAATTCATTTTCATAATCAAACTTCAAAAATGTAGGATACAGAAGACATCATAAATAAACATGGAAGGACAACTGAGAGGCAATAAGAAAATCTGTAAATATTTACAAAGAAATAACGCATAGGTTATATAAGGAGCTTCTACAAACTATAAGCAAAGAAAGATAATATAATAAGAAAGTAAATCCAGAAAGAAGTATAAATAACCAATGAATATATAACAAACTGCCTCAATCTCATTCGGTAGCCTGGAAATATAAAGTGGAAAAAAAAAAAAAGGTCATATTAAATACCAGTGATGCCACAAGAAAAAAATCCTCATGTATATTGTTCATAAAAATATAAATTGACATAATTTCTAGAAGGGTAACTTCTGTTAACCAAGATTAACAGAAGTTTTCACCTAAGAATTCATATTCAAATTCAGCGACTTTTACAAAGAAATAATAATATTAATCACAAAAGCTACTCCTTAAAAGAGTTCAGGATTACAAGCTGATGTACACACACCATTGCTTCCATTTACTACTCAGAAGAACGCAGTGGAGGGAGAGACTACTACTACTGGCCTGCGGTTGGCAGAATCATGATTCCCCCAAATCGGGCCACATACTAATCCCCAAAACCTTTGAATATGTTAACTTACATGGCAGAAGGGACGTTGTGGATGTCCCTTAAAAATTTAAGTAAATTAAACTAAATTAAGATTCTTGATCACCCTAGATTAGCGAATATAAACACAAGGTCCTTATGAGAGTGGAGGAGAGAGGCAGGGAAGGAGGCATGACAACAAAAAGAGAAGTGAACGCGATGGCAGACCACAGGCAAAGAGTGTGGGCTGCCGCCCGATGCAGGGAGGGCAGGGAAGGAAACCCTTCCCAGAGCTCTCAGAGGACACAGCATTAATGACTCATTCCGGACTCCTGGCCTCCAGAATTCCAAGATAATAAATGTATTTCCTTTCAAGCCACTAAGTTTGTGGTACTTTGTTACAGCAGCAACAGGAAACTAATATAAGTTTCACAAATAAGGAAAGTGAGGCTCAGGAAAATGAACAACTACCCAAGATCACAAAGCTTGTAAGGTTGATGCAGGATTTAAACACAGAGTTCATGCACAGAACCTCTATAAAACACTCCCTCCAAACACATATGCAAATAAGGTATGCAGAATTATTTGTTTTAAACCTAGGGGAAAACAAAAATTAACCATCCTTCATTAAGGAAATAGTTATAGAAAAAGTCAAAATAAGTAGGTGACACAGTGGTAAAGAATCCCCCTACCAATGCAGGAGACTTAGGAGACAAGGGTTCAATCTTTGGGTCAGGAAGGTCCCCTGAAGTAGGAAATGGCAACCTGCTCTAGTATTCTTCCCTGGAAAATTTCATGGAAAGAAGAGCCTGGCAGGCTATAGTCCATGAGGCTGCAAAGAGTCAGAGATGACTGAGCACAGCATGACATACCATATAGGAATTTCAAAACATCACGTCATAAAAACAAAATCTCCAAAACATATTTCATGGTGAAAAGTTTTAGAACAATGTGCAAATGAATATGCATACATTTGTAAATACAAAAAAATAGGATTGGAAAGCCAGCAAAACATTAAAAAAGATCATTTACATGAAATGCAGTGGGTAGTGAGATACAAGAAAACTTCTACATTGTATTCAATATTTTTATACGTTATTTAAATGTTTTATAACAAGAATATTTAGGTGTATTTTAAAATGAGGCATTTTTAATGAAAGGAAATTTGCATGAACTTCTTGCAACATGTTTTGGTTAAAAATAAAAAAGTCTCTACTGCACAAAGTTTAAAAGCCCTGCCCTACAGTGACACCAAATGGTGGCAGATCGAAATACAGCACACAAACAGAACATTTGTTCAATTCAATTTCCCATAAACACTACAATTCCTTTGAAGAATTGGCAGCTTAACAGAACTAAATAATGTGGAGACAAATACTCAAAAGCTTAGAATTTTTAATCAAAGAAATTCTGGTATGCCAAGCTTCAAATGCAAATTTTAGGCCCCTTTCTAAGCTTCAGCTAAATCTTGTGATCCAATTGAATATTTACATATCTTACTTCTCACACAGTTAACCGTACCACTGTGAGCACAGTGATTTTACCTAATGGCTTATTGATCAAAAGATCACTGCAAATATAAAAAAATACAGTCATACAACTAAAATTAGGTTCTTTGAACAGAAACCAGCCTTTGCTGAGTAGGCAGTATTTGAGGGAAATAAACAAGGAGATACTAAGGCTGAAGAGGAAAAGTAAGGAATCCAAGAAAAAAGACAGCTAACTGATTCAGTGAGTGAGAGTTTCTAAGAAGTATATTTTCCTTTTGTAATATTAGTGATAGAAAATTAAGCTGAATAAAGCATGAGACTAGAGCATTCCAAATATGAAACAATTTCTCAACAAAAAGTTTTATCCTGGACTGTCTAGGGAAAAGAATGCTTCAAATTTAGCACTCTGGTTAGGATTCAATGTCTTCTGCCCAAAACCTAAAAAGTGAAACTAGCTCAGTAGTGACTGACTCTTTGCGACCCCAAGGACTACACAGCCCATGGAATTCTCCAGGCCAGAATACTGGAGTGGGTAGCCTTTCCTTCTCCAGGGGATCTTCCCAACCAAGGAATCGGACCCAGGTACCCCTCATTGCAGTCTGATTCTTTACCAGCTAAGCCACAAAGGAAGCCCAAGAATACTGCAGTGGGTAGCCTATCCCTTCTCCAGCAGATCTTCCCGATCCAGGAATCGAACCGGGGTCTCCTGCATTGCAGGTGGATTTCTTACCAACTGAGCTATCAGGGGAGCCCAAAACACAAACCAACAAATAAAACTAGCTGTGAACTGTCTCATTCATTTCACATTACACAGAATGACACAAAGATGGACCACCTCTCAGAACACATCTCTAAAATAACAAAACATCATTTGGCTAGAACACTTAGTCTCTCAGAATTAAATGACAGCTTGTTTAGACTATTTGATGGGTTATTTTTTCCTTATGCCAAAATTTCCTAGAAAACATAGCTATCAGCCACAAAACAAGTCAATAATATCAATAAACTCCTAGGTCCTTAATTCATAGCACTGGTTACCAGTTCTAAAAGGTACCAGCTATCACCATGTCAACATCACTACTAAACTACCAGGTATCAGCAGGGCCACCGCTGGAACACCTGAGAACTGTCCTGCTCAAAGCGGCTAAGGCTCAAGTTAGAAGGGCTGCAAGAGTTTGTTCAGGGACGTACCTTAAGATTCTGAATTACCAATGATTAACATAATTAAGATGAGCAATTAAATGTTGAGTACCATGAAAGTACCGAGATAAACCTCACACGCATTAAGGCTATTTTTGAAAGAACAGAGATAATATCAGGATTAAAGAACTTTGCTTCAATTTCAAGGGAGAAATAAATAAAAGTGGATATGGAAACTCTGTATTTCAGGAAATGTGAAGAGAATATAGACATAGCAAACGGTTTAGTGGTTGAAAGAAAACATAAGGGACATACAATTTAATTATTTCTGAATAATATATCTGAATAACATACTCTATAGACCACAGAACCTGGGATACCTATATATAAGTAATACATGACAAAAGCAGAATATACTTCTAATTTACATGTTGTATTTTATATATTCTATTTGGTATTTTGGGATGCACCACGTAACATGTAGGACTTTAGTTACCTGACAAGGGATCAAACCCACACCCCCTGCATTGGAAGGTTGGAGTCTTAAACACTGGACGGCCAAGTAAGTATCTATTCTATTTGGCCTTTAATTGACATTGATTACCTGAAATTTGGAAGTGTTACTTTCACAAACTGCCTTTCTATGAAACAGAAACAATGGAGACAAACACTGATGTCCAGGTAAGCTGGATTTTGTTTGCTGTTTTACATAATTCTTGTGTGGAATTAAAGCGGATTATATAATGCAAACAACTTTAGTGACTTTATCTACTTTATCAAATTTGAGTGTTTATTTAAATAGAATACATCTGTAACTCACATGAATCAAATTAATGAATTTACATAATTGGATAAAAGAAAAATGTAAACTGGCAACTAAAACAAGTGCAGGGTTTTAACTGATTTCTATAAAAATGAAAACAATGATAGAAACGACAGTGTTAGTGCAGAGAACCTGAAGACGAAACAGTTAACACCAGTCTATCTACGGTGAAGACAAGTAAAAAGGCAAGTTTTGATCCTATTTGGGGTGGAACGACCACCTCTGACTCTTTCTTATTTGTGACTCTGAAAGATTTTTCAGCTAGAAATGATTAACACTTTAAATATGGTTTAGTCAATAAGTAAAGGTTTTTCTACAAGAGCAAAGTCTTGTAGGAATCTGCAGTTTAGTTTGCCTCTAGTTAACAGCCCATCTTCAATACATACACAAGTATACTAAGCTTATTACTTTAAAACTAAAACAGCATTATGAGAATCCTTAAAAAATATACATGGTAATTATAATCCATTTCTTAAAACCAACAAATGATGGTATCATTTATACAATGCTGATAAACTGAAAACACATCACTCTTTAATGAATTACTGAACTCACTGAGTTCTAAATTAGAAAGAACAGGAAACGTCAGGCATCACATGCAGTTCACCATTTTGGGGGTGACTCTCAAGGAGTGTTTAGCAGTGTGGACAAGTTTTCCTGTCTTTTGGGGGATGCGTGGAGGTTTGACAAGTAGAGACAGCCAGATTGAAAATGGTGAAAAACTGGAATGGAAAAAAAAATGAAGTGAAGAATATTACTATTTGCTACCCCCTCCCCCAAAAAAAGAGTATATAAAAGCTTCAGATTTTTCTTCAATTGTCTTTCTCCTTTCTTCATCAAAACAAATATGTTTTAAGACATTCGTGTAACACAAACCAGAACTTGAAACAATATTTTTAGAAATGTTCATAATCAACAGATAATAGCAGATGGTTTTCAACAGGACCACTCTTGTTCTCTTTATATTCCATTTGTAGTTAGGTATGCTCAGCATGGAATGTGCAGAGTCAAGGTCAAGTTTGCATTGACATGTCCTGAAACTATTTCTGTCTTAAAATCAAAATTATCACGTCTAAAGCCCTGGTTTCTGGGAATACACTTATTTTAACTTTCTGAGCCCTCTAAGTACAACACTTGTAAATCATGCCTCTTTGATGTGAACCCTCATTTTTCAAAGGCAGGCATAACCTGGCTATTTAAATAAACCTAAAACATCTGCAAGTTAAGAGTTCATTCTTCTGTGACAATCACCAGGAAAAACATGAGAATAGTTTTAAATCTCTGCAATGATAAGCAACATAAAGAGTTTCTTGGTAAGTAGCTATTTGCATATTTATATGAAAGTTTGTATTTCATATTTAACATGGATAGGAATATTTCAAAATCATAATTTTGCATGTTATGATTTTCATTCAAGAATCAAAAAGGATGGACAAACATCAAAAATCTAAGCAGCTTGTGGTTAAAAATGTAACGCAAATTCTCCCTTGTCTCATATGGAAAATATTGTATCACAGAGAGAACAAGAGAAAGACTGATCAGGTGACAGAAAATAAACAAGAAAATAAAGAAAAAAAGAGAGACAAGAGGATAAGAGAGCTCTCTGGAGAGACTCGGTTTAAACAAAATAAGCATTTTTCTAAAAATAATGTTTAAAAGTTTTATAATAAAAATTATAAGACTATGAACAGGAAAAACTTGTCTTTTTTTTCTTTTGAATCTGAGTCTGTGAACTTCGGGGGCAGGGAAGTCACTCCAGGGAAGGCTGAGTAGATTGGATTTATGAAGAGACAGGAAGAAATTTAAAAGCAAGTATCAATAACACATCAAATAATAGTACACAAACACAGTCCTTTAGTTATCCCACCCAAGCTTTCAAAATTATATAAATATAATACTACCATGTCCCTGGAGGTTGGTAATAAGATAGCTGAAGACTCTAAGGAAAAAAAAATCTTATATATTTAAAAAAAATGAAATAGTACTTTAAACATCATCATGATGGCTGAGGTAACCAACATCAACATGATAATTTAATGGTAGAAGGTAAGAGCAGGAGAAAAGAAAACCTGACAAAAATCTTAAATTCAAGTTGCAATAGAGCTAATATATAACAATGGAAAGTCTTTTTTCATCTCTTTAGATCACAACTTCTATAAAATAGGAGGCTGAAAAAAGATGATTATCAAGGTGTCTTGAAGATTTTCTAAAATGCATTAGTTTTTTCACCCTCATTGCCAAAAAGAAACCATATTCCTAATTCTAGAGCCTAAAGCATGAGATGAACTGAAGTGAATGATTAGAATGAGAAAGTGAAGCTGCTCTTGCAATATGCTGGAACACACAGCTCTAGGATAAAGCACAAACACACTCTCTTAGTCACAGGAGTGCAGGCTTCATCGTACATCTTCATATTAAATAGAAAAGATAAAAAATCACGTCTATGCTTTAGATAAAACTCCTTGGACTTCACTTATGGCTAGAATCTCAACATGTATTTTAAAATCAAGATAATTTCCCAAAAATATCCTCAGGTTAAAGAAAAAAGCAAGGTGGACATTAAATGTTTGTGAACAGTAACGATGTGAAAAGCCTTCCATTCTCTTTTCTCTGTGCACAGAACAGAGGTCCCCTCCAAAGAGAGCCGACAGGGTACTCACCACAACAGCAAACTGCTCAGGTTCGCATAAGTTGCTATATTCACTCTGGTACTGAGACAGTGAATTCAACTGTTCTTGATCAGGAAGGTGTTTTATTAAGTTCTAAAATTAAAAACAAAGGAAACTATCTTCATTAATGTGCTTCTTAAATTCTAGGAAAATTTATTAATAAACTGTGAGAAGGAAATCATTGACCAAGTTAATCTTCAGTTTTATTTCTAGTTAACTTCCCAAATACTAAGCCTTAAGCTTTAGTCTCTGTGTCTTGAAAGCAACTAATTTTCCTCTTCCTGATCCAGGGTTATTACATATTCAAATCAAGCACTACTCAATGCTTATTTGATTAGCTATATAATTGAGAAAGGAGAATTCACCTATACCAAAGGAACAGCTTTCTCACCTGGATAAATGTGATCAATTACATTTCAGCTACTGGGAATTAAATGTCAGAAATTTTCAGGCAAAGCCAAACATATTTTAGCACTTCACTCAGGGGGATAAAAGAGATCATACTGCTTCTAACAGGCAAGAGAAAGAATAGCAAAGAAATCAAGGGAACTTTAATGACAGGACTTGCAAGATTTAACCAATATGATTACAGTTTTAACAATAAAAATGAAGACATCTCTACAACAAGAAAGAGTAACTTTTGTGATGTGAAAGAGAAGTTGAAAAAGCACTGAGACACAGCATGATGGCCCTTGCAGATAAAAGAATACAGAGAGAACCTAAGTGCCGAGGCTGCATCAGCCCTCTGCCTCAAGTGTCTTCAGCCCAGAAAGGGAGTGCATATAATTATGCTTTCTTGTTAGACTTAGATGACTAAACCATCCCTTTGACAAAGTCTACATAGATCTTTTGTATCAAAATATGACTGACAATAACAGTATTATAGCAAACTAGTATACTGACATTAAAATTAAGAAAAAAAGAGTGGTTGGTGTTCACAATTCCAAATTACAGCATAAGTAAACTCTGTACAAGCCCAAAGTCAAATTCAAATTGTAATTAAGCCTGTATCATGCTAAATATATTTATGGGAAAAAAATCTCCAATGGTGCTATTAGTTAAAAAATAATGTTAGAGAATGTTATATATCAAAGAGTTAGATCAAAGAACAAGTTTTTCACTCACTGTGTACCTTTGGACAAAAACCTGATTGGCCAAAAACAAACAAAAAGTGGCAATATAAGATCATCTCTAAAAAACTATTCAACATTAATGCTACCAAACGGAATAAAAACAATAAAGTAATATGATTTTCCATTATAAACAGAAGTTTCTCTCAGTAAAACTGCCTAAGACCTGAAGACTAGGTTACTAACAAAAGACTTGGTTTCTTTTAATCATTCTAGTTGACAGCTCACCTATTTATTACACTGAATTTCTTCAGCATCTTTTTAGATAACCATAAAATCACCTGGAATATTTTTAGTTAATATATACTTAAATGTTAATCTTTCATCACAAATTCATTACTTATTCACTTAATTATTTTTGTTTTCTAAAGTAATAAAACTATTAGATTTGTAAGATTACAGGCCCAACTTTCCTTTGTGTTCCCATTATCATATTTCCCATCCCAAGTTCCTTTCAAAATAAAGTCTTCAAAATTGAGCCACACAGCTTTTGTCTCACAGGATCCCTCTGCCTATATACATGCCGTATTCATTGAAAGGACTGATGCTGAAGCTGCAACTCCAATACTTTGGCTACCTTTGATGTGAAGAACTGACGCATTTGAAAAGACCCTGTTGCTGGAAAAAATTGAAGGCATGAGGAGAAGGGGAGGACAAAGGATGAGATGGTTGGATGGCATCACCGACTCGATGGACATGAGTTTGAGCAAACTCTGGGAGTTGGTGATGGACAGGGAGGCCTGGCGTGCTACAGTCCATGGGGTCGCAAAAAGTCAGACACGACTGAGCAAATGAACTGAACTGAATTAATTCAACCTTTAAGGACCTTTACACACACATTTAGGCTTCCCTGATGGCTCAGACAGTAAAGAATATGCCTGCAATGTGGGAGACCTGGGTTCAATCCCTGGGTCAGGAAAATCCCCTAGAGAAGGAAACGGCAACCTACTTCAGTATTCTTGCCAGCAGAACCCCATGAACAGAGGAACCTGGCGGGCTACAGTCCATGGGGTTGCAGAATTGGACATGAGTGAGCAACTAACACACACAAACACACACTCACACACACTCACACACCTCACATATTATCTAGGTCTAACAATCTCAATACAGCCTGGTTTACCTTGTATTATAATCATATATTTATAACTTTAATTATATACATATACACAAATGCCATCTCTCCTGCCACACTATAAACTCCACAAAGGTGAAGTCTATGT
Organism: Antilocapra americana; assembly: GCA_007570785.1. Classification (NCBI taxonomy): domain Eukaryota; kingdom Metazoa; phylum Chordata; class Mammalia; order Artiodactyla; family Antilocapridae; genus Antilocapra; species Antilocapra americana. The sequence goes on along the minus strand of ML661906.1, from coordinate 2,122,165 downwards.
CTGATCATGGTGTTAGTGAGCCTAACACCATGCCTTCATATGGTAGGCACTATAAAATACGTGCTAAGTTAATTAATCATTATTATGTATTTTCTATGCTCTGTTCAAAATAGGCAAGTTCTTCACTTTATAATTAGAAAGTATTTTTACAATTAAAAATAAGACTCCAAACAGCATGAAATTCTTATTTTTTAATGACTATATAAAGGTTATGCATATGTCCAAAGGAAATTTTAGATTTTCAATTCATAAGATTGGTTTTATATTTAGCAAGTATGGTAAGCAGAAGGATGACCCAACCCCACTAAGAGCTCCACATTTAATCCCCAGAACTTATTAAATATTAACTTACACGACAAAGGGAACTAGGGTTTAAATTAGAATTAACTTGCTATCAGCTGACCCTAAACTAGAGACATTATCCTGCATTATCCGGATGTGCCCAATGGAACCACAAAGGTCTTAAAATGTGGAAGAAGGAGAGCACAATAGTAAGAGGAAGATGTGAACAGAGGACACCTCTACAAGGTTTCTGTGAACAGCGGAACAGAGCTTCAAACTCACTGGCTGAGAAAAGGAAGGAGTGTGTCCACCAGTCAAGGAATGTGGCCAGCCACAAGGGGCTGAAAAACAAAAAAGGCTTGAAGCCTCCAGAGAGGAATGTAAGTCGGCTAACAAACACCTGGACTTTGGCACAGCAAGGCCACACCAGACTTCTGTTCTACAAAAATGCAATATATTTGTTTTATAGTAAGTGACTAAATTTGTGGTAATTGTTAAAGCAATAATAGAGAAGTAATATGTTAATAAATTATGTGGAACTGAATGTCCTTTGGACAAGAATTTTAAAATCCAAACTTTTTTCCACTCAGACAACAAAAGACATGATCATGCAAAATATTCATATAAATAAGTTAAAAGCTACTGTGTAAATATAAATATTTATATATTTATAATATTTACAAATGCATTATAAAAACTATATATGCATTAAGTAAAAACATTTTAGTGAAAGAACTTGGAAATCTACTCCCAGGAACAAAGCATATTCACAATCAAAAGGAATAAAGACAAAAACTAAGAGAAACTGCTGGAGGAAAAACACGCTTGAATAAAGGTTGTTGAGTTAGGTAGTTTAAGAGTCTGAGACTTGGCACAAGTCACTAATGGGATTATATATTAACACTACATTTAGAAAACAGGACAGAAAAAACCAAGAACTTCCAAGGATACCATTTATTGATGGGTTGAAACATATAGAATATTTTAAATCAGTTGTTAACACTAACAAATAATATTTGGTTTCTTTTTATTGCTAAAAAAATCATTTTCTAAGTATGCTGTTGTAAGAATGAAGGCAACAAACTAAAGAAAATATTCTCTCAAATTTGTGGTTTGCTTCTCCAACTTTAAATTCTGTCAAGACCTGTATTAATGGTAGCTTACATAGAATTCAGGAAGCAATTCTGCCAACAAGGTACTACCATTTGTAAAATAATCTTATGAGTAAAAACTATTTTAAAAATCTTCCAGCCTTCTGAATGACTCAAAATACTATGCAAACAATTTCTAGTATTCATGGAAACACAAATGACTCAAGTAAGGGTTGTTAGTAACCGTAATTCTAAATAAAGAGAAAATTCCCTCAATCTTCTTTACCAAACAAAAATAGAACTTTATAAGACATACAAGCCCAAGAAAATCATATTCTATAAGGATCATATGAATAAATTTAAATTAGCATATTATTAAACTTAACTGTAAAAAAAAACATACATGTAAAAGTAAACAATCTGCCTTTCAGAAACAGTCACTTAAAATAACTGAAATGTAATCATTTGATAGCATTATGTTTAGTTTGCAGTGAAGAGAACAGGCAAAGCTCTATCTCCTGGCACCGCAAAAGTTATGCTAAAAGTAATTATGCAGCGAAAATTTTCCAGTTGAATGATTTGGTTTAATAATTTTGCTTCACTTACAGATTTCTGCTTAATGAGACGCCTGCGATGAAATATAGGAATTTAAGCTCTCTGTCTATTTGTTTACCTGAATCATAGACTCTGCCAACTGTGTTTCATCCACTTCCAAAATCATCATTTTGATTTCCTCGTATGGTACCCGGAAAGAGCTCAGGAAGATTGCTAAGAGGAGGAGGGGGAAAAAAAGCCATAATAAAGAAGGTAAGAAAAGAATATTTTTTTTAATTTATTTACTTTTAATTGAAGGATAACTGCTTTACACAATTGTAAGAAAAGAATTCGAGATGTAGTTCTATATATAAAATAAAAAATGATTCATAAACAGAGAAATTTTAAATATTCAATATAATTACTGTGGAGGAATCCTTCAGTAACAAATTTCTTACTCTTCTCCAGTTTTAGAACTACATTTAAACAACAGTTCTATATTATTATGTTGGTTCTGAGGATGATTTTTAATGCTTAGTTATAGCCTAATATAGGAATGGTGCCAATTTTTATGTGAGTTTTTTAAAAACTGAAATGGCTTAGTACACTATAAGAGGTATCATATTGTAATGAACAGTAAAACCCCAATATGTGCACATAATATTTATCTAGACGTGTGTGTTATTAGTCTACATAATATCTTCTGCCCTTACTAAATAGTTTCAAAAAAATTCTTCAGAAAATTGCTTAACAAATGACCCAACAATCCCACAACTGGACAGATACCCTCAGGAAACCATAATGGAAAAAGACACATGTACCCCAGTGTTCACTACAGCACTATTTACAATAGCCAGGACATGGAAGCAGCTTAGATGTCCATCGACAGATGAACGTATAAAGAAGTTGTGGCATATATATACAATGGAATATTACTCAGCTATAAAAAGAAATGCATTTGAGTCAGTTCTAATTAGGTGGCTGAACCTACAGCCTATTATACAGAGTGAAGTAAGTCAGGAGAATGACAAACACCATACAACAATGCACATCTATGGAATCTAGAAATAATGCATATCCACGGAATCTATGGAATCTGATGATCCTATTTTCAGGGAAACAAAGGAGATGCAGACATAAAGGAGAGACTTTTGGACACGGCGGGGGAAGGAGAGGGTGAGATGATTTGAGAGAGTAACACTGAAACACACATTTTCAGAGATAATAAATAGCTAGTGGGAATCTGCTGCATGACTCAGGGAGCCCAAAGTCAGTGCTCCGGGAGAACCTAGAGGGGTAGGACGGGAGGGAGGCAGAAGGAGGTTCAGGAGGGAGGGCTCATGTACACCTATGGCTGATTCAGGCTGACGTACGGCAGAAACAATCACGATGCTGTAAAGCAATCATTCTCCAATTAAAAACAAAATTAAATTAAAAGAAAAAAAACTGCTAAGCAGCACACAACACTTTTACAAGTCATAAGAGCACCCTAATGTTCAGACAATATGCCAGGGAAATATACTCTGCAAATAACTAAAGCTTAAATATGCAATATTAGAACACAGATTTTAACAGAAACTATCCAAATGGACTAGAAGGGATAAAACGCTATTATTGAGAATTCAAAATTATTTACATTTTTTATACCTCACATGGGCTTTCCTGTGGCTCAGATGATAATCTGCCTGCAATGCAGGAGACGTGGGTTTGATCTCTGGGTGGAGAAGATCTCCTCTGTCCATGGAATTCTCCAGGCAAGAATATTAGCAGCTATCCACTCCAGTATTCTTCCACTATCCACTTCCATATACATCCACTAATTCCATGGACAGAGGAGCCTGGTGGGTTACAGTCCATAGGGTCAGAAAGAATCAGACACAACTGATCAACTAACACACTCATACCTCGTACCTCTAATGTTCAAACCCAATGATCTTCTCAAAAGTTACTGAAGTGTTTAAGAATATATTCAGAGCATTACATTTCATGTTTTACTGGTTTTCCCCTTATTCTACTATTGTTTCTTCTCTCCAGTGAAGATGTTACTTCTTGAACACACTCAGACCTCATTACCACTACCCACTACTTTTATATACCAAACTTGTATCATTTCATTTGTACATATTTTCATATAAAAACACTATTTTTCATGAGACTGAGAAAACATGATCCTTCTTTCCTGGAGTAAGGCTATATTCCTGAGGATACCACAGATCAACTAGAGATGAATAATAAGAACATCATCTGTGTTCTCATCGTGAGCTTCATTCACACATGCTGAACTCAACAGTTATAAATGTGGGATATGCTGATAGAAATTATGTACAATCTTCAATAATGCAAGAACAAGAAGGAACAAATGAGCTAAATGATACTGCAAAAGACATTTCTGGAATTACTAAAGGATAACCCATTAGTAGACACTAGAAAGCACAAAACTATACTTAAAGAGATAATTTATGAATAACTGATAGAGAGGGAATAAAATCTAAAACTGTACATCATGAATAAAGCAAGTTGCATATGATCCTAGGATTAAATGTAAACATTAATATGTCCGACTCTTTGCAACCCAGGCCAGAATTCTCCAGGCCAGAATACTAGAGTGGGCAGCTGTTCCTTTATCCAGGGGATCTTACCAACCAAGGGATCAAACCCAGGTCTCCCACATTGCAGGCAGATTCTTTACTAGCTGAGCCACAAGAGAAGTCCAAACATTAACATAGAGGAATACTAAAAGAAATTGAACATGGTAAATAAGCTCATTTATGATTATAGAACTTACTCAAAATAATCAATGAAAAAACATATGAAAAGACATATCTGACAAAATACAAAGAAAACACTTATGTCAAATTACCTTAAACAATGAAAAATCAAAAAAACTTAGGGGATGAATGTGCCTCAAAATTCAGAAGGTTTTTCCCCAGTTCATTCAGAATACAGTGAGGTCCAAACAGAAAAATGACAAAAATGTATGAAAACTCAAAATAAGAAAAAAATGACCAAAACATACTATGTAACTTGTTAAACATCAGAAATAAGCAAACTGAGAAGGCAAACTGCTAAGATATCATCTGGATTGCAAGTTTAGAAGGATTAGTAAGATTAATCACAATCCTTAAAATTCCCTTAGAGAAACAATAAATTCTATTTGAAACCTAACTATGGACACAATAACAAAATGCAGAAAAGGTTATAACATTAAATAAAAAGTTTAAAAGGATCAACAGATAAATGGATATGGTTCATTTATGGTTCAACAGATAAAAGTTGTGGTTCAGTTCAGCTCAATTCAGTCGCTCAGTCGTGTCCGACTCTTTGCGACCCCAAGAAGCGCAGCACGCCAGGCCTTCCTGTCTATCACCAACTCCCAGAGTTTACCCAAACTCATACCCATTGAGGAATGAATCTGAGTCAGTTGCAGGGAGGTGGATCAACCTAGAGCCTGTTATACAGAGTGAAATAAGTCAGAAAGAGAAAAACAAACATTGTATATTAATGCATAATATAGAATCTAGAAAAACAGCACTATTTACAGAGAAGAAATGGATGTGAGACAGCAAAAGAAAAGCAGATGTGTAGAACAGTCTTTTGGACTCTATGGGAGAGGGCAAGGGTGGGATGATATGGGAGAACGGCATTGAAACATGTTAATTATCATATGTGAAATCAATCACCAGCCCAGGTTTGATGCTCAGGGCTGGTGCACCGGGATGACTCAGGGGGAGGGAATCGGGAGGGAGGTGGGAGGGGGGTTCTGGAGGGGGAAACACATGTATACCCATGGCAGATTCATGTCAATGTATGGCAAAACAACATTAAATAAAATTAAATTTAAAAAAATGTAAGAAAAAAAAGAGAAAGAAATGGAGAGGACCGTTATAGAGAACAGTCTGGTGGTTACAGTGGGTAAAATGGAGGGTAGAAAAAACTGAGAAAGTAGCATTGACATATATACCCTCCTATCTAGTAAAATAGATACCTAGAGGGAAGCTGCTATCTAACACAGGGAGCCCAGCCTGGCGCTCTATGATGACCTAGAGGCGTGGAACTGAGAGAGGCTCAGGAGAGTTATTTCATATATGTGTATAGTTTTTTATTTTATACGTGTCTGATTCTTTCTGACCCCATGGACTACAGCCTGCAAAGCTCCTCTGTCCATGGAATTCTCCAGAAAAGAATACTGAGGCTTGCCTGGAGAATTCCATGAAGAATTCCATGGACAAAGCAGACAGATCCCTTCTCCAGGGGAACTTCTGAACCCAGAGATCGAACCTGGGTCTCTGTACTGCAGGCAGATTCTTTACCATCTGAGCCACCAGGGAAGCCCATATGAGGTGTAAAAAATGTTGAATTCTCAATAATATTTTTAGATTTCATAATTCAAAACTTTGTATTTTATATACATATAAAATTATGACTGACTTGTGATGATGTACAGCAGAGACCACCACAAAACTATAAAGCAATTATCCTCCAATAAAAAATAAAATAAAGAGTATCTTTAAAAAAAGATTAAAAGGAAAGAATTACATGGAAGCATAACATAATAATTGAGGGAGAAAGAAATCATTTTTTTATTTCAGGTGTCATGGCAAAGTAGAGAGAGAACTTTCAAATGTTTTTTTAAGTTATTTTTATTTTAATCTTTAAATCCTTTTCTGAGCTATCCCAAAAGAAAGGAAATTAGAAAACCTGGAGAAAATGAAAAAATTACTTAAAGAAATGAAACACAAGTTTGAAATACTGAGCAGGGAACAAAAGAACTGTATTATAAAGAAACAAATATTTGAAGGAGAAAAAAAAATCTTTAAAAATAAAAATATGCATATCTAGCTACTGAAGTAGAAAATTCATATGGATTAGACATCAGATAAACAGAAAACAGGTAACAAAAGCAAAGATGCTCTCCAAACCACAAAGACAAAGAGATGGAAAAATACTAGGTTAAGAGACATGGAAGATGAGTAAGGACACCTAAAATGTCTCCTTGGAGTTCTGAAAAGAACACACACACACACACACACCAAGGAAGAGGCATATTTAAAGAGAACATGTCACTTTCCAAAATTTTAGAGAGAGACAAATCACCAGAACAAGGAAGCTAAACAAGTCCTAAAAACAGTATTTTTCTTTAAAGCTACACTAGCTTCTTGTAAAACTCCAAGCATTAGAGAGGTGGTAGAATGGGAACACTCAAAAGCTCTGATGCTACAAGAGAAAACTGTTAACTGGTATATACTTAGAGTAGTTGTTGCTTAGCTGCTAGGTCATGTCCGATACACTATAGCCTGCCAGGCTCCTGTGCCCATGAGATCTCCCAGGCAAGACTGGGTTGCCATTTCCTTCTCCAGGGGACTTCCCAACCCAGGGATGGAACCCAGGTCTCCTGGAGGCCGCTTCTTACTGTGTGGTAAAGGATTAAGTTTACCCAAGTGAGGTCTGGCTCCTATGAGGTACTCTGTAAGCCCTTGGAATGTCCTACATAATAAGAGTGTCTTTGCTTACTAGCAGCATTGGGCCATAGCGTATTAGCCTGAACTGTGGAGGATCTGGAAACTAAGGTCAAACATGTGGGGGGTCAGCTATACCAAGACCCAGTGTAAACTAAACCGGGTCTCTGTTGGCAATAACCTGTGAGAGGTGCCCCCATCACTGCTGGGAGAAGGCCGTGCTGTCCTTGTCACCACTGGGAGACGACGACCGCAGCGCCATGCGTACGCTCTCCTGGACTCTGCCACACAGGCCTCTTCCCTTTGCCGACAATAATCTGTATCATTTTGCTGTAATAACCATGAGCGAAACAGCTGTCAGTCAATTCTGAGTCCTTCAAACAAATCATAAACCTTATGAGTGGTCCTAGGGACCCCTAAATGCACCACTGGTTTCAGGAGTGAGAGCAGCCCAGGGGATCTCCTAACTTTGCAGATGAAACACCTCTATGATCTCACTTACACAGTTATCTAATGATATAAACATAAGCAACATTAGTTACACATGCTATTCATAAATAATAATACATGTTTAACAATAATATATGAAAGAAAAGTTAAATTTGAAAAGAAAAATCAACTTTGCAGGTAGATATAACTTACTTCTTAACTTTCTTCTATATTTGTAATTCATCCACTACTTTCAGGTATTATTCCATAACTAAAATAACATATATTTACAAAGTGGTTTTTCTTCGCTTATGAATAAGCTTTTGAGAAAACATTTGCCATAACTAAGGGCAAGTATGGTAGAATGGACATGAATTTGGGCAAACTCCAAGAGCTGGTGATGGACAGGGAGGCCTGGCGTGCTGCGGTTGATGGGGTCATAAAGAGTCGGACACGAGTGAGCGATTGAACTGAACTGAAGTGAAGAACAAGTAAATTACAGAAGAGCTGAAAATGGATTAATGCATAACACACAAATCAAAAGAGAAGCACAGACATTTAAAACACTGCATTCAAAAGTTATTGAGAATAATATAAGATGCTTATTTAAAGCCTCCAAAAGACACATTAAACTGAATATTTTTACTAACATGCATCTTACCCCTCAAAACGTGATTATATTGATCCTGATCCAAAGTTCTGAGTGCAGTAAAGGAGTGCAGATTGTGCGGATATGAGAACCAGTCACACATGTTTTCTGCAAGGGACTTATAAATATTTCAATCTTTATATTAATTTCTAGGTTCCAGGTTTCCCCCCTTTATAGCTCTAATATCTACTCCAAAAAAATCTAGTAACGCATAGGAACCTTGTAAAACTCACAAGCCATCTCTCCATTCTAGAATGGCTAGAATTCTTTTATCCTGAACCCAGACTCAGACAAACTTCACAAACTCAAAATATACCCACTCTAGTATTCTTGCCTGGAGAATTCCATGGAGAGAGGAGCCTGGCAGACTGCAGTCCAAGGGGGGTCCCAAAGAGTCAGACATACCTGGGTGACTAACACACACAGCCCATTTTTAAATAAATAGGTAAATCAATAGATTTTTGATTCCTCCTCAAAACTCTGTGACGTATCTCAGTTAAGAGAAATCTAAGAGGAAGTACCTTGGTTTCTAAGTGATAAGATAGAGTCTTGTCACCACCACCTGACTCTTCACTGAGTTCAGTATCTCAGAAGACAATTTCACAGACAAAAGCCAGCTGTGAATCAAACTATAATTACAGTAGAGATTACAGGCTGCTAAAGCTTCTTACAGCTTAAGTCATCACACTTGCTACACTCAGAGAGGGTAAGAATGATCCCAGATGGATTACATCATAATATGATGACCTGGTATAAATTCTGACCTTTTCATCTTATACTTTAAAATGTGTCTAATAATTATATGAACGGATTCATATGCTCAGCTACAGCAACCCAGACAAACAGAATCCGTCTTTATTTTGTTTTCTCTAAACAGCTGTTGTCAAAATCAGCAACCTTTTCAAGTCACTGCACTGCCAGGCTACCAACAACCTACACAAGCTGTCGGCACAGCTCCTGACATGAAGAGGCTGCAGTGACGGCTAAACTGGGGCATCCTGAACCAGCATGCCAGCAGCGACACAGAAACCTGGAATCCTGTTCAGAACATCACGAATACTGAAGAGCACTGCTCAACAGACCGATCACTAAAAAGAATCATATTCCAGATAATATTTCTTTAGGACTCCGAACAAGACAATTTGTAATGGAAGCCATTAATGTTTTTCAAGACAGAAATCATTCCTCAAATCACAGAGTATAGAACTTTTTGACACTATTTAAGTTACTAATGCTTTTCCCTCCCTTTAAGAGGGAAGTTTCCTGAAATAACAAATATCAAAATTTCACTGGCCCCAAAACCTTTCTACTTCAGACCCCATGTTCGGCAGACACCAGGAAGACAGGCTGCCTGCCTTATGCTTCTCGCGCTGGGAGGGCAGTGCTCTGAGTGCAGGTAGACAGCCCTGGAGCTGCCCCACAGCAGCTAACGCCTCCACACCGCACCCCGCTGCCACCTTCCTGCGCCCAGCCAAGCCCCACGGCCGCAATGCACGGAGATGGAGGCGCGCAATCAACGGGTGCCCAGAAACAGAAATGCCGTTTTGGCCAGAACACTAATTTCTACACACTATCCATAGGGTCTTGTCAAGCTTACATCCTGTCAGGCGTACACCGCAGAAAAGAGACAGCTCTCTGCCCAAAGTGAGCAGGGTACGTGGAGGGTTCCAGAGCTTTCCAAAGGAGTGTCAACCCCACGAGTGTCTCCGGACACTGCCCTCCTGCATCAACAACATGGAGGCTCATCCTCTCGCCAAGGACTGTTTTGTCCAAGTGTTTGCAAAACGCTCACTTGAGGCATGTAAGAATTGAACAGCAGACTACATTAGCTCTTCATGCCTCTAGATTCTCCCCATTTTATCCATCTTGTAGCATCAGAAAGTAATATATCCAGATCATATTATCTCAGTTTCAAACAGAACTGTCTTTGACTCATTTATGCAGCTGAAATGAGTCAGAAGCAAACTCATTTGCCCTCTTCTCCCACAGTAATTTAGCCAGGAAGACAATTCAATACTAAGTATTTAGCTCCTGTAACAGTAATTAAATCTAAAATATTTCCAAGGCAGTACTTTTGAGGAAACGCTTTGAACTGCTCAGATGGGCTAATAGAATTCATTTTAATCACCATCCTTATTCCCATTAATATTCCAAACTCTATTGTGTCTGATCTAATATCACAAATAATAGAGATTCAGAGGTACAGAAGAAATAATCCACTACCAATTTTTTTTCAAATATGATCTCATCACCTAAATTCCATAATTCTTTATTGTTATACTTTAAAGAAAGACTTTAAAAGGTAGGTCTATTTTCAGTAATGGGAAATATATTTTTATTTTAAATCCTCTCCTAGCTTTATTTTCTAATATGCATTACTCTTTGAAGAATTTAACCTTCAGGAATTATGAGTTAAAGGAAAGGAAAGTTATCTTTGAATCTTTTATAAGTGATAATAATAAAATTAACATAAATGAAAAAGAGTAAAAAAGAAAAATGACATAATTTAAAGGAACCAGTGTGTTCAGTGGTGTGTTTTGCTAATTTAATTACACTGAAATCTTATACTTACAAAGGTTCTGGGCAGTTTTAGAATCTAGAAATTTAAGTTCTTTAATTCGTTTCTTAATAGCTTTCTTCTCTTCAAAATCTTCCTCTTCTCTTTTCTCTGTAAAACCAAGGATAGATCCATGTTAAGGGTAGTAAGGCACTCAACTGTCAGAAGATATAAACTTTGTCATAAAAGAGTCTAAAAAAAGATATAAATAGTTTAAATCAGTTACAAAAATAATAGAATAGTAGACATCCCAAGACTCAAACTATTTCAGATAAGGTCTGGCAGCTCTTTCCCCAAAAAAACAACCAAGAGTAAATATTTAAACGTCTAACAGAGAAAACAAGAACAAAGTCGTTGCTCACTATGGAAACTAAAACCATCAAGTGAAGAATAAGCACAGTGAGTTCATCTCAAAATATACAGGACACGATCATAAAAACAAATGTACTTACACCAGGGATAGGTTAAGGAGTTAGCTCTAAGAGTGCTAAACAAACACTCAGCTGTTTTATGTTTGATATACCTTATTTATTTAAAAAGACAGTTCATATAAAACTGGACAGTAGAATGTTTATAATTTGTTTTCCAAATATTTGAAAAATACTCAGATTTTAATATTCAGCCTACAAAATCAACAAATGCATTTAACTTCTCTGTCCTTGCTAAAAAATAAGTAAGAGAATAACACATCCTGCTGAACAATATGTGAACTGTGATTACAGCAGAGTACATTACAGTCAAGGTTAACAGCTGTAACCAGTGAACAGACCCTGTCATCTTTCCTCTCCTTTGTACACATGGACAGCATTTCTGATGAAAGTCATTCATCTAGACAAAATTAGGATCTCGAAAACAAAGAATATAGCAAATCGTTTAGCTAGATATGCATAAATAAATCACTAATGTTGAAGAAACTTCAAAAACAATCTTCATATATAAGAGAGCACATTATAATTAAATTTTTTGTATATCAGAAAAGCATTATAATTACATGTTTGGATACATAATGTGAAATAGGGATCAAATTTTATATTTTTCAAAATGTTTACTAGCTAATTATCTCTATCATTTTATGAATAATTAACTCTCTTTCTCAACTGATTTTACGCTACGCTTTTATTCTATATTTGCTTCCCTGGACGTCTAATTCTGCTGCTCCACGGTTCCATGTACTACTCTTGAGCTACTATCATTCCGCCTTCAGCACTGTAGGATTTATGATATATCTTACTAACTGGCTGTTCAAATTATTTTTCTTTATTTTCTAAACATTCTTCACTGTTTTCATTTATTTTCCACATGAACCTAAGAGCAATTCCAAAGTTCTAAAAATCCATTTAAATTGTATTTGAATTGTAAGGCATTTGTGAACAGATTCAGGGAAATTTGATATGTTGATAATTTCTAAACTTCCTAATCATGAACATGACAAGTGTCTATAATTTTTCAACTTAACACAGCATTCTGCATAGGTATCCTACATAGTTATTGTTAATATTGTTAAGTATGTCTATGACACTCCTAGGTCTCTGGGCATATTGATTAACTCAACCTTTCCCGCTATACTTTGTTACTAGTTTCTGGTAGAATATAGAAATTTTGTTGACTTTTGCATGAATGTTCTATGGTCATTCACTTATTTATTCTTTTATTCAAATAAGTATCTATTAAGCACCAAATAAAAAAGAACATGCTAGACAAAATGGACATGTCTTGGCCTCAAAAAATTTAAGAACCAATCCAATTAAGGTAAATATATAGATATATCTATAGTGTTTGGTTAAGAACAACAGGAGACTAAAGAAGATTTACTCATATTTGTAATGGATAGTCTCTATGGAATGAATGATTTCTAAGCAAAAGCTAGAAAGAGAAAAGGAGTTAGGCAAGTGAGAAATGTTTGGGGTGGGAGAAGGAAGGACACAGATCACGGAAGGATAGTGTTTCAGGTTCTGCAAGGGCACAGAAACAAGTAAGATACTAAGAGCAAAGAACATTGGGTGGAAGTAGATGACACCAGAACACGTAAGACCTTTTAAGCGTCACTTCGCCAACAAAGGTCTGTCTAGTCAGGGCTGTGGTTTTTCCAGTGGTCATGTATGGCTGTGAGAGTTAGACTACAAAGAAAGCTGAGCACAGAAAAACTGATGCTTTTGAACTGCAGTGTTGGAGAAGACTCTTGAGAGTCCCTTGGACTGCAAGGAGATCCAACCAGTCCATCCTAAAGGAGATCAGTCCTGGGTGTTCACTGGAAGGACTGATGTTGAAGCTGAAACTTCAATACTTTGGCCACCTAATGTGAAGAACTGACTCATTGGAAAAGACCCTGATGCTGGGAAAGATTGACGGTGGGACGAGAAGAGGACGACAGAGGATGAGATGGTTGGATGGTGTCACTGACTCCATGGACATGATTTTGAGCAAACTCCGGGAGTTGGTAATGGACAGGGAGGGCTGGCGTGCTGTGGTCCATGGGGTCACAAAGAGTTGGACACGAGTGAGTGACTGAACGGACTGACTGAAGAATTCTGGCTTTTATTCTTAGAGCAACATAGAGCCACTGAAGGCTTAAGTATGAGGGAGACATCAAAAGAACTGCATTTTAGAAAAACTCAGTCTACTCAAGGTGAACTGAAAGAGTGGCACAAAGTAATGATAGAAGGGCAAGACAGAGGGGAGTGGTAGCAATCCATGAGAAATGGGAATGCTCTTATTGCAACTGCTCAAGTCACAAAGTCACCCTTCTTTTCACTAACTCCTAACTACATCTAGTCCAAGAGTGAATCTTGTCAATTCTAACTCTAAATAGTCACTAAAATAAGCACCCCTTACTGGATCCCTGGCTACTATACGCCCCCACTGCTTGTGGCTACTATCCTTTCTCACCTGTATCACAACTGCTTTCTAACTAGTCTCCCCACTTTCAGGTTTGACCAACGGCAGTCTCTTCACCACACAGAGCAAAAGACTCTTGTTAAACCCTAGCAGAGAAGATTTGCTCCTTATACAGGCCAGCATGCCACTCCCACCTGGTGCTCCCGAGCACCAGTGCTCTGCCCGGGTTTCTCCTCTATAGCCCTTACTCCTCCCATACCATGAATTTGATACTGTCTCTCGCCCGCATTAGAAAGTAAGTTGTTAGAGGCAGTTACTGTGTCATCAGTGTATACTTAGCCCCAAGCCTGGAACACAGCAGGACCTCAGTAAAGGTCTGCTGTAGGTATATGCGCGCGTACCTGTGTACCTGCAGACTAACGCAGAAAGAAGGGGACCCTCAGGTTTAAGCAATCAGGCAGATGATGCTGTTGTTTACTTAACCGAGCAATAAATGAGGAACATTTTTGACCCAGTCCAGTTTTAAATATGTGCAGTTTGAGGAGCTCTTGTATTTCCACATGTCAAGAGATAAAACGTATTAGAACAAGAGTAAAAGTGTATTTTACTGGTTGTCACAGGTTATGCAGGTATCAGCAAATATGGCACATTCATCTCCCTATTCCTAAAAGTCTTTTCCTTGTCTTTTTGTACTGGTTAAAATTTTCAGATGAAGGCTAGTAAAAATTTTATTAGTAGAGTTCTTTCGTTAACCTGAACCCATGGCAATCCTTTTTAGAAAATCTATACATTTTATCTTCCTACTTTGATCCTCAAGTAAAAGGTTTGTCTCTACGTTTTTAAAAATCAATTTATATCTCAACAGCAATAACCTATCACATTCCAAAATATCTTCCAGTGTACATAAAGAAAAAAGTAACATAACCTTAAATTTTAAATAATATTGACTGAATATCTGCTAGGCATTACACTGAACACTTCCTGCTTCACTTGCTTATATAACTTACATAAGAGTAATACTACTTCTGTGACCACTGTCATCATCATCATAATCATTACGAGAAAAATGATGCTTGAGGTAAGCATCTTTAAGCAACAGATCTAATGAAAGAATGAGGGTCACCACACTTTGTCTCAACCTTTCTACTAGTTGCAAAATATGCTAGACGTCATGTTAAAAAAAGTTTAACTAGCATCTTCACTACTTCAACCCACAAATCAGAAACCGAAGCAACTTCAATCAATTCGTTTTTTTTTAATAAAAACAATAAATTAGACTCTTGTGGAGTTTAATGTATCAGCATACGTCAGCAATGGACACCATGGCTTTCTCCTCTCTTCTCAGCTGCCAAATAGTCAAAGGGTGGCTGGGGAAAGACGGAATGGAAATACAGTAAAGAGGAAGAAACAGAGTTTTCTAAACTAAGAAGAAATTAAAAAAAAAAAAAAAAAAAAAAAAAAGGATTAAAAAAAAAAGATTGAAACACGCTTACATAGTTGTGAAACCAGATAATCAAGTCTATTATCCAAACAGACTGATTTGGTTAAAATCTTTCATGCTGAGAAATAATGAGAAGCACTGCTGTGGAAAAACAACAACAACAACAACACAGCCATATCATGAACTGCCTCAAATGAGAGTAAAAGCAGTGAAAATGTTTATGCAAAGGTCACTGACAAAGCAGGATATACATGTTGACAACAATAAGGATGCACTAAAGAGAAATATGGGATCATAAAGAGTCAGGCACAGCTGAGCAACTCACACACAAAGACAAATAAGGATAAAGGAGGTTGTTAATAAGAATGAAATTTTTTCACAAAATTCAGTTACTCATGCTGATGCTATCTCTGTCAAAAGTAGCCAGGAGAGTGCAGGGTTCTGCAGGGAACTCGGGCTTGGGATCTCAGGCTTGGGACCCCAGTGCCAGACTCTGAAACCTGGCCCCAGAGTACCAGACAAGAACCCCACTGTGGCTTACATCCCTGCCCTAGGGACACTGTCCCTCCAAGGACTTGTGAGAATGAAGGGAAATAATCGTTAGCTTCCTGAAACCATCCCCTAATCCCTGCAGTGACAGAGAAATGAGGGACAAGGAACAGAGTGCCTGACCACAGCTCAGGAGCCCTTTAGACGCATACCATCCACTGCTGGGTGCATCTTCTAAACCCAGGACCAACACCCTCTCACTAAAAGACTGGCTTTCCTCAAGTATGAGTCAGGATGTCAGATTATTAGTGCCATCTATACTTGCGATGTAGCTTTTTTGCCATTAGAAGTCTGTGTTTGATCTCACTTCCTAGAGATGTTGAGTAAGGCTGCAGTTTTCCGAGAAGATTAATCCTGTTCACGGATGGTTCTGATCACTAACACGACTTATGCCACATTTCATAAGGGCTTTATGCCAGAATGAAGTCAAAGATGACAAAACTTTCTTTGTTGCTGAGAGCCATGAACTGAAAAAGTCTTTTTTAATTACATTTTCTCTTTATTCTTTTCCTATTTTCAAAGTTTCAAAAATAGCTGCAAAACTATATAAAGAATCTCCTTTCAAAATCTTTTCTTTTATACTACATTTTCCATTAAAAATCATAGTTCCATGATTTTACATTTTATTATAGTTCATTTTACATTATGTTCTAATCAGATTGATTAAAAATGTGACCTTTATCTATGAGTAAGATTCCACATAAATTTTAAGATTCATTCATTTAAGGTATAATTTAAGGACTGCAAAAAATTCTAGAATATGCAGTTATAAATGTGTAAGTACCTAGTAGAGGAACAAACTGTAACAGTTTTCTACTTTTATAATTGAATATTTGAAACAACAATAAATGCTACTAATAATTTTTATTCTATTTTTGTTAGTTCTTTCTGGTTCTATACCTTACAATATGTTTTTAAAGCACTAAGCATTTTAATTTTTTTTCTAGTTTTCATTTAGCACAGCTGCTATTAAAGTTTATGTTATATGTTTAAATTACCATCTTTTTGTTCATTAGATTATCATAACATTAGCCTTCAGAGGATAAAAGAAAATGCACCCGATTGAATAACCATTCTCGGTGACACTAAGAAAAGCCAATAAGGATTATCTCAACTACAGAAATATAGTGAACGTAAAGTATATGATCACTGAAGCCGATCACAGCCTTCAAGTGGGGTGGAAGGTGGGGGAGACAGCTATAAACTAGACATCATCTGCATAACTGTGGTTGCTTTGCTTTCCAGCTTCTCTGACTACTGAGGTTCTAAGAGTCCAATAAAGAGTATCAAAAATGAATAGAATCCACATTTACAGGTTCTTGACTATGAAGTTTAAGCATCTCATTCTATCAGTGAGGAAACATGTATCAAGCACAG
Organism: Antilocapra americana; assembly: GCA_007570785.1. Classification (NCBI taxonomy): domain Eukaryota; kingdom Metazoa; phylum Chordata; class Mammalia; order Artiodactyla; family Antilocapridae; genus Antilocapra; species Antilocapra americana. Next base: position 2,104,965 of record ML661906.1, on the reverse strand, counting down.
GTTTTTCTGCGTCAAGTACAGAAAATATGAATTGCTTGCCCGAGGTCACAAAAAGGCCTCAGTTGTCACCAGATCCCAGACAAAAACTCTGAACCCACACCACAGGCCCAGATCAGCTCTGGGGCAGGGGACCTGCAGCAAGAGAACAGTCTGCAACCAAGCGAGCAAGAGGAAGGTGACTCCCCAGGCTTCAGGTTTCCAGGAGATGGGAGACATGCGGTGGAAGAGGACCGGAGAAGGAGGAGGAAGGCTTGGTCTCTTGAAAACAATGAGCAGAATTTAGAGCTATGAGAAAAACTATATAGCTCCAAGGGGAAAATCGAGAATTCATTCACTCATCACTACTCTCACATGGCAGCTCCCTTTGGGTGAGGCTCAGTTATTCAGCCAAACAGGGTGAATGGAATGGATCAGTGAGTCTCAGGGTTGTGAACTGAAAACAGATGAAAGGCTGAGAAAAGAAAGCAGATTTCTGAAAGTTACTAACATTGGAGACTGTGAAAAGACGATATGGTTTCAAAGAAGACTTAGGCAGCTCAGAGGCAGAAGATATAGAATACATAGAAAAAAGTGAAAACCTGGAATAAATTATTTTTTCATTGACAATATCCCTTTGGCAAAATATCAAAGTAAACATTTTGGTACTGAAAACTATAATTGTATAAATAGCTTCAGTCACACCTGATCTGTCAAACCCAGTTTTAATATTTCTAGGCACAAAGATAAATGGCTATGTATCTAAATACAAAGAAAATAAATAGGGGAGAAACAGGTTATTTTTCAATTCAAATATTAATATATGACTGCCATAACTAATAAGAGCATTTTACTAGCAAAAAGCTCTCTATCTGGTAAGTCAAGGTTAAGAATTATATAACATATAAGAGAGTAGCTGAAGCACTAAATAAAACCTTATAGAATGAATGATTCAACAACAGCAACCATCAAAAATATAGCAAGTTAATACATTTTTCTTTATGTGATTAGAAGACAAGGGCATAAAGCAAATTTTCTTGAAGGACTTCTCTGCGACTCAAGTCCTATATGGATATGGAGAAACATTTCACTATTTATCAAGCCTTTAACTAGAGTCATAGCTAGACTTTTCTTAAAACCAAATACAAAAGGATTGTTAAGGCATCGGGAATACACTTTATAAGGAATTTAACACATATACTTCAAAATAATAATGATTTCTATGCATTTAACTAAAAGCACTTGTCTTCCCCATCTCTTTTTCCTCTATGAAAATACAAACTGATCAAAATAAGTGTTACAGAAGTGCTTGATCCTGAGGACCTCTGCAATCACAGAAATGAGCTATTTTGCTCATCTCAAAAGTATTGCCATTGCAAACTAAAAGAACCACTTCCTGCAGGTTCCTTTGTTATAAACACCCTTTCATGACCAAAGACTTAGACAGCAGAAAAACAAGAGTTCAAACCAAATAAAACATTAAGCCCTTTTAAATCACATATTCAACAGCTTTTTTAAATTAAACAAGCTGTGCTAGGGAGAAAAATAACCCTCCTCCCTGATAGCTCAGTTGGTAAAGAATCCACCTGCAATGCAAGAGACCCTGGTTCGATTCCTGGTGAAGGGATAGGCTACCCACTCCAATATTCTTGGGCTTCCTTTGTAGCTCAGCTGGTAAGGAATCCGCCTGCAATGCGGGAGACCTGGGTTCAACCCCTGGGTTGGGAAGATCCCCTGGAGAAGGGAAAGGCTACCCACTCCAGTATTCTGGCCTGGAGAACTCCATGGACTGTATAGTCCATGGGGTCACAAAGAGTCGTACACAACTGAGTGACTTTCACTTTCAAGACAGTTAAGCCTATGTATTAGGTATGTCTTAATGTTAATTGTTTTAATTAAATTAATTACAAATTGAGATGACTTCTGACTGAATAAACCATAGGTTATGAGGGAAAAAAATAAAAGGAATCATGAAAAAGTTTAACGCCCAGCTCCAAGACAACTCTAAGTTTAGCCTCACACAATCTTTCTCGGCTCCATCACGACTTCTCATAAAAACAACCCTAAATTGTATCCTCAAAATCTCCCCACTCTAAGGAATCTTCCTAGTCTTTACCCCTATGACTTCCTTCTGAATTTTGTTGTTTCCCAGTCATGAATTATTATTACATGTATTCATAAAAAAACATTTTTTCTAACTACTGTTTTTGCCAGTATAAGCTATTCCCATATATCCTCTGATGATATTAGAAAGTAGGAATATACCTCTGCTAAAGAAACTACACAGCAAAGACTAAAAGTTAATGCTTGACATGCTAATGCATAAAAAAGAGAATCTACTGAAGGGAAAAAAAACAACCTATTATGAAAAGAATGAGAACTTAGTGTACATTCCTAATTTAAAAGAAGGATTAAATCCAAATGAGGACAGAGGTAATTCTGAATATCTAGCATGGTGCAGAATGGAAAGACTTAATAAGCCAACTTATTAGTATTTGTATACACAGTGCTAAGCAATCTGGGAATAGAAAAAGTAACAATAAATTATATTAACTAAAGATAAAAAGCAATGTCGCATTAAACAGGGAGCAGGTCATCCCTGATGTATCAGTGTGCAGGGAAAACATGACACAGAGTTTCATCAAAATGGCCTGCAAAAAGACTACACAACTCAGTAGAAATGTGATCAGACATAAAAACTATTATTCCAAAATACTGAGAAAGAATTTCAGGTTTAAGAAGCAGAATTTTACAATGAACACAAATTCTATTCAGTAACAGCATGCTTACATTCTTCAGGATCTTACATTTTTGCAAAAAACTAATCAGAGAATAGAGCATCAACATGAATTTCACATTTCAGTGTTAAAAACATGAAGCTCTGGTACTCTATCATAAAACCTTGGACTTGTCTCCAACTCTGGGCTTGGCGTGACCCTAAGAGAGAGGTGCCATCCTGGATCAAGAAACGTGTGTGTGTGTGCGTGTGTGTGTGTGCGCGCGCGCATGTGTGCGTGTGTGTGTGCGCGTGCGCGCATACACAGGAGCCAGTTACAGGGAAGAAGAGATGGAGCTAATACCTGTATGTGTATTCAGTTCAATCAACCTTAATTACACAGCTTTTCTGATAGGTAATTATGCTGTTCTGACTGTATATACCCACCTCTGATAGCTCAGTTAAAATTCAAGTTATTTCCTTGATTTCTCAGTTACTACATCTTTTATTCTTCTATGTTCCAGGATGCTGCCAAGGTTCCAGATCATAGTGGCCTCCAGTTGCCCTACCTAAACGGAGCTCCATTATTTGTCCCGTCTGTTTTCTAGAATCAACTATTATGTGCTAATTGCTTTCCCATAACCACCTGAACTTTGGACTACTTTTTTTTTTAATTTGGGCTTTAGATAGTTGTGTATCTATGTCCCTTCAAGCTCGATCTCATACTGTGTAAATCCAACACAGACATATAAACCTCTAGTGCATGTATACATCATTCCCCAGATGCAGCTCAAAGGTGCCACACACACCTTCCCACACTGTGACTGGGGAAATGTTTCCAAAAATGATTTTTACTTGAGAGAGACAAGAAAATGGGGAGTTAGTGCTTATGGGTACAGAGTGTCGGCTGGAAAAGATGAAAAAGTTCTAGAGCTGGATGGTAGAAATGGCTATGAAACAATGTGAATGCATTTAATGCCACAGAACTATACACTTTGAAATAAGTTTCATTGTAAAATTCTGTTATGTAAATTAACCACAATGTTTTAAAATAGGAAAAAATAATAAGGCTGGATTTCAAATCGTTTTTTTAAATGATGTTAATTTGACCACTTCTTGATTGGAAGATGTATGTAGGAATAAGTACAGTCAAAACATTTTTTTGCTATTTTAATGAAGGGATAGAAATCTAAGTGATTTCAAAACTCTTGAATAGGACCAGGCTGGGACCACTTATAACACACATTGTTCCTCCCCCTGTCCCAAGAACTGGTGAGGCCAGGACAGTGCTCCTGCCCCGCACAGTGCCCTCACAGCGTATGATGGTTTAACCCCTCCCCAGCTGACACAGTAACATTGCTACCAAAGGGTCCTCCTCCTCCTACCCCCACTCTAGATTCTCTCTCCTAACTGTACAAGGAACTTAATTCTTGGGTGTTTTAAGTTCCTAATCACATTTCCATTTTCTTCAATGTCACAACCCAGCTCTCAGATATCAAAAAATATGGTAGCCTGTTATCAACTACTTTGTAATTAGAGGTAACAGGTGAAAAAGCACGGGTTGATCTCTAGACAAAAGGAGATCTGACGGCTCTCCTTCCTTTCCCCCATCCCTCCACTCTAAGAGATGAGGCGCAGGCTGTCATCTTCTCACCTGTTAGCCCCGCCCCTGCTCAGAAGCAGGCAGCAGGTAGGAGGGCCGGGCACTTCCCAGCACTGGAGCTCCCTCTAGACAGCTGGTACATGGGTTCTTAGCCTCAGACCACTTCCCCAAGACTAGGCAGTCCTAGTCAGTGCACTCAGACAAAAAGCACTGTACCAAAACGGTTTCATCTTTCTGTGCTGTGCTTCCCTGAGGGTATATCGTATCCAGGAAAAAGGAGAGCTGATTCAAAACTGAATTCAGAACCCCTTCTTGATGCCAAAGTCCAACAAAAATTTCTTAGAATTTAAAATGAGCGTAATTTCTGCTTCCTTCCAAATGTCTATATTTAGAGTTACAGGTTTTAATAAAATTATAATGTCCTAATGTCTTCCAGCCTGCCTCCCAAAATACATCTTAACTTTAGCAGACTAACCAAATGTGCTATTAAAACGAAAAAAAGAAGAAAGTACTTAACAGAACCATTCTGTGAAGGGGAAAGGAAGAAACCTTTCATTAATGGGAATGCAGTGGCTTAAATCTTATTAGAGAATCTCACTATAAACTCAATTACTTCACAATTATGTTGGGCCACCTGACACTTCAGAAGAGAAGCATTAACATCTCAGTGGAGAAGAATCTTTACAGGAACTGAAATATCACTTACTATAAACTATCTAACCTTACTAATTAAAAACTATTTCCAGTTTAAATGCTTCATGAAAATGTCAGACAGTAAAAGTTACTGATCAAAAGACAAGCCAATGCAGAACAGGAAATGAAATACTAAACAGAACAGCACTTGGACACCTAGGAGCACCTATCAGTTGCGACTCTCTGGTGCATGTCAAAATTCCTAATCTTTAAAATGTTTACATAAATCATATTTCTATCCTTAAGACAACTTAACTTCATGCTCGAAACATGAAATCCATATATCAAATGATTACTTGAATTTCTGAAAGTTTCAAACCCTTTTTCTCTCAATTAAAATGGATAGTAAAAAACTATGTCAATAAAAAAAATCTCAATTTATAACAAAAAACTAGGGAAGAGGAGGTTAAGAATCTGGCGAGTGCACATCAGGATTCGGGACTCCTGTTCTTGTGCTTATTCCACTCAGGAAATTTTACTGTCCTTGCTACTTAGAGAGTATCTGGTCTGCCCATCTGGAGAAACTGCAAATGTGATGAGAATTAACCGGTATTAAAGGTGGAGCGTCATTCTACTCTGCAGAGAAAGTAGAGTCCGATAATAATTGGAGATGATTACTAAAGATTAATTTCTTTCTTTCCTGAGATTTTTCCCAGAGATCTGTCATTTCAGGATCAATGGCATTTATTTCTTCTGGGGGGAAAGGTAACACTTAGAATAGGAGGCCATGCCTCAACACTGAGCATAAAATTAGATTACTGTTAATATCGACAGAGAGACAAAAGTCTTAAAAGCTATGTGGTTCAATTACAAGAACTGAGTACTTAGAAAAAAATTTAATGTATTTATAGAATTTTCCTTTAACTGCATAAAACTAAGGACAAGATCCAACTATCAGCAGTTGAAAAGAAAGATGCAGAATATAAGGGAAGCACAAAGTCTTATCGTGTTGTGGTTGTTCAGTCACTGAACTGTGTCCAACTCTTTGTGACCCTATGGACTGTAGCCCACCAGGCTCCTCCATCCATGGGATTTTCCAGGCAAGAGTACTGGAGCGGGTTGCCATTCCCTTCTCCAGGGGATCTTCCCGACCCAGGGACTGAACCCAGGTCTTCTGCATTGTAGGCAGACTCTTTACTATCTGAGCCACCAGGGAAGTCCCACCACCAGGAAAATACAATACTGGACCTCAAAATTATCAAATTTAAAATCTTATCCCAATACACAGTCCTCCTAGTTTACTTGAACATACACAATTCTTTAACAGCTTTTCACAAGCTGCTCCTTCCAAGCCGGAGAAAGATAAATGCAACTTTTCACTTCATCAATTACTGCTGTCCTCACACTTGAGCAAACATTCTTCAGAAACAACCATTACACAGATCCCTTCTATTACAAATGGGGGTCCCTTCTGATCACTGGCACCATTTGGAATAAATAACTATCAAATATGTTGCTTTCAGAATGCAATTTACTGCATTAATGGAACCTTGCTTATGTTATACACTTGCCAAAAATTTCACTTCAGAAAGCTAAGGTGATGCCTGTTTAAAAATAAAACAAATGACCCATATACCTTGTTAAAATTTGGGGGATTCATTTATGTTCAGTAAGATAAGTCACTTTTTTACTTTCTAGCTAAACAATACACATATAAAATATATAAGAACTAAAAAAAAAAAAAACCAAAAACAAAAGAAAAACTAAGCATACTATTTCAGCTAATTGCCCATTTATTCTGGTATTATTCTCTAGGAAAAATAAATTTTAAAAATTCATTATAAGACAATTCAAACAGTATAAAAGTACATAAACTGAAGGTTGCTTTACCTTACTACATGTTACTACAAATATTCCCCAGTGATGATAGTAACTAGTAACAAAAAACTGCCACTGGTAGTCTAAAAGGCTACATATAAAATGTGTATGAGTATAAACACAGACAGATGTACACACATACATACAAAAATATACTTTAAGAATTCTTTTTTCCTTTTTAACTAAATTAGATTTTATCACATATTTTACATTTCACTTATTTCACAAAGCAATAAACCCTTAATATTTTTCCATATTGATATTTATTGATTGACCACACTCTTTTTAACAGCTTGATAGTATACTCCTACGTACGGTAATTCAACAAAATCCTAATTTAACTATTTTCCTTATTGGTATTTGTTTATAAACTTCTGCTATCGAAAATCTCATTACAATAAACATCCTTATACATATATAAGATTTGTTGCATCTACTTTTAATTGTGCCAAGTGATCATCATCTATTCCCTTACAAGAAAAAAAAGTTTGATCAGTTTACCACTATTAGCACAGTTCTAGTTCTAGTAACTAGAACTAGATAAAATTCTAATTGATTATTATTATTATTTCAAAACAGATTATTTTAAAAATTTATTTTGGTAATTTATAAATGTTAAACTAAAATGAACTCTGGTTTTGTTGATATGTAACTATGGCTAGGAGAACTGACCTCTTCAAGGCCAACAACTACTAGTGGTAGATTCGGGACTAGAAGCCAGCTTGATCCCAGGCCATTCTCACTGTTACCACTCCACTTCCTACAGGAGGACACCCAGGGCAGAAAGCCTGGTTAGAGAGAGGAAACAACAAGAGCTGTGACAGAAGTCAGTGTGAAGCTCCCCAAGAATACCTCCGTCACTGTAGACAAAATCTTAAGTCTCACTCACTGGCTCACTCAGAAGGCACTGAGGCCATCCACAGGACACAGAAAGTAAACAGGCCTTGTCCGTAAAGAATTTTAAAGTTATAGCAGTAAGATGCACAGAGATAAAATACAGACTGATGCAATCATTTATATCAAGTGAAAAGTTTTAAAGAAGTATGTACCATTTGATATATGTCCAATAAAAAGCCTAGTAAAAGAGTTTATTTAAAAAATGAGTAAAATTTTGAATGATTAAAGGAAATGAGGCGTATCAAGAAAAAAGATGTATTAAGGTTCACAGAAGCAAAACAAAAAAAATAACGTATGGCTAGAGAGATAAGGGAAATCTTCATAGAGTAAAGGGAATCAGGCATGGGCCTTAAAAGATGACTAGACGAGATGAGACTTGAATGCATTCTTTTTCTCTCATCTCCATGAAAAGTCACTTTCTGTATAAAAATATATATATTTGTATACACACACATTATAGTAAAACAATAGTTCTCACTAAGTTTTCTACAGAATGCAGAAGGAAAGCTGGAAAAAAAACAAATCCAAAGGGCAGGAGCTTCAATGAGTTCCAGTCTTATTCCACTTAAGCCAGCTGAAGAATAGGAGGGTTTAATTTAAGAATAATCATCACACATGAATTCACTGTGAATCTCAGACAGCAGAGAAACCAACCCTTACAGGGAAGCTGAATTAAATGATGGACACCCATGATTTGGATTCAGTGAGGTTTTTGATTATTTATTTATTCAGATATATTCATTTCTTCATGAATTGAGTCAAAAAACTAATTTATTTCAAACAAGCTTTTTTGTGTGTTAGAAATAAAGGGGCTATAGACTCTTTGACCTCTTTTTTAGAGAAGCAAGTTCTTTCAAAAGAACCTTCCCTTGGCACAACCTTTCTAGGCTGGAAGCAGGCCACACCCTAGCTCTGTAACACCACCCCCCACCTGGCTACCAGTGCCATCACCATCACCCCATCACCATCATCAATCTTTCTATGCCCTAAGGCAGCAGGCAGCTCAACACTGTGTCAACTCTTCCTCTGCCACCACTATTCCTTCTTCAGGATTAGTCTCGGGCTTCCTCCCTGCTTTCAAAAAAGCACAGCCACCCTTCAGAACAACTCAGATTTTCCAGAGAAGGCTTCAGACTTCATCTTCTGCCATTCACCCCTTCACATAATATGCCCAAGCCATCCTGAACTTGACAGATCCTGGGTACCAGATTCTCCCCAGCCCAAGCAGTTTTGAACACACGGCTTCCTACACCTGGAGACCTAGCGCCTCAATCCCTTGGCGGGCAAAGCTCTACTTCTTTTTGAGTCTCTCTAAACGCCACGACCTCAGAGCCTCTCCATGACCATCCTCTCCAACCCCGCACCATCACAACTTGTTCGTCACTCTCAGAGCACATTCCAACACCACAGTTACTTTTCCTAATCTGCCTATGCATTTTCTATCTTCTCCAGTTGAAAATATATTACATCAAGGCAGAATTTCCATCTGTCTTGCTCAGTACCACAGCTCAGGACATAGGACACTACCTTTCATAGGGGAGGCATCCAATATTATTTGTTGTTTGACTGGCTGGTCAGCTAAGTTCCATGATTTGCCATGATTTATTCAATAACTAAAACCAGAGCCACTGCTTGCTGATGGGAGATAACGGCAATCCTAGGCATAGTATTAAGAAGTAGCTTGCCTTGAGGGAGTATGATTTGTATATCCAATTTCACTCCCTGACAGAAAAAAAGCCACAGGAGCATGAAAACTTAAGCACTTAATACAATAGGGATTACAGAGCTCTGAAGAGAAATAGTCCTTAAGCACAAAGCTGCTGGGCTAGGAGATAAGGCCCTCTTCTGCAGAGGAGGATCGATCCACAGAATAAATGTGGGAACCACTGCCAAAGGTGTGGGTGGGTGTTTCAGTCCGATTTCCTTCAGAACTCAGGGTGCATGCATAAGTATTTTCTATAATAATCATGAATTAATTTTATCGAAAAAAATTTTAAACTATAAATTAAAATTTTAAAAGCAAGCTTCACACATTAAAATATGTCTATATAAAAATTAAGAATAACACTATGGGTTATTTTTAAAAACTCTTACTTTAAACAGACAATGAATTACAGGGTATTGTCTCCATAAAGCACATAAAAAGGAAAGAAAACATTTCTCAATGGTCAACAAATAACGCAAATGCATCCAATGATGGTTCAACTGGCAAACAGTTTAAGTCGACTCTGCTTAGCTATCAAATTTTCACCTATCAAATGATAAAATGATCACTATAGATCCTACTAACTTTATAATTCAATGCTCACTTAACAAACATTCCCACTTTTTCTATTTCTGTTACAAGATGCAAAGCACTGTGATCCTTATGGATTGTCCTTTCAACTAAAAAGGTTGAAAACAAGTATCTGTGTAACATTTTACACTTTACAAAGCATAAAAGCTGAAAACCAAGTTCTGGTTTCTTAATTATAAAGAAAATAAGAAAGCCTTATCAACACTACTTAATGCTGTTCCAAGCAGTCATTTCTTTAAAAAAAAAAAAAAAAAAGGCTGTATTTAAAGTTTTTGCTCAATATACAGCATATGAAATGCAATGTTCACAAAAATCAACTCAAAAGATTCCTAGGGAACATATACACTGCTAATTTTAATTACCATACAAACAACAAATGCTAAAAATCATCTCAGCCATCATTTCAAAATCCGTGCAGACTGACACAAAGACAAAGAACGTGTTGCTGATGAATACTGGCCCATGCTTATCAACATGAATAGCTACTGTATACAACAATTTGACCATACTTAAAACTGCAGTTATGAGTCTAAAAAACGTAAGCACCTAACAGACATATGTTAAAAATAATTTTTAAATAACACCACCACTGCCAGGCACATCTTTCAAATAACGTGTAATATAAAAGGAGAGAATGTGAAAATCTGATACAATAGAAATAAATGAAAATTGTAAAATACAACTGATGTTGAAGTGTGCTGCACTGAGGGTCAACAACACGGTGTCTATTGTTCAGCTGAAACACAGAATCTGCCTTTAGATACCTTTTTAATGTTCAATCAAAAACTGTCAATCAGCACCATTTGTTTGTAATCCCTCATCAGAACCCACTGCCTCAGTCTGATCATTCACAGGAAAGAATGCAGAGAGCGTATCTGCAACCACTTAACCTTCATCAACCAACATTCATGCACACTCATTAACATTTTTTTTATCCCACTTTCAAGCATGACACAGCTCATACCGGAATAATAACTTGCTGATAATTGTTCAAGACAACAGCTGGACAGGCAGAGTGCAGAGGTGAACACTCTCATAGATTATGGGGTACAGTAATGTATTACAATTAGTATCAAGACTCATATGCTCATGTTCAACAGTTTTCAAAAAAAGTTAAGAAAATGTCATTAGCACAAACAGCAATTCTAGCTTTAACTCTGCATAGCTCCCTCCCTGATTCTTTTAACACTTTATGGTTCTGAAATAAACTGATGGCAAGAATTGACCCCAGTTACTGTGCCACTTCCTCAATAGAAGCAATAATTCTGATGCAATAACATCAGATATTGGAGAAGGAAATGGCAATCCACTCCAGTATTCTTGCCTGAAGATCATAGGGACAGAGGAGCCTGGTGGGCTGCCGTCTATGGGGTTGCACAGAGTCGGACACGACTGAAAAGACTTAGCAGCAACATCAGATGTAATTTAAACCTATGATCTAATTTAAAGACTACCAAGAGAAAGGGAGAGTTACACATCATTCTAATAACATTTTTTATAATAAGCCTCATAAAATTGCAATTACTCAAAAGAGTGGGACTAAATTCTATGATTTAAAATGAGAAGTCAGAGAAATAAACTAGTTATCACTGAAGAAACTTGGAACAATCTAAATAAAAAAGGAATCTCAGATACAGAGGAGAACGTCACTGGAATATCCAGTCCCCCCATTCATTAAACTTCGACAGCTATCAACTTCTTGGCCATGATGCAATACAAATAAAATGAAATCAGTATGATAATGATAAAAACGTTCCCATTTCTGAAGTAATGTGAATCAAGTATCATGCTAAGCATTCAATAGACACAGTCTCATAATAATCCTTTCAGTAGCTATTAACTCTCTTTTCAAACAAGAAAATTGAAGTTAATCTGAAAAATATTGTGAAAATTTATCCAAAGTCAAGAAAAATCAGGGAGACGGAATTCCTTCCCACCGGGCACTCTGATCCAAAGCTGAAGCTTTTCCCTGTTAATTTCTACCTTAGAATCTTGCTTCTGTTCCCCTTAGTTCATTCTAACATTCTGGTTGCACAATTGTTAGAATAAGACTTATCTCTGCAAAGTCATTATTCCAAGACGTAGTACTTAAAATTCCACAGTTTTTCTACTCTTCTCATGTTCAAGAAACTTGCTCTCAACATTCATAAACTCTCAGGACACCCTTGGCAGTCCAGTGGTTAGCACTCTGTGAGTGCACTGCAAGGGCCACAGGCCTGACCCCTGGTCGGGGAACTAAGGTCCTGCAAGATGTACGACATAGCCAAAAAAGAAAAAAAATCATACAATCTCCACCTGTACTTCTAGCCAGTTTCCTGCTGACACCCAATCAATCTTTACTTCTCTCACCACCCAGCTTAGATTCTCTGATTAAACTTCTTAAGGTAGTTCCTACCATATTCTTCTGTCTTACTTATTCGACATTTAATTACAAATTAATTTTATTTGTGGATTTATTTGACATTTAAATATAGTGTCCATTTCGCCAGTCCTATTTCCAGTTAGTGATCACTGCTGAAGGATATCACGTAACCTACATCGGGATGCACTACGCATTAATGATACAATCTGAAATAAAACCTCAGTAACATAATCCAGGGGTCAGCAAACTGCAGCCCATGGGCTAAGGCCTATCTGCCACCTGTTTCGTACACAAAGAACTAACTGGAACAGAGCCATGACTACCAGTAGCAGAGTCTGTGGCTACTTTTGTACTATAACAGCACAGCTGCATAACTAGGACAGTTGCTACATAGCCCATAAGACTAAAATAATACTCTTGCCTTTTACAGAAAAGCCTTCCCATACTATGCTGGAGATCCATAACAGCATCCCAAGCCAACTGGATAAAACGTGTTTGTCTTCAGCCTAAAAATCTATAAACATCAACTTAATTCATGCTATAAAACTTAATCACCTCATGGCTCTGCAATTCTTTCAAAAGTCCATCAGCTAATAATTACCTAAACCTGGTTTATTATAATCCACAAATCTCTCCCATGTCTATGCATTCCCATGGAAGTATTATAGATTCAGAAATTCATCACTAATCCCCCATTAATTATATTAGTATCTTAACTGATATCCCAGCCTATGGACTTTATACTATGACACAGACCTGCACAATACTAAATTTTCATGCTAAAGCATAGATTATACCATGCTATACTTCTATTCAAAACATTCCAACCTTTGTGATAGAATATATTTAACATTTTAAATTATTAACTTATTATATATATAAACAAGAGACAGAACAAAATTTAAATCCTTAAATTTGCACATAAAGACCTCCGTAATATAAACACAACTCTCTCCACATTCGTCTTCCAGTGACACTGTCCCATCCATCTCCCCATCTCCAGAAACTAAAGTTCACTCCATCAGTACGCAAACTTCCAGGCCCACATATTTGCCAAACATACCCAGCAAACATGTTCACAGTCTCAGCTCCATCACCCTCTGTGTTCATTCGCTCATCCATCCAACCGGCTTATTAAGCTCAATTAATATAAGACACTGGCCTGAGTAAAGGGTATACAGAGGGGAGAAGACATAATTCTGCCCTACATGTAAAAATTACAATCAAATAAGAAAAGCGAATGTTGAAAAAAAGATACAAATTTTATCTGAGTCACAAGCTAGTGTTATGCATGAAAAACAATGAGCAATATGGGACTGAATTACAAAGGGATCTAACCTAATTTGGAAAGTCATAGAAAGCATTTCTCTAAGAAAATGACACTAAAGCCAAAAAATGAATTATGTATTGGGTCGGTAAGGTGAAGCTACCTCCTTTATAAGGTCTTTTCTAATTACCCCAGTGTAAATCAATAGATTTTAAAATGTCTAATAGTTGTGATATAATGATTTGATGTAATATGGTCAATCAAGATACAATAAAAACTACTTATCATAGAAACCATGTGTGAAAGTAACAAAAAATTATACTATATATACAAATATTAAAAGGATAAAAGGAAGTATACTCAAGTCTTATGATTAATTCAAGTAGGGTAATGGTATGTAGGATGGTATTCTTTTCTTCCATTCACTTCTAAATTTTCCCTAACTTAGTTGTTTTATAACGAATAAATGTTAGCAGATTAAATAGTTGAGTAATTATCTTTATACAGTTTTAATAAAGACATAAGTAATATTTTGTTATTTATTAACAGACATGTACTAATTCAGTTATAATACAAAATAACCCATAAAACATTTATCTTTCATGTAAAATCTCAAGCTTCCCAGTTATAACCATTTGAATCTTACACTACATTTCACTCAATAATTTTGTTAAAACTAATTTTATTTGTATCCTGAGGTTTCTCTATGTAATTAAAGCTTTCATTAGCCTCTATAAGAAAAGGAGTTAACACACTTGATTTTTCTCTGTGCCCAAATCTTTATAAAAGGATAGTTTTCAGTAAACTTTAAATATTTTTACAGCTCAAAATCAATACTTATGAATAAAAAATGAAAACAAATATTGGATATGGATAAACTGGAACCCACGTACATTGTTGGTATGAGTGTAAAGCAATTCAGCTGCTTTGGAAAGCAGTTGGATGTTCCTCAAAAATGCCAAAATGAGCTGAAAACCTTTACCCAAACAAATATATGTACACAAATGTTCATAGTAGCACTATTCACAATAGCCAAAAGGAAGAAATAGCACAAACATCCATCAAGCAAAGAACAGGTAAACAAATCATAACACGTTTTTGCTGTTTACTTGCTAAATCATGTCTGACTCTTTACAACCTCAGGGACTGCAGCGCACCATGTCCTTCCCTGTCCTTCACTTATCTCCTGGAGGTTGCTCAAACTCACATTTGTGGAGTCAGTGACACTGTTCAACCATCCCATCCTCCCTCTGTCAGCGCCTTCTCCTCCTACACTCAATCTTTCCCGGCACCAGGCTCTTTTCCAATGAGTTAGCTCTTCACATAAAGTGGCCAAAGTATTGGAGCTTCAGCTTCAGCATGAGTCCTTCCAACGCATATTCAGGGCAATCCTTTAAGATTGTCTGGTTAGATCTCTTTGCAGTCCAGGGGGCTCTCAAGAGTCTTCTCCAGAACCACAATTCAAAGGCATCAATTCTTCAGTGCTCAACCTCCTTTATCCATACATAACTACTGGAAAAACCATAGCTTTAACTGTATGGACTTTTGCTGGCAAAGTGATGTCTCTGCTTTTTAATATGCTGTCTAGGTTTGTCAGAGCTTTCCTTCTAAGGAAGGAAACACAATGTAGGTATAACACATACAAGAGGGTATTATCAGCCACTAGAAGAAATCTATTTGTCTCAGTGGTGTGGT
Organism: Antilocapra americana; assembly: GCA_007570785.1. NCBI lineage: Eukaryota > Metazoa > Chordata > Mammalia > Artiodactyla > Antilocapridae > Antilocapra > Antilocapra americana. Next base: position 2,089,642 of record ML661906.1, on the reverse strand, counting down.
CGATTAGTGCATCTGGCTGTTAAACAAAACCCACCCAGGGGCAGAAACCCAATGTTTTGGGCTTCCTTGATGGCTCAGTGGTAAAGAATCCACCTGCCAATTTAGGAGACACTAGTTCAATCCTGAGTTGGGAAGATCCCCTGGAGAGGGAAATAGCAATCCACTCCAGTATTCTTGCTGGGGAAATCCCACGGAAAGAAGAGCCCAATGGGCTATATAGCTCCAGGGGTCACAAACTCAGCAACTAAACAACAAAAGGAATGTAACACTGATACACCCTACAATATGGATGATTCTCAAAGCTATCATGCTGGAGGACGCCAGATTAAAGAAAGTCGCACACTGCACAACCCTATTTAAATGAAACACCCAGCTAAGATCAATTTAGGCACAGAAAACAGACTGGTGGTTGCCAGGACTAAGAGACAATGGGGAGAAACTGCTGAATGAGACAGGGTGTTACTTTGACCTGACGCAAATCATTTGTAACTAGACAGAGGTAGCGGTTGCACAACACTGTGACTGTACTAAATGCCGCTGAATGCACACTTTAAAACGGTTTATTTCACATGATGTGAACTGTACCCCAATTAACAACAACTGTAAAAAATCAACATCCAACAAAAGAGCAATTTTCAGGAAAAATAAATGAAAAAATAAATAAATGAATGGTTACAATCTGTTTGCTGGTTCTTGGGGCTGTTGATGCGAATCAAGGTTCATCCAACAATAACAGAATCTACCTCAACTCTTTCCTTCTTCTCACATACATTCTTGCCGTTAAAACAGGAAAAAATGTGAAGCATTTTAACATTTAGATCCTGAATTTATACCACTCTTTCAACCACCTTCATTATTCTCTTAATTTTTTACCTGATTTACAAAAGAGTCTATTACTCAGTAAAGCTAAAGTCATCAGTGGTAGAGTTAATTGGAATCTAGATCATTTAACCAATTCTACTCTCCTTGCAAAATTCCCCACAGTTCACTCAGTGAAGAATCTGCCTGCAGTGCAGGAGACCAGGATTGATTCCTGGGTTCGATTTGACCCGGGTTGGGAAGATCCCCTGGATAAGGAAATGGCAACACACTCCAGTTTTCCTGCCTGGAGAATCCTATGGACAGAGGAGCCTGGCAGGCTCCATGGGGTCGCAAGAGTCGGACACGACTTAGAAATCTACTGATCCAAAATTCCTGTTTGCTTAAAACTTAAAAAGACAATTTGCTTGAGGAAGTTGAAATTATTATATTTCTTCTTTAAAAGAATGAAAAACCATTCATTTCAGCCAAAATTAATTTGGTGCCCCTAGGTGCCAGGTGGCAGAGGATGAGATGATTAGACAGCACCACCAACTGAGTGGACATGAACTTGAGAGAGTTTCAGGAGACAGTGAAGGACAGGGGAGCCTGGCATGCTGTAGTCCAGGGGGTCAGTCAGACACAACTTAGCAACTGAACAGGTGCCAAGCAAGTCTCCTAGGTGCTTAGGACACATTAGTAAAGGAAACAAAGATGACTCTCCTAAAGGATTTTAACTTTCAGTGAGGGCAGAGAGAGAAAATGATAAATATACACCTTGTAAATAAGTAATAAACAAGATGTTAAAAGGTGATGAGTTATGATATTAAAAAAAAAACCTGATATAAAAAAAAAGCCCTGATATTAAAAAAACAAAAAACAAGGTAGGGAGAATTGGATTGGGAGGTCAGGGAGGAACACACAGGGTGACACCACTAACCCAGGAGGGGAGCGGAAGAGACTCACCAAGAAGGTGACATCTGAGCCGAGACACAGAGGCAGTGGGTGCTGACCCAAGCAGTATACCTGGAGTAAGAGTGCTCCAAGGAGGAAAGAGCCCACACAGGAGGGCCCTGCATGTCTGAGGTGTGCCCCAGAGGCCCTCCAGTGTGGCTGAAGTGGAGGAACTGAGAGGAAGGTGGGAGCAGACAGAGTGAGAAAGTCGGGGGCGGGGGGGCGGCAGGAGCGAGGCCTCCAAAGCCCTGGTGCACTCCCAGCAAAAAGGACTGGCTGGCCCATGTGATGGCAGGCGCGACAGCTGCACAGAGACGGCCAGGAGGGCTCTCTAGTGCTAACCTGTCAATGACATGCTGGCAAGAAGGTGGGAGAAGCTCCCATGGGGAATTATCCTAGAAACCAAAGAATGGGTAGGGAATGCAAATTAAAAAGTTCAGAGTAAGTGATGAGGACCCAGAGAGGGCCAATGAAACACACAGCCAAATTGAATGGAGAAGTAGATCAAATGCACTGGAGTATGGTGTGCAGAGCAGAAAAACAGCGAAAGTATACAGCTAGAAACACAGTTTGAACCTGAATACAGAAGGCTACAAATGTGAGACAGGGAAGGCTGTTTTCTTTGAATCCTGTAGAATGTGTACACACATGGGAGATAATTAATGTGATATCTCTAGAGATGATAAATCTGAGGATAGTTTACATTTCTGTCTTGAGAATAGAAAGACTATGAAAACAATATGAAAAAAATGCTGCAAGAAGGTGACTAATGAATGAAACAGCCACCACGGCTTCTAAGGCTGACAGAACTGAATCAGAGGGTGCCCTTATGCCGCACTGCAATCAGGGAGCAGGTCTCAGCTCACTGCCACGCCCGTGTGCAAGGGCCTGCCAGCCAGGCTCCCAGCGTGCTCACTGCTACGCCCATGTGCAAGGGCCTGCCAGCCAGGCCCCCAGCGTTCGCCCCGGCCTTTCCTCCAGAGTCTCAGCAGGAGAGAAAGGCATGAGTTCCAGGCATGAAGTCAAGAAAAAATGAACCCTTGACTTTCAACGCCTTTCTAACGATGCAAGCCGCAGACCTAAGATTTCTAACTGCTCAGGGCCTAAGCCTCTCACAAAGGCCTGACTCCTCCGATGTGAGGACCGGGCTCGCTTAGAAGCTGAGCCAGCACCTATCTCCCCTTTGCTGCGGGAGTCAGCTCCTTTCTCTCGCTCCCTGTTGATTCTACCAGCTGTGTGGCCTTCTTACAATCCCAGTATAATCAAGAATAATGAGAAATTGTGATTTATTGAGGTTGTAGGTTATGCCTATTCATCATGAATACATTCACGAAAACAGCTCTTTTGATAAAGCACACCTCAGAGGTACAAAAGTGGGCTTGGGACCATCATATCCATTGCCTACTCTGCACTCAACAATCTAGCTGAGGAAAAAAGATGGTTCAGAAAACAAAAACAGTAATCCACTGATTAGTCATTTTCAGACTGCCTCGTCTATGGAACAATATATTTTCAGATATATACACATGTGTGTATATATACATATACATGCATATATAGCAAATCTATTACAAAGTACTGTTACCAACCTGAAGCTGACACAACCTGCTGTTTTCCTTCCTATTGATATTGAAAACACTGCTAAATCTGCTTAAGTTTAATGAAAATACAAATGAGTGGTCAATTTTAAAAGTTCACATTCACTTTTATATAGCTGGATAAGATTTTAAGTGAAGCTAAATAAAACTCAGGAAAGTTAAAAAGTATTCAAAAAATGAATAATTTTTAAATAGAAAAACACAAAAGCTCTAAAAACAAATGTCCTTTATTCAAAAGCAAACACAATGATCCCCCTGGCTATTCCAACTCCTCTGGATTGAATCTTACAGTAATGGGACCAAGGGCGCCAAACTCTCCCACCAAGACTTGTGAAACCCTGAAAACAACTGGCTCTCTGATTGAAGAAGAAAAGAAGATTAAAGAGGGGAGAAGGGCCCTACTGCAGGAGGGATGAGTCTAAGGCAATACGATGACAGAAGAGTACAGTGGCAAGTAACTAAGAGACAGCAATTAAAATAAATTGCTTATTCTGTGTGAAATGTAGCTGTATTAGATCTTTTGATAAATGTGATTTCCCTCGTGATGAAATTTTCCCATTTAAAATAAACTTTCTTTATATATTGTATTTTAAATTATTCAATTAAATATGCAATTATAATCATTTATATGTTCATATCCATTTGTAGATGCATATTAGGTTTGAGCACTATATAAATATTCTTCAGATAAAAATATGTTGTGAAATGTCATAAAACAAACTGTATTTTAAAATATAACTAAACTTCAAGGTGAGAGAATTAAGTTTTTCAACAAGGCAATACAGAAACAGTTATCTCCTAACAAAAGTTTATAAGTTAAACAATATAACACATTTCTTTTTCTAAATTAGAAAATAATTAAATAATAATAATTAAATGATAACAACTGAAAGTCAAGAACCAACTTGCTTGTAAATACCAGTGGCTCTTTACCGCAGCTTTCTGAAGGGTATTTTTGACTTGGGAAAAAAGTAAGTAAATATATATATGCAGAATTTATTACTATCTTAGAAAAAAATGAAATTAATTGTATAGATTACAAACTGAAAAATTACAGTAGGCCATGATACCTGTTGTACATTAATTAAATATAGTATATTTAAATAAAGAAGAGGAAAAATACTGCCTGGCTGTTAGACATGATATGAAGATTTTGCCTAAGGCTTCGGAAAGGCACTTAGCTATGGTAACAAAAACGTGTTGGTGTGATGAGTAAAGATCCACAGCTCAATAAATATTCAGTGAACAGAACAAATGATTTAAACAATTAAGTCAAAATGCCCCCAGACCCAAAAATAGCATTCCTATTAAGGGAATGCAGGGCTAAAAGGAGACATAAGTTTAATGAACAGAATCAACAGGGTCAAGTATCTCGTGAAATGTTGTAATTTTACAGCACCCAGTTATCCGAAGCCCTGTTCTTCTCTGTCAAAGATTTCCAAATCCTAATTCTTGGAGCCTGTTTTATATGTCACCTTACAAAGAAAAGAGAACTTTGATGATGTGGTTAGGGTTAAAGACCTTAAGATTAGGAGAGTCTCCCTGATTATCCAGATGGGCCCAATTTAATCACGAGTCTTTAAAGAAACTTTGCTGATTTAGGTCAGAGTCTGAGAAATATGTACTCAAGGATATCAGGTGAGGGAGGCTCAGCTCACTGCTACTGGCTCTGAGGCACTGATGAGGAACGCACAAACTGAGGAATGAGGGAAGCCTCTGGAAGCTGGAAAAGGCAGGGGACAGTCTCCCTGAGAGCCTCCAGAATGCAGCCCTTGACACCCACACACGACTCTAACCTACAGAATCGTAAGGCAGTAAATTTACGTGATTTAACCTGCTAAATTTGGATAAATTTGTTAGAGCAGCAATAAAAAACTAATACAAAGCCCCATCTGTGAGCATGAGCATAATGATTCTCTCCCCCTTTGCCAGCTGGGCTATGCTGAAACTGGGGTAAAAGACAGCAAACAGAGAAATTAATCTAGAATATTGACAGTGTCACTGGATACTGAATTTACCAACCCTGGGACTACAAACCACCAGGCTTCTTTTCTAAATCACTTTTAACTAAGTACTATTTCCTGCAGGCAAATTTTCTTTTCTGGATTCATCAGAAAAGACTAATTTACATACACTAATGCAGCATGTAAATTTCCAAGTTCATCTGCCAATCTCAGGTTTCTGGGCTGTAAATCATTCTGAGATAAACACTTTTCAGAGTTTTGCCTCTCCTATTATTACTAGACAGGCTACTGGAGAAGAAGAAATACAATATCCATTTTCAATTACGTTCTAAAGACATTTCTTTATGTGTTTCTTCAATTTGTCACCTGTTTAGGAAATAAGAGTGAGGCTAAATGATAGGTATAAAAGACAGTGTTACACAGTTGACCTAAATAATTTCTTTAGCTTACATCACAGAGCTGGAGAAGAAAAAGAGGAGGAGCCTGTTCTTGAGAAATTATCACTCCTCTGAATCTTCTGCTAACGTTCTATGAAACAAAGAAAATGAACAGTTCTCATCTTTCCTGCAAACTCTGCGGGGATTTAGGCCATAAGCTTTACTTGGCGCTCTGATTTGCCTATCAACTAAAGGCTCCTTTTGGAGAGCCACTCCAGTACCCTTGCCTGGAAAATCCCATGAACAGAGGAGCCTGGTAGGCTGCAGTCCATGGGGTCGCTAAGAGTTGGACATGACTGAGCGACTTCACTCCCACTTTTCACTTTCATGCGTTGGAGAAGGAAATGGCAACCCACTCCAGTGTTCTTGCCTGGAAAATCCCAGGGACAGGGGACCCTGGTGGGCTGCTGTCTATGGGGTTGCACAGGGTCGGACACAAGTGAAGCGACATAGCAGCAGCAGCAGCAAAGGCTCCTTTTGCTTTAAAGAGGGGTCTCCGACCTCCAGGCTGTAGATGAGTACCTCCTGTCAGATCAGTGGTGGCATCAGATCGGAAATAAAGTGCACAATAAATCTAATGCACTTGGATCATCCCGAAACCATCCCCCGGCCCCTGGTCCAGGGAAACACTGTTTTCCACAAAATTGGTCCCTGATGCCAACAAGGTTGGGGACTGGGACATTAATGCATCTCAGTTCCACAAAGACATTAGGCCATCCATACCACCCTCATTAGGTTGAAACTATAAATAACCATTAAGCATGATGAATTATTAACAAGATCCAGTAAGGTTTTATAAAGAACTGAATGAGCTTTTCAGGATCATTCTCATCAGCTCAATAATCTAAAACAGAATCACACCAAGAAAACCAAAGTTAAAATTTTCAGTTATTAAAATTAAGACACTGTTGGGTACCAGTTCCATTAATCACTCAAAAACTGAAGGAAAAACAAAAAACAGAAACTATTTTTTAAAATAAGGAAATAAAGGTCTTTACATTGATTCAACAGATCCTTCTCCATAGAATCTTAATAAAGTATTTGACAGTGAAGCTGTACACAAAAATGAAAGAAACAAGATATATAGAGCAGTATTCTAGAAGTCTTCATAAGTGACTATTACCAGAGGTCCATTAGCAGAGCAGCTCAGAAAGGTTCATTCGCAAGTGAGGTCAAGGAGGAGGGAGGTCATTCAACTTGTTACTACTGTGGAAGATTCAGAGATGATACACAAAACACTGCAAGTAAAGATAAGCCTGCATTCTCAGAATTTAAGTCCAGGTAGTATTTCTTGAGCAACTACAATGACCTGGGCATTGCAAAAGGTGTCCTAAAATATTCATTATATAATCCTCACAATAACCTTATGAGCTGGATCTTATTTAGTATATTTTAGAGAGGAAAGACCTACAGCTGTAACGGCTGGGGTCACCCACTTGTAGCTGAACTCCAGTCTCTCACTTCTTCCACACACTCCACAGCATGATGTTAGTATTTACAGCTCAAATACTTACAGAAGTGAAAAGAGGTACCAAATGATGAAAGATGGTCTTAATAAAAAACGGCAGGTTTTTAAAGCCTTTAATGTAAATCGTGGAATGAGGATGAACTGCTGTGGGGCAGTGGTAAGGTGGCAGGAGATGAGAGGAAAATTATTTTAAATCAAAGAAGAGCACTTTAAATAAAACATAATAGGATTTCTTTTAATCAGAGAAGCAGCATGGCATAGAAGGAGCAATGACTTTACACTCAGATCTGTATTCCATTCAGAGTGGCAGCTCCTTTTAGCTGAACTTCACTTGAAGAGCACAACTTTTTCTTAAAGATAAAATGTATAGAACATCTGCCTAGGGTGCTTCACAGGATTGCTTTGGGGAACAAATAAAATGACATAAATGAAGGAAACATTACTTTTTAAAAGGACACATTATTAATATTGTTGCTTTCTTATTGTCTAATTAGGGAATAGGTTTTATATTTGCTCCACATTTGATATATGTTTTTATTAACAAATGCATTATTCAATAAATGGATGTCTAAATGTTAGAACCATCATAAAAATTATTCTAAGTTGGATGAAATATGTCATTACAAATAACACACTGGGCCCTTCAAGTACGAAACAAGCAAACCCAAAAGCCACGTACATGTGAAAAGGCGGCAGGTGAGGGCAGGCCCCTGGCTTCAGTCTCACCTATACAACGTCTAGGGCCTGCAATGTCTGTGGGCACGGGCCCGTACTGCGATCAGAGCAGTAGACCCCTTCTCTGATTTTAAATGCATAAAAAGCACATACTAGTTCAAAGAGAGTAAACTGTTCTCAAATGCAGTTATTAAAACACACTGAATGACAGTGTGTGGACCAGTCACAGACACATCTGACAACCATGGAGAAGGGATGCTCAGATCTGCCTTCAGAAAAGAACTTTCTAGTCAGCTACAGAAAGAACACCCTGAGCTGAGAGGCTAAGAGCCACGAGTTCCCTGAGGCCCCTCTTCCACTGGAGCACCGGCCAAGCCCCGAGTGTGGCAGGAGTGCGGCAGGAGTGCTCAGGCCGGCCAGCAGGCTCCAACGCGGGACCCCTCCCACAGGCATCCTGGGCTCCAGGGCTGAGAACTTCTCAGATTTGCAGGACAGTCCCGGTTCTTCCTGCCCAGTCCTGCTCTCACCATCTTCTACCCTTCACACCCATTACCCATTGCTTAACTCTTAAAAATCTCTCCTGCACTTCAACATCTCAGCATCTGCTTCCAGGAGGACCCAACTGACAAAATAAGCTTTTTTATTCATGTCTTAAGTAACAAAGTCTAGCTGAAAGTCTAAACATTTATATCCTAATGTTGAAGTAGTGATGAATGTCAACGATATTTCAATGTATCTGAAACAATTCTCACGTGAAATGAAAGTACACGGGCTTGCCCCGATGGCTCACAGTAGAGAATCTGCCTACAACACAGGAGGCACAGGAAACACAGGTTCGATATCTGGATTAGGAATATGCCCTGGAGGAGAAAATGGCTACTGATTGCAGCATTCTTCTCAGGAGAATCCCATGGACAGAGGAGCCTGGCAGGCTACAACCCGTGGGGTCGCAATGAGTCGGATGTGACTGAGTGAACGCACCCACACAAGATGCAAAGTATATGTGAACCTTACAGATAGAGATGGAGTAGCTACTGCTCTGCTTATTGTTCATACTGACAACTGAAGGAGAAACTAAAGATTGATTAGAGGTTAGTGAAAGCAGTATGCTACTTCTATTTTTCTTACCAAAGTTCATAGACTCCAAGTTAAAAACTGCTGGGATACAGCGTGTCTAACTTTGAAATATCCATTCTTTTAAGGCACAGACACACTTGGACAAGTCAGACCTGTCATAAACAAAGGTCTCTAAACTGGCGTTCTCCTCAGATGCCATGACATTCATGAAAGCTTATTCTATACACAGAATATGTTCAAAGTTTGAAAGTATATGCCCAAATGATCTAACCTTGAAGGGGGCGGGGGAACACCCAGCTTAACTAAACATGAATATATAATCCAAATCTAACTTAGGAAATTCAAGGTTATGCAATTATAATAAAGTTATCTCCATGACAAGTTTTTTTTTTCTCTTACAAACAAACTTACTACACTGTTTCTTGTCGAATTCATATAGCTTGGAATCCAGCAAGGGGCACCCATCTCCTATGACTCCCCTACGACGAGCCCACCCCCCGTCTGTGTTCCAGAGATGGATCAGGTACAATGCTAACTCCATGTGATTCTCAGTCTTCCAAGCCTGGCCAGCGGTGTGTGTGGAGGTGGGCCCGGGGGTGGGGAGGGGCAGGAAGGAGCAGAAAAGAGGGGAAGTGGTGAATGGCCAGACTTACAAAATATTGCTTTAGATTAAATAACACACTCAGAAGGAAGAGCCTCCTTTTTATTTTGCGGAGAATAATACTGCGCACTAATTATGTGGGAATCCTGAGTGACAGAGCATGCTGCAGACAAGGCAACTGCAAAGTGTGCACTGAGCAATCAGAGGCTAACAAGAGATGCCAGTGTAAATGAGGAAGAAAGCCGAAGAAGCAGGAAATGGAAGAGAAATCCTAGGAGAAAAAATCCTAACTGTTGATGACAGAATGTTACAAATTTACAATTTTGTTAAGGTCTGATAGCTATAGGTGCACCATGGAAAACTGCTACCAGAAATAAAGTGCCAAGATGAACTACTTGTAAAGCAGGAGACGGCATTGCCCAGTCTACTACTAGTCAAGTGACTAGTTGAATTCAGTGCCCTGATACCATTCCCTTCTCTGATGGAAGAGACAAAAAAAGGAAAGGGAGGGGGGGAGCCACGTTTGTGGGCACACACTCCCCATTGTGTGCGCCCATACACAATTTACTATACAAGCAAATCTGAGCCTCCTCTCTGTTTACAGCCTCACCACGGTACGTAAGAAACATGGCTACTTACAGGGACTTCCAAAGCTCCCATCACAACATGCCAAAGCGATGCTGGATAACTGAGCACGCAGCTGACTCATTAAACAACCCCTTTCTTCACCCTCTCTCGCTAGGTTTACCTCACTAAATCAGTTCTGGCTTCTTTTGCATTACAACAGAGAATACAATTGGTAACAATGAGATACTCCCTAAAGGTGAAACAAGCAGGACATTCCTGACCTACCTCATAATTTCCTTAAAGTTTTCTTCAGATTCAGTCACAGACAAAAACCAAAATAGATCCCTAGAAAAATATTTAATTCTCCATAAACTTCCTCCACCACCTTCCTAAATTAGTGTTTGTCGAATGTCTTCTCAGAAATCTTCAAGATGTTGACAATACGTTATGTTCATTTTGGCATCATTTCTATATTAACATACCCTCAAGAACCATATTTCTCTCTTACAAATTATACTGTTCATCTTAATGTAGGCTTAGGAGGTAATTCAGGATTTTTATACATTTTGGTTTGTACAGAGTAATAAATTGTGTTTCAAACACAAAGACACATCCTGAACACAGCCAAGTTACTGGGATAATCCATGGTATCCCTCAATACTTTGTCCACTGAACTATGATGTCAGAAATCTAAGCGTGATTTGTTTTTAAGTACATAATCCATTAACTGTTTCCATATGCCATAACTGTTCAGTTGAGAAATTATTTATAAACCAGTTTATTGACTCTATCTGGCAAATATGACACACCTGTTATAAAATGTGATTACTTCAGAAAGCTAACAATTGTGGAATCACATTTTCATAATAAATCAGTCTAAGCGAATTAGACTATTCATATACTTTCAGAAAGCCCTTTAATCCCTATTAAGTTAACAGTTTGTGAATAATGAAAGTAATTAATATTAATTTTACTTGATAAATCCAACACCAATAACCTGTTAGTATACGTTAATCCATTTTCCAACAGCCTGTAAAAATTAACCAACAGATGCTTCCAATCTGGTAAAAAATACACAGGTCATTAGCATTATTTTGATGATACCAAATGTTCAGTATATGAATATTGTGATTAAACTTCTGAGAGATATATAAACAATGTTCTTTTATAACCTTGTTAAGCCTTAACAGAAGCCTGAAACAGCCAAACATGCAGCCTTTTCTACCATCAAGATCAGCACTGTCGATCTCACTCCTGGTTATTGGACTTCACCTGCGGACTTGACGGCACACCACCGAGGCCATAAGGCAAGGGGAGTCTAGGGCCAAGCCCACCTCCTCACCACAGTGCCCCCAGGGCCAAACACAAGGTTTCATATACAGTACCTCCCCTGTAAGCACCTGACGTGAACAACTGTAGGCAAACAGGATAGAGAAAAAGCAGTAGAAATTAATGAGGCAGATGAGATAAAAAAAGTACGATTAGGAAAAATGCCAACATGTTATTTTCAAAAGAATCTAAACTATGGGAAACTAAGATTCATCTCAAAAGTTTAGGATGGAGAGAAGCAAGGAAACTAAAGTGAGATACTTACTAGGGAAATAAAGTATAAAAAAGAAAATGATATAACTGAATCAGAAAAAAATGTTGATTCCATAGGAATGACTTCGAGAGGAATGTCCGTACTACTTATGATATGACACAAGACATGTTCCCATTGAAGCAATGTTGTAAAAGTCTTAGGAAGAAGATTAGTTTAAAAAGCAAAATAAGTAAAATCTAACTGGAAAAAAGAGAAGAAAAATAATAAAGAGCAACATGATTTAAAAGGAAATGCTCAACTCTCTCACCAAGAACATCTTGCTCCATCTATGAGTTGGTGGGGCAAGGTGGTACTATGTGGAGTTGCAACTGTTTCAATCAGCAAACCAAGAGAAAAACCTCAGAAGAGATGTGGTAAAGATTAAACAAGGTCACATGAAGAAGACCAGTTCAGGGCTGGTATACCACAGGTGCTCAATAGGAATGAATAGTTCCTCTTCCTTTTCTGGGTATGAGACCTCTGAAACCCAATTATCTTAAACTAAATGCTTCATAAACCTAAACCATTATAAGACAAAGAACCATACTTGGTAACAAAAAAATAAAGAACATGAGAGAAAATTCCAAGGGTCTTTTTAAATTACTGGCTTCAGTTCTGTTTTTTTTTTTTTTTTTTTTCTTTTTCCTTTCTGCCAATTTCAAATGCACAAAGATTGGTGTCTACTATTTAAAATGCCTGGAACGGAACATTCACCTTTGTAATCAGAGAAAGAGCCCTGGTTCTTAGTCCAAGGAGGTACTACAATTGAAAAATTTTTTTAAAAAGTACACCTTTTCCTCTAAAAATCCGTAATTTTTCAGTAATCTGAACCCTTTGTCCTTCCTGCCAAGCTGTGATGCAAGCCAATGACGACAATCAACCCATGTCCATGCCTCTATCGCCCCCTGCCTGCTAGAGGGGGTAGAGCAACTGCATTTCCATTTTGAATTCTGCAGAAATGACAAAACTGATTCAGAGAAAACTCTGGCATCATGGGAAATAGGCAAAAGTAGAAGCCAGGCCATGACTAAAGGAACAAGGAGCAACCTATCCGACAACGCTGTGTCTCGTCTAAGTTTTCCAGGCAGCTTTGCTTTGTCTTCTTTCTGATCTTTCCTATAAGAAAGATACCTACACAAAGTCCAGTCCTTCTGAAAGCAGGAACAAGTGACCTTTTCTAATAAAACACTAATCAGGCCAAAAAGCACACGTAAGGCTCTGCAACTAATGCTTTCTAGGAATTATTCTTTAAAACCCCAACCAAAAAACACAGTCGCCCTCACAGCTTGCCTCCTGTTGGCAGTGTAAGATGTTGGAACTGCCCAGCATTATGGCCGTGGGCTTCCGCATCTTTCCAACGAGCGTGGAGATATTATATACTATCACAGAAAAGAGGAAGCTGCATTTGAGTTGAGAGGAAAGATGTTGTAGGCCTCTGCCAGCCTCTAAGTTAGACCAAAGAGAGATTCAGGGCACTGGGGATACACGCAGAGTCAGAGAAATACTGAAATACAGAATATTCAGAAAAGGATCAGCGTTTCCTCACCTTAACCTTTACAACTGGTATTAGACTGAGCTAATGTCTATTTTTTTCAACCTTAAATCATAAGGCTAAAGTTAGATGACTTAAGAATTTTTTAAAGGTCCAATTATTTCATTTAAGGCTAACACTACAGCTAAATTGAAGGCATGCTAACAAGTTTCCCTTTTGAGCCTCATTAATTAAGAAAGTAATCAGAGCACAGAGAGGAAAAAAAAGAGTAGCTGGATGGCAGTATTACTTAAACAGCTTTTAGATATCACCCTTTCCACCTACAAGAAAAGCAAAGGGAAAACTAATCAATTCCAGATTATGAAATCTGAAATTCTGAAGTGTTTTACATGCAAATACATATTTTAACTGCCATATATTTTCCTTGATTGCCTGAAGAGTGCACTAAGCTTTTTCAAAGAAAATTTTGATTCTCCATAATCAAAAGGTAAAATTAAGATCTGCTTACTTCACAAGTTTTACTAGGGTTAGCTTACTAAGAAATTCCCTTGGTTTTCAAAGACCAAAATATACTATTTTTACTATTCTAGTCAGGAAAAATGGTGTTCCAAAATATCTGATAAAGGCTTTCAATTTAAAACAAATTCTAGAAATCTAATTTACAATTACCTGTTAGAGTTTCTAACATATTATTTTTTAGAAACAGTTTTCTAATTTATATTTTAGAAAGCATTTCAAAGGAATGCAAATAATGTTTTTGGTATCTGCCAGCATCCCTTGGTTGCTGTGATGATCAAGTTAAATCAGGCACATAAAGCATCCGGCATGGTACCTGGTATGCAGTAGGCACTTTTTAAGAAGTCAGCTCTTCAGTCTACATCAAGCATTCCCAGCTGTAACCAATGCAATCTCTCCCCACCACCTATCTCTCTATTTGATGAGCCCAGGGATGTAAGTGGCATAAGTCGCTAAAAGGTTCCTTTCTGGAAATTAAAAGATAATGCCTGATATAAGTGGTTTGTACTCCAAATCTAAAATGTGTTACTCAAAACTGAACTAAACAGTATATATGAGTATCAACCCTGAAACATAAGTGGTAGGTCCATGAAAAAATCAAACTTCAGACCAGAGTAATTCCTAAATATAACTGTTAAAAAGAGAAAATTCACAGTGCATAGGTAAAAGCTATCTGTGGGTAGCTCTTGAAAATGAATTTCATTGTTCATAATGAAAAGATGATATAATCTACTCACAGACTCTATTTCAAGCTACCTTTCAAGATAATCTATAAATCTGATAATTTCTAGCCCATGTGAGTCATACTAATTAATTATATGGTAGTCACTGCAACATTAAAGAGTGGTAAAATTATGACTAGAGGAACTCACATTTTGATTTTGTTTTTCTATTTCTCATTGACCAGAGGGAATTTTCATATCAAAATTTTCTCTGAAAATATCCTCCTTTATGAAAGTCTAACTTAGAATATCTTCAAAGAAAGTATCATGTAGAAATTTTTTTAACTCTGGTATTAATCACTTGCATTTTAAAAACTGCTCAGTTGATACTCTACATAAAAAAAGCTAACTTCATTTATCCATTAGTAATGTAAAACGCCGGGAGCCATCAGGATGCCCCCTTACTTGGATGACAAGGTCACGAGACTAAGAAGGAAACTGCAAAGCAGATTTTCCTTCCAGGCATCCCAGGGCAAGGCCCCTCCTGGTATTTTTCTTGGGAAGTTCTGTTTATGCTAGGAACATTAGCTCATCTCAGTAGGTCAGTCCCAGTTAGAAAGAATTCCTGAGATAATTTTAGAGGAAGGTGGATTCCCTCCCCAGGGACTAAGGAGGAATAAAAGGGACATTTAAATAGATTACTACACCTCCTACTCCTTACTGGGGAGTTTACCAAGAGTTCTCTGGGGGTCTTGGCAAGGCCACCACCAGAAGGGCTCGTACTTGGATCACCTTTCCACCTCCCACTCCCCCGACCACTCCACGGTGGTCTCTCTTCCTGAAGAGACCAGGGTGAATGGGACTTAGGAATGCTCATAACTGTAGCCAGCATAGTTGGAGACATTGATTGCTTTAGGGTAGTGTAGACATAGGAATTCATTATAGTGGTTATATAAGGTTAATAGGGTTTTACTGCTAAAGCAGTGCTGCTAGACTGTCTCTTTATCCTCTTTCTTCATAAGAACCAGAGTGTCAGAACAGAATGAGACAGGTAGTGGTTGAAGTTACTACAATAAAAACAGTTTCAAGCTTAGCCCTTCCCTCAAGGCTCTACATATCTGCACCTAATAAGAGAAAATTGTAACCTTTCTGCTTAATTGATGTACTTATCATGATTGAATGAAGTATGCTGAAGACAATAAAATAATAAACATACTATTGTTAAATCTGATTAAGAAGAAATATGACTTCTGCAAGGGGAATGTCCCGATGATAGACTGGGGAATGAGCTCAGTGTTAAAGTTGTTCATGGAAGGTAGAAAACAAAAGATTGTATAGAATGATATGTGATATAATGGGGATGTTTCTTGGGTATAAAACTGTAAACCAACGACAATAAACAAGAGACTGCTCCATCAACACATTGACTCAGCTCAGTACTTCGCTGACACTACTCATCCCTCAAGACCCCTGGATCCTGCCGGGGCTGGACCCCTGCAACAAAAACATCATTTATAGGATACAAATAATACTACTGAAAGCATCTAAAGAGTTGCAATATTATAATACTAAAAGTAACAAACAACCAAGATATTAAACTTACCTTTTGGCTGGCAACAAAATGTATTCTCAAGTTTACAAAGCAAATCCACACTTTCATACTTATTTTCATTTGCTTTTACCCAGAAACAGTCTTCAGTCATTTCCTGAGGTCTGATCTGCAGTCAGAGAGAAGACAGATTCACAAATGGTTGAGTGTGTCACCACTCAACCCCACCAAGTCACCATCTACACACCCAGCACCCCAGAGCTGCCAGCAGATATTTATGGAATAATCTCCATAAGATTTTTTCCAAAATGTGTTCAATGAAATACAAGTTCTGCAGAAAGTTAAGGTGTTATTAGGGAAAAGGAGGGGAAAAAAGCTTCCACTCTCAAATAGTTGGGGATTGAAGCTGAATGCAACGAAGTTTGCTCTTTCTCAATTATGTTTCTCCTAATCTTTAGCAATGCTCAGTTTATATGACCGTGAAACCATCTTTCTGCAGGATTCAGAATTTCTGTCTCAACTAAATATCCACCTGACAGCAAGTAATACTTTTTGCAGTAGCTACCAACATAAAAAAGTTCCTAATACTAACTTTTCTGTACTTTTTTAAACCACTTCAAAATATACAGGACAATCATAATATTAAATGTATGTAATTTAAATGTTATGTATGCATTTGATTATATACCAAATTCCAGTACAATTATCATAGATTCCTACCCAATTTATAAACTAGATAGCTTTAGTCAATAGTAAAGGGTTTTAACTCAACACTTTTCTTAAAAGAATTCCTGTTTATTTAATACCATTTTGAATAAGGTTTTCATTGGAAATTATATACAAGTAAATACAAATTTAAGCTTTAATCTAGGAAATAGTATTATTTCTCTACTTGTTTCTGTTTTACCTTTAACCAATTTAATCTTCTCATACTGGTTTCCAGTTTAAATTCTTTCTTTGGTTTTAATCCAAAAGGCAGGGTCGCTGGAGAGGGAGCAGTCTGTCCGCTGAGAAGTCCCAGGGGAGGGGCCGGGGGCACAGGCGCCCCGCCAAGAGGTAAGGGCAGCCCCAGGGGCGGCGGGGGTGGCGGGGGCGGCGGGGGTGGCGGGGGCGGCGGGGGCAGCGGCGGGGCTGGAGGGCCGGTTCCATTTCCATTCAAAGCAGGCAAACAGGTACCAGGTGGCAAGGCACCAAACTACAGGGGAAAAACAGTAAGAACCATGACAAAGAGCTCTCTACAAAGCAGGTTCAAGTATACTTTTCTCAAAAATATTGTTTTAAACCAAAAACAACTGAATTTCAGTAATGCCATGTGGTTTAACCCACAAACAAAATTCCAACAAAATTTTTTCCCAATTTTAGAGTATTATTATAGCTTTTGTTTTCATAAAAATGTAACTGTCAGAAATATTACTACCCATTTTAAGGTAGTTATGGGTCATCTGGGTGGAGATGTCCAAGAGGCGAATAGTGACCTGGGTATAAAAGATCTGCACGTCAGCAGCCTCAGCAGGATAGCTGAAGAAGACACTTGTGTAGGTTAGTTCACCCAGAGGACGGAGCCTGAGGAACGGTTTATATACAGAACTCTGTGGGACACCAGCATTTTGGGTAGTAAAAAATAAATAAATAAATAGATCCAGAGAAAGAGAGGGAAATAATATTGCCACATCATGCCTTTGCAGTTGAGGAAAAATTAACTAAGATTCTCAGTAAGATCTGCAAAAGCAAGACAGGACCTGGTTACTAGGCACTTCTATCCTTTTGCTTCTGTTGCTTAATAAAAATAGATGCATTTTTACTACCATGAAGGTGATAGGAATTGATAAATAATTTTTGTGGTGATGATTTCCTGAAACTAACTTCCACTCCAAGCCATATAGCTATATAAGTATTAATAAATCATTTAAAAGTTTTATGGTAAAATTATGGAAAATAGATTATGTACAAAGGCTTGAAATCAACATCCAAAACCAGCACAAACAGAAAGTGTTTAAGAGAAACTGAGACCACAATCAAAAAACATGCCTTATCAAAAACATTAAGTATAAAGAAGAATCACTTTAGTGTCGGGCTGGGTTGCTGTGGTAATGGATAACACAGCCCTTTGAACGTTAAGGATGTATATACATAGTACTCACGTTCAATAGACATTTATAGTTAACAATGAATGTCTTAAAACAAAGGTATCATTGAATTTCTGCTCTAGACTTTGATGAGTGTGATTAACTTGAGTATGTCACTGATGAGGCCAGACACAAGGACCACCTTGCCCCCTAGTCTGTCCTCAGCCTCTAACAGTGCTTGGCTGTTAAGTGACACAAGGAATGAAATCATGGATAACAGAACACATTTTATTCATAACCTTTATAATCAGGCTTTGATCAAAGAGAAGTATATTAAGACAAATGCATACATTTCATGAGAAATACAAACTAATCCAAAGAAAGGATTTGTCAGTTGTTCTTCAAAACTGAATATGTGGTCAATGTCAAGTCTCTAGTAACAGGCTTTCTTCTGATAGACAAAAACAGAGGTTATCACTGTACACAATTTAAAACAGCATAGGAGATTCCTTGATTTAATCTGTTTCAAAATGTAAATATATTCCTGTTTTATATAAAATCATATGCAGCAATAACATATTCAAACACAGTGAATATGTTTTCTATAAACTAAAATTTTCTAGCATAGATTTACAAGAAATGCGTCAATTGGGAAAAATTAAAAGAAAGGAAAGTCTAAATTTATACTAGCCTGGACCAGGAAAAAATTGTCATGAATATTTCAGTGTCTAAAGCTCAATCTGAAATATAGAAAACACAGCCGAATGTTTCTTTAATATGAGAGAGAGGGAACCACATAAGAAAGATGAAAACTTTCAACAAATTGTGGTACCTTCTCTTGCAGCACTAGAGAAAGACGATCATTGAGAATTTTCTTGTAAATAGATTCTATTTTTTCCCCCCAAATTGAACACTAACAGATAATTCCTAGAGTATCTTCAGACAGACTCTGCAACAAAACTATACACTAAGTTAAAAAAGAGAACAAAATTGCAAATAACATAGGAAAAAGTATGCCTAGCGTTATTTCAACATAACCATAAATTAGGATGAAAGGAAGATAGCAAAACTATACTTATTGATCATCATCTTGCATGTAAATCTACATGTAGGAATTTAGCTAAGAATATTCTACTGCCTTACTTTCATCCATGTAAAATGTGTAGATAATGTATTTCTTGCTACCTATTTTGTGTGCAGAGTATATGTGAGCTATCTACCTCATAATCCAGATTTGCTCCCTTTTTTGTCATGTTTTAAATCTGTTTACTTTTGGAAATTGAAAAATTATCAGAAAATGTTCTCATTCAGCTAGAGGTTATCTTACACTGCAAGGCACTCATAGGCTGAAGGCTTTAAAACATAAATAGCTTGAGCAATAATTTTATGTAGTAGGATAAAGGGCAATGATGAATGACAAATCTAATAATAAAAGACTTTCTTACCCTTAGTGCTTAATTACCTAGCAAACACATGGCATTAGGAACAAAATCCAAACGAAACACAAGGAAGAGATCAGACATTTTAAAAAATGCAAATTAAAAAAGGGGGCAAAATAATTCAAAAAATTTAAACACAGAAGAATAGAAATATATATAAACAAAAATATGAAAACATACAAATAAAATTTCAACATTTTGATGCTGTGAAGACATGATACAACACTATGTTACCCTGTGAGTTTTCAATACCCAAATTCACTCCAGGTAGATAGTATTTTACCTGTGATTTAAAAGCTTGTAACTCTGCTTGAAGCTCATTAATCTCTGCCTCTTTTTTCTGCAGTTGAGCCTGAGTTTCTTGGTGGTCGGTAAACTCTTTTTCAAACTGAAAAAAAAAAAGAAAAGAAAAGAAACATACAAGACACAGAGAAAGATGAAAATAAAAAGCACTATTCTTCATACAGAAATCTGACTCTAATGCTCTGTTAGCGGCACATAACTTTTATGATACGAGTGGTGGTAGGGTTTTGTTAGTCGCCCTCAGCTTTTCTCTAGGTCCCTCAGGGTCCCACCAAAATCATTCATTTGCAAAGGAGCAGACAAAGCCAGAAATGAAATCTGTGACCTTCTCCTCTCAGCAGAACAAACTGGGCTTACAGTTATCCAGAACGCTGGCGTTTTTCTTAAGAGTCCCAGAATATCATTGCAGCTTTGTGTAAAACAGTGGAGAGCAAGGCACTGCACAAAATTCCCTGACCCCACCTATGAAAGCTTATAACTGAAACTTCTCAAGTTTATCAACATGATTTAAAACAGTTCCATTTCAGTACTTTTTTTGTTAATAAATAACTTCACTTTGTAAATGCATCAATTATTTCCTTTTTTTGTAAAACAACACCAGAAACTTAAAGACCTAATATAGGTTCTAACCTTCAACAAAAGTTTAAGAGGATAAACTCCATCTTCTTTATCATTAATCATTGGAAAATTAATGATAAATTAATCTTTCAAAGATCTTTATGCAACACTTTGAAGGAGGAAGGCAAATGATAAAATTTGGTAAATCCAATGAGTCTTCTAACTGGTATAGCCACTTATCACAAGTCACCATCCTGCACTCAAAACAGTTTCACCTTGCCATCATCTTCACTAAAATCCCTCTACTAGAAGAGATGAACATGAGTTCTCTCATGATCAAGAACATGTACCTGACTCCCTCTTAAAAAAAAAAAATAATCACTAAAAAATACAAATGCTTCACAAATGTAGCCTTGAGACTTTAAAACAGTCAAATGAGGGTTAAGCTTCAGATTAGGAATAGGATCTGCATACACTGGTGGCTTCCAAGTCCCCATCACCAGCTCCAGATTCACAACTGCATTCCAGATTGCAAACCAGTCTATAAATATAATACATAAATATAGTTCCAACTTCAGAAAGGTTTTTCAAGAGTGAGGAAGAATTCCAGTATTTTCAAAACCAATATTGTCTTTCTCTCTACAAACTTTGTTTTTTTAATACTACTGTTCCATCCAAAAGATAACTCACATATCATGACTCCTTTGTCTGAAATCTTTAGTGGCTTCATTATAAAAACCACACTTATTAACCTCATACCTAAGAACCACTTGATATCTGGTCCCATTCCACCTCTTTATTTAATAAATATATAATAGCATGACTATTATGTGTTTCTCAGAGTGGCAGGGTCTAGGGATACAGAATTAAAAGAATATGATCATTTTGTTTAGTAAGCATAGTGTCTAGTGGCAAAATCAAACAAACTAGCCATCCAAAATCTATGCAAATTACTCACAATAAAGGACAGGAGGTGTGTGTGTCATTCCTGGAGCAATGATGCCTGATCTAAGGTTTGAAGAACTGAGTCATTAGCTGAGAAGTGTAGCTTGCATTTCAAATAGAGTGACTAGTACAGTGTATACATGATGGCCATACAAGCCATCGCTCGTAAGGGCCACAAAATGAGCTATGAGGACAAACTGCAGAGGATGAAGCCAGAGATACATCAGAGCGAAACTATGGAAAGGAAGTTTACAATAAACCAAAAAGCTTTTTTCTTTTCCCTGATAACTACAGACAACTTTTAGAGTATTTATCACAAGAAAGCAACATAATCAAATTTACACTTTGGAAAACTTGACCAGCAGCAGCATGGACAATGGACTGAAAGATATACTAGAGTCATAGAAATAATGTTATGCAATTATCCAAACAAGGACTGCTGGAATAAGTCAGAAAACAGGGAAAGAAAAGGGGGGGGGGAATATATATATATATATATATATATATATATAAACAGCATCAAAAATTAGCATCGGACTGAACAGAGGAAATGAGCAAAGGGACTATAACTAAGATAACTATGTTGTTCTGTTGCTTTGCAAGCTGGCAAAACAGGATTATAATTTGAGAGAATAAGAATGAAGAATTTGGTGTTGAAGATGGTAAGCTTGATGTAAGAAATTCCAAATGAATGTACTTGTGCCCCCTCCTCACACAGTCCACCTTCCTGCCTCCCACTACCCATCAAGGCTCACATTAGCCATCACTTCCTAGGGCAAGTGTTCCCTGGCCAGCCCAGATCCTTCCTACAGGCTTATACACCACACAGGTTTTCCTAAAACAACAATTATCATCCTGTATTATGAAACTATCAAAATGTAGTATCACACACTTCAGTAATGCTCACCAACCTGGAAGCTCACCAATAATGAGACCTTTTCTGTTTTATTCATCACCTTTCCAAAAGCTTTATATTTATAAATTAAACTAATTTGTTGAGTGAAATCATCAGCCAATTCCTGTCAAACTTTCCTTTATATGTTGAATAACCATGTCAATATCATAAAGGTCCTCAATCTCCCAGTCTCAAAAATCTCTATGAGGTCATTTTCTCTATTCTCCTCTTTATGACTGCTCAGTCAATGTTTACTATTGCTTAGCAAGAAATAGGAAACTAAATTCTTATGAGAATAAGAATGAAGAAGCCTTTCCCATAATATCAATATGTACACTGTCCTGTCTTAGGTCTTAGAATAAGAGGCAGAAGGAAAAGGAATTATTTATAGGATCAAAAATAAAACTATCAAAACAACCAGAATCATAGTTACTATACTCAAAGAAAGCTTACTAAATTAACTTTACCATACTGAGAGTATCTGTATTACTTACAAGAGAGATAAACTTCTACATCCTCTCCTATAAAAGGATCAGACGAAATATAAACTTTGCTTTAGCATTTTTATAATATCCATAGTCAAATCACAGTAGCCTTGAGGATAAAATGAATCTCCATTAAAGACGCACTTTATAAAACCTGAAATGATAGGCTTCCTCTCCGAAAGGAGTCAGTAGAGCAATATTACACTTACAAAATTACACGCAAAAATGTCAAGAAATACAGTTAAGGTTGAGGCTCTACTTAATTTCATTCCCTCAGGTAAATGAATTAGTGCATCTATACAAGAAGGTTGATAACTCAATACTCTCTATGTACTTTCTGACATTTCTAGTCTTCATTTTTCAAATTTATGCATTAAAATAAAGAATGCATCTAGCAACCATGATAGCTTCCTGCCTAAAGCAAAGTATTTACATGTGTCCTTATAAAGCTATCAGAAAAAATTCTTGCTGACACATACAAAATGGTATGGCAACAGAAATCTTTTATGGAGTGAACAGTATTTTCTGAATATACCTAAGACACTTAACTGCTGACTAAAAGGAGTCAACTAACCTTGAACAAGGTCTTTCTTCTATTTACATTAAAAGCTTACAATTTTAAAACAATGTTTTGAGAAAGTTATCATATACAAATACTGTAAGCCTAAAAAAGTGACTATAAAAGCCAATTTAAACTATCAGATTCACTCAAATCAAGTAACTTGAAAGTTTGCTACTCCTTTCCTACAGTATTATTCATTGAGCTTGGAATACAGAAGTCAGTGGGTAAGAGGTCACCATACAACACAAACATTTATCAACTGGAACACTTAAGACACTTTGAGTATCTATTACTTTGTTTCCCCCATTAACTAAGACAAGTTGCAAAACTGGCGATGTTAATATCCACAGCTGCAATCCTAGCCTGCAGCCCAAGGCCAGGGAGATAATATTCTCTAAGTATTTGGTGAAACATCGGACTTCTTAGGGCACTTACAAAGTTCTCTGTGTGAAAGTGAAAGTCGCTCAGTCGAGTCCAACTCTTTGCATGGAATACACAGTCCATGGAATTCTCCAGGCCAGAATACTGGAGTGGGTAGCCTTTCGCTTCTCCAGGGGATCTTCCCAACCCAGGGAGAGGACTCAGGTCTCACACAATGTAGGCAGATTCTTTACCAGCTGAGCCTCGAGGGAAGCCCAAGAGTAATGGAGTGGGTAGCCTATATCCCTTCTCCAGGGGATCTTCCTGACCTTCCCTGCACTGCAGGCGGATTCTTACCAACCGAGCTGTTAGGGAAGCCCTAAGATGTTTTATCTTAAAAGTCTGTTAAAAATGTACAATTCTCTCAAGGTTCATATTTAGGGCTTGACACATCAAAAACGCAGACTCACTGGCATGGTGCCTGACTGGTCCAAATGCCCCTTGAGTACAATGTTAACTGAGGGAGTGGTAGCAGCTACCACGTGATTCTTCCAGCGAAAAGAACCAGCCCTAAGAGTTCAAATCAGAGCAAACCACTTAAAATGTGAAGAATCCGACAAGAGAAGATAATGAAATTTAAAACTAAAAGTTTAAGATCAAAGAACAAGTGTAACGAGTACCCATTACGTAGAGACAAAAGCACAATACACTATCTTAAAGAAAAGTGGGGGGCGGCTGGATGGTCAACAAGACTACTGCGACAGAAGCGAGTGAAACTGCTGACACCCAGTACGCATGATCTACGAAAAAGGCCACTTGAAATGGTTCTGCGTAGTCTCATGAAGCAGCTTCAATCAAGACAAAAGCCAAGTTAAACTTTCTCTTAAAATTTTTAGATATAATTTCAATCTTAAGGGCCTAAATTATCTGAGGCCTTGAGAAATACTCCAACCTTAAAATTCTGACTCTATATATTGTTAATCATTTATTCACTCATTCAAAAAATATGTTTAGTATTCAGTCCAGGAATTGTTATAGGTGCCATGATAGTGAATAAAGCTAACAAAAATCCTTCATAAATTTTATTACAGAGGGAGAAACAGACAAGACATTTGCATATACAAACAGATACATAAATGATGTAGCATGTCAGATGGTGATAAACACAACAGTAGAAAAACAAGGAAAGAAGAAGCATAGGGAGGGTCAGGGTTGAAAGAACATGCTGAAATAGGAAGTCGTCAGAGAATGGCATTTGTGTAAACACCTAAAGGAAGTAAAGGAAACTAGAAGAACACAGAGAGCCCCTGAGGCAGAAATACAGCTGCAGGAATCCCCCTGTAGTCTTTCACAGTTAATCAAACTACTTACTTTCTTGTTAAGTTCTGATGCTTTCTCTTCAAACCCTTCTAGTTTTGCTTCATCTATGCAAATATCTAAAATTGCAATGACAAAATTTTTCTTAAATTCACTGTTACTTTAAAAGTTTAGAAAGAAAAAAATCACAGAGAAAAATTAGAAATAATGTCAATAATAAACAAAATGGAGAAATATATAATGTTGGAATGGAGAACAATTTTCTAGGCATGATACCAAGGTCATCAAATATAACAGGAAAGATAAACCCAACTACAATTTTAACCTTGTGTTAAGCAAAAGGAGGAGAGAGCTCAGCTGTACATATAATACTCAAAGGTTGCTATCCTCAGTTCACATTTTGAAGGAAAAGGAGAAGATGATAGCCAATACAAATGGGGGAAATGTACAACAGCAATGAGCAGAAAATTAGGAATAAAAATCTAAAAATTGATAAGTCATAAGAACAGATCATTGACTTTTCCTAATAATATGAAAATATAAAAATATTTAATTAGAAATAAGCAAAGATTAAATAATCCCTAATGCCAAGTATTGGAGATAGCATGGGGAATCCAACTCTCCTAAAAACAGTTGGAAGTACAATTAAGGAACTTTGCTAATAAGAAACTACGCAATATGTACTGAAACTTAAATACTTTTTTTCACCCAGTAATTCTATTTCTAGGACTTTGCTTTTAAGTAAGAAAATAGCAAAAGACTGCAAATAACTTAAATATCCACTAATAATAGATTAAAAAACTCTGATAGGAATCCACATGACAGGACACTTCACAGGAGAAATAATTCATATGGATGTCTCATGATGTACTATATCCCTTCTTTCTTTTTTAATGAAAGTAATAATGAACATTGTTTAATAAAACATACTACAAAACAACTTACGAGATCACTACATCCAAAACTAGTCCTGCTTCCTAAATGGGACCACTTACAGCTCTTTCTATATTAGATTACTTTGGCGGTTAGCTTCTTAACTCTAAATAGTGTGTACACAATTATTTCTTGATTTAACTACATAGGGCATTATGGATAACTTCCTAAGAAAACACTTTTCTGTATAATCCCAATTCTCTATAATTTTTTGTTCATTTGGCTGGCTCTATAGCACTAAATTAATACTCAATCCTCTGATTCCTGTTGCACAGGCAGCATCTCTTGAATCTTAATATGTTATCTATGCCCTATACTTTCCAACATCTATCTCCCATCTAAGCATGTTAACACAGTGACACTCCCTTCTGTATTTAAGTCTTCTGCATTGTGTTTATAAGTTTATTTGAAACATTTATAATCAATAAACAGAATGAATTTATTTAAATATGCAACTAATTTCACTTATATAGCCAAGAAGTATTCAAAGATTTTATTTCCTTCTCAAGAATTCAATATCAAAACCTCTCACCTACTCAAGAAAAATATTCCTAATGTCCAGGCAGAAAAAACTTTCTTTTCAGACACTATTCAGAAGCATTCCACGTTTTAGTTCGCTACATATTTAGAGAATATTTTCCTTTATTTCTATGTCCCTCCTACCCCCAGGAACTTTTAATCTCTTCCCTCTGTGGGAGAGCAACAAGTATTTGCCTTATCAGTGTCATTAGTGTTATCTACTACCTTCTCATTCTATACATGCCACACTTCTTCCTGAACTCAAATATTTCATGAGGAAAACAACTTCATGCAAATAATACCCTCTGAATAGTAAATCAAGATTTGACATATGGTAACGTCTTAAATATTAGTTACCATGTGGAATCACCTATCATTTCAAAGACTGTTTTGCACTCTGTTACCTTGAAATCATTTAGACACATCAAGCCCTGGTCATCTGGGAAAGAGTGGTCTACAGAGTCATATAGAGCCTTCAAATGGTGATACATCTCATCATATAATATCAAAATAATCATATAGGGTAATATCACCACTAATCTCACAGAAAAAAATTTAGCACTGCAAAGCTGCCAAGATGACAGTAGCAAATACAAGTTTTCCTAACTCAAATTTTTACGTTAATGCTTGGATTTTATCATTAGTAACATAGTCTATCATCTTCATTTCATTTTTAGGAAAGTGTGTGCCAAACACTCACATCTAAGTAGCCACAATTTGTATTACAATCATTTTCTCAAAGATTAAAAATAAAAGAAGGCATCTCAGCTGGCAATCAGACAATTACACAAGTACTTCCTTTTGGACTCTGACTTGCAGCACAAGTGACTCACACATAAAATATATTGAATTTTGAATACATTCACACAGAATATTGAAATTTGTATACACAAAGGTAAATGTCTAATAAAATCAATATTTTTTAGTTCTTTATCAAGCACATTCTTGAGTAAAAAATAGCAGTTTCATTTCATTTATTTTGTTTTACCAAAGAACCCCAGGGCTGCTGGGGTTTGGCGCCACTGCCTTGCTTCACAATAAGGTGCCAGCTGTTTTCTCAATGTTGTTCTGCAAATATCAAGACAGTGAAAAAGGCAAATAATGTCTCAGTACTATTGTGAAAATAGATTTGACTAGTAGGACCTTCTGAAACGGTACCCAGGACCCTCCAGAGTCCACATTGCAAGAAACAACACTCTAGCGCTAACCCATGGCTAAGGGACAGAAGGTATCTTCATTTAAATAACAGAGACACACTCACCAACAAACCGACTTAAATCTAAGTCTAGTCTTTTTCGATATGTGAAGTCTGGATCCATCCCGTCTCTATGCAGTACAATCTGAGATACACACTCATCAATTAATTTGAAGTACTGTTGCCTAGAACCAAGGAAAAGAATAAAGGTACACTCAATTTATCATTGTAACTTAACATCAAAACAAAGCTATTTCATTCAGTAGCTTGACTTCCAGTTCAATAATATACTACTGTACAGTTTTAACAGTTGCTATAACAGACTTAACATGAGAATGAGAGTAAATACAAATGTAACTTTCCTTCTAATTATTTTAACACATTAATCTTTTCATAATCTTTGAGTTATAAATACAGTGTATGTTAAAGATCATTTTCTTATGAAAGTCAGAACCTTGACTTAATTAGTAGGCAGTAAATAAAGAGAATATTCAAATGAAGTGATTCTGATACATGCTTAAACATGGTCCTCAGCAGAGATCATCAGCCTATCACTATACTGTACTGAAAGGGTTACCATTAATTCATTTTATTTTACAAATCAGAAGACAAAAATTATCTGCACAGTTCTTAAAACCATACAGTTCATTGCTTTTACAATGTTTAGGATACTGTGAATTATAAACAATACCAAATGAATATCTTTTACTTAAAAGAAAGCTAGAAAAATTCAGTTTAACAATTTTTCTCCAAAGTTTAAATTTAATTAAAATCCTCAAGCAGGCTTCATTTGTAACTACAATTAAGTTTAGTCCACCTGTATGAGTAACAAGTTAAAGAATATCTTTTGAAACAACTCATGCCAACAAATGCAAAAGAAGTATACAGAAGATTTTACAAACAAAACCAAACTACAGTTATGGGCAGGGGCGGGGGGCACAGGCCTCCATCCCAACCACCCAGGAGGACTTACTTCTTCTCAATGACACTTTGCAGTTTTTCCTCTCCACCTCCTTCTTACTATGTATGTGACGGCACCTCAGCAACTTCAACTTTCCATCCCTATAATCTATGACCTGCTGCTCTGGACCTACTTACTTACACCCAATAAACTGTTCATTACACTGAATAAAATAAACTACAGTTCAACATTAGCAAATAAGAAAATGTTCATTAACTGTCAATAGAGTAACAGTATTCAAGAGAGTATTCTTAGGTACAGATCAAGGCAAGAAGGCATAATCATTGCTTTCCTCAATTTTCTCAACTTCTTTCTAAGAATCTCCTAGCTATAATAACCACATTTACACTTGAGGTATTAATATATAAATTGCACACATTTCTATCACATTTACAAATTGAGATGACACATTCTGTCCCTTTTTTACTCTTATTTAATGTTATCTTGATGTTGTTTTAATAAAGCATTTCTTAAATCAACACAAGTTATTTTGTGTCATTTTTTTAAAAAACCATAATTTCATTAAATGCTTTCTCAGTTCCACCATTCTTATGAGCTCATTTATAATGCAGATGAAAATTGATGCAGAAACTCTTTCAGCAAGGCAACACAAGTAAAGAACAATATACTTATGGATTCCAGAACCGTAAATCTAGAAAATAATCTCAATGTGAGAGATTAGTAAGGTAATGAATATGTCAGAGGAATATGTAAACAACCTAATTAAGGAATAAATATAAATGTCATTACTTCACTAATAAAATGTCATTTTTGTTGGAGAATATTTTGAAGTCACCTTCATTTTCTCTTTTGTTTTACCAAAATCAGAAATTATCTCCATGCACATTCAACTCACACACTATTTTATGCACAATAAGCCATCAATAATTTGTTACAGAATTGAATTTGATCTTCTATCCACCTTCCAATTATCTTGCTGCATTTGATTTTTCATGGGCCTTTGCTGTGTATTTTCCAACTGAGTTCCATTTCAGTAAAATTTCCTTTTCTCCCAAAAGCAAAAATGAGCAAAGATTTAAATTCATAGTTTGAATTCTTTTAAGTGAGAATATTTTGCACTCTACAATGAAAATTAACTCATTAAAATCTTTAAAAATCTTATTTATTAATAGCAATATTAATTCTAAATGTTCATCAAGTGAAAATGTCTAGAAAACTGAAGAGCTCTGAAAGGTAAAATCCAGGTCCATTTGAGATAGCAAAACCAAAAAAATGAAGAGGTAAGCCCAAAAGAACAAGGTAGGACTGCACAACAAAAAGTAAAATTTACTGTATGTGAACTAAAAGGTAAATACAAAACAAATTTTAAAGAATATATAGCAAAAGTATTATGTAAATAACCATAATTCTGACTTTATCCTGTAAGAAATATATTCCCACTATAAGAATAAACCACCTAGAAGGTGGGATGGGGAGGGAGACTCAACAGGGAGGGGGTATATGTACACCTATGGCTGATTCTTCTTGAGGTTTAACGGAAAACAACAAAATTCTGTAAAGCAATTATCCTTTAATTATAAAATAAGTAAATTTTGAAAAGAAG
The DNA here is from genome assembly GCA_007570785.1 of Antilocapra americana. Classification (NCBI taxonomy): domain Eukaryota; kingdom Metazoa; phylum Chordata; class Mammalia; order Artiodactyla; family Antilocapridae; genus Antilocapra; species Antilocapra americana. The sequence continues at coordinate 2,059,600 of ML661906.1, read as the reverse complement.
AATAAACAACAAACAATAATAAATAAGTGAAAATTTTGGTCCATGGGAAAGAACCAATGGGGTCTTGACTAAGCAGTCACAGGAAGAACTCTGCCTTCATAGCAACCACATCTGGAATGCAGACCAAGGGCCTTGGTCTGAAAGAGCCAAGGAAGAAGGGAACACAGATGATCATCAAACTTCAAAGGTGATACTGAAAAACTGACCAAAGGAGAGGAGCTTCTATGGCTCACTAATATCACTTTGATAATGCTACTATGACAGAGCACACTGAGGGCAGACCTTAGCATGTAGCCATTGCTGGGCAACACTACTCTGTGCCCCGTTACCTGGCAACGGGTCCCACTCAGCCATTGGTCGGTGCTACAGTGGGCCCCGCCCACAGGCAACCAACTGTCAAGAAGCCACAGAGGAATGGGGCAGGTGGGGAGTCAGGCAAGAGTGGGGCACAGCCACGAGGGGGATTCAGCCAAGAGTGGGGTGCGGCCATGAGGGCAGATCAGCCAAGAATGAGGCATGGCCACGAGGGCGGATCAACCAAGAGTGGGGTCAGCCAAGTGGGGGGTGTGGCCACAGGGGGAGGGAGTCAGCCAAGAGTGGGGCACGGTCATGAGGGGGAGTCAGCCAAGAGTGAGGCGCGGCCACGAGGTGGGGTCAGGGAAGAGTGGATCTGCACCCAGGGAAGAGGCCAGAGGTGCGTCACGGAGGCCCCAGAGCCTTCCCCGCGGCCAGGAGCCGGGGCCTGGAGGCACTGGGGAACCACTCTTCAACCTCCGCTCTGTGAGCAGAGAGCAGCGCCTCCTGTCTGGGCCACAGGCTGAGGGCCCTGCCCCTTGCCCCCATCTGGGGGCCTGAGAAACGGACGGCCCATTTGGGTCCTGGCACCGGGCTCCTCAGCGATGCCCTCTGGGCAGAGTCTGGGAACCTGGTCCTAGGGGAGCCACGAACCCAAGCGCGCCTCCTCTTGACCAGGACCTGGACTTTAGAGAGGGAGAGCTGTGCCCTGGGGCTTAGCGCAGTTGTTGTCAGGACAGAGAAAATTTGTTTGGTAGAGATTTACAGGAACATGTCACCTGACTGTGACCTGCCTTCAAGAAAAAGGATTTCGCACCAGGAAGTCTATACCAACAAACCGTGCCCCTCCCCACCTTTCCTATAAAAGGGCTTTGTTGAAAGCTTTGGGGGAATTTGGGATTTTCAAAGCATGAGCCACCTTCTTGCCTGGCTCTGCAGTAAACTTTTCTCTGTTCCAAACTCCAATGTCTTAGTGTTGTTTGGCCTCACTGTGAGTCAGGCACACAGACTTGTATTTTCAGTCACACTACAATGTAATATTTCTCTAGACAGTTGATTCAACTAAAGTGATAGGCTTGCCTGAGCATGCCCCACAAGAGCTGTGCTTTTTAATCTGTTCTGAAGTTAGAAAACCACATGTCCCCTAGAGCACACATGAAGGGATTAGGATCCTAAGAAATAACCTCCTTCACAGCACTATGCGTGTGTGCTAAGTCGCTTCAGGGGTGTCCAACTCTTTGCGACCCTGTGGACTACAGCCTGCCAGGCTCCCATCCATGGAATTCTCCAGCCAAGAATATTGAGGTGGGCTGCTGAGCAGACCTCCAAGGGATCCTCCCGACCCAGGGGTCAAACCCACGTCTTGTGAGGCTCCTGCATTGCTGGCAGATTCTTTACCACAAAGCTACCAGGGAAGCCCTGTTCCACACTATAGACACATCCAAACCTTCAAAAGCCATCAACGGTCTTAAATTCTTGGAAGATACAGGGATCAAGAAAAGGATGGGGTTACTTTAGAATGAGTAAAAGTTTCAAGTTTATGTTTAAATTTTCAGAAGACTACAACGTTACAATAAGGGTACCTATGAAATGGCAACTCAGTCCAGTATTCTTGGAGCATCCAAGAGACAGGGGAGCCTGGTAGGACGCCAACTATGGGGTTGCACAGAGTCGGACATGGCTGAAGCAACTCAATATGCATGCATGCACTGGAGAAGGCAATGGCAACCCACTCCAGTATTCTTGCCTGGAGAATCCCAGGGACAGAGGAGCCTGCTAGGATACCGTCTACAGGGTTACACAGTCAGACACGACTGATGCAACTTAGCAGCAGCAACAGCAGCATAATTCTCAAAACTCTTATTTAATCAAGTATTAGTATTTTTTATCTAACATTTACAAAGTAGTTCAATAAACTGTCTCATTTTAATAAAATATGAGAAACAAGCAAATGAAGCCTCAAACAGGTTCCTGACTCATATTTAAGAAGACCTTGGCATTTGCCCATTCTACAAAGGAAGGAGGTAGGGAAGGTGGTCGTACTCATCTTAACCTGAAGTTTTACCATGTTTAGACTTCTGTTCACTTGTTAGGTACATCAAAAGCCTAAATTACTCTCTCCGACATCACCCAGAGGACACAGGCTGAATGAAACTAACAACTCCTTCTACTTGAAATCAGATTAAGAAAAGACATACTATCCACAGTATTTGAGAAAAAATTTCAGCAAAGTTAAAGGTGGCCAAAATGGCTTCATATTGAAAAGATCTTAGCCTCCTTCATAAAACAGGAATAAAAGAGGAAAGAAGGTACAGATAATATTTACTGAGCATACACCATATCTGGCTAGGAGTCTCACTCCTGTTACCATTTCAATCCTCATAACAATAGAGCAGCTCAAGTGCTACCATCCATATACAACTACAGATGGTGGTGCTCAGTCATCAGTCGTGTTTGACTCTGTGACCCATGGACTGTATGTAGCCCACTAAGCTCCTCTGACCATGGAATTTTCAAAGCAAGAATACTGGAGTGGGTTGCCATTTCCTACACCAGGAGATCTTTCCAACCCAGGGATCAAACCTACATCTCTTGAGTGTCCTGCACTGACAGGTGGTTTTTACCACTGAACCACCTGGAAACCCAAATAACTACAGGCAGATATAGATAATATATTAACAGGCAGATATAGTTATTTTCTTTAAACTATTTGTTGAGCTCAAGATGTCTAAGGTATAATAAAATGACTTCGAAAGTTATTTGCCTAGCTTTCTGATACATTAGCAACATTAAATATAATGTACTATTAAGGAACTTTCTAGCTACTTAAACACTAATAAAAGTGATGTTTTAGTATCTTTTTTATAACATATGAAAAGAAACTTATCAACACCATTCCTACTACCTAAGGACTAACCAGAAAATATTATCCAACATGTAATACATTAGTAATAGGTAAATTTGTTGCTAGTTCTTTATTTTCATTCAGACGAAAAGTTGTAACCAAGAATCTGCTAAAGCTTAAAAAGTAATAGTAATATCATTTTATACCATCATCTAAATATATTCCCATAGGAAACACTATATACTATGAATTAATACTATTAAAGAAAGAAATCTTAAAAATATGTGCATGCTCAAATCAAACAGCTGGTGAATTTCACAATATAATTTTATTAGTGAAAGAAAATATTAGAATATAGCTTCCTCTTACCTTATAAAATAATCATTTCGAATCAGCAAAAGATGCTGCAGAATTGAAACAAAATAGCCCTCTGCTCTGGTTTCCTTAACTGTGTTCCACACCATGTTGTAAAGATCATTTGCTTCAGTAAATTGATTAAGGAATATGTGGATTTATTTATCCTCTACACCAAACAACTGCAGTAATGCGACACGGACTCTGCTCTGTAAAGCCTCAAAAGGTTACTGTCTTACTCTAAAATAGGTACCGTAAAGACTGAGCATATAATAAAATACATGTAGTCAGGTATGGGAGTGGAGGTGAACTGTGCGAATGACAACTTCACCTGATACTGTCTCGCGTCTCCCCCACAGTGACGCCGAACAATCTTCCTCTCTTGAGCAAAGACGCTCTGGAAGAGAGTGGCAGAGAGCTGGTCACGAAGGCTGCCCTGGATTCTGGGGCAGCCGTGACCGAGAGGGCTAGTGCCAGGCATTACCTACCATGGCGCACCTCCATGGAAGACAGAGACGGGCTTCATATCTGGACAAACACAGACATCTGCGCATGCACAGAGCCAGCAAAGGGCCATAAGAAAACACACCCAAGGCACAGGGCAGAAACAACCAGCAGGCTAAGGGGCCTCCTCCTCAGGCCAGAGAGCACTGGGGGCCAGGGCTCCAAACAGAAAGAGCGGGCAGCACGTATACACATGAAGAGGACTACAGTACCCAGGTGTAAGGTGCAACATTCATTTATATATGCATGTTTTCATGAAAACACATGTAAACTAATAAAATAAAAAGGTTTATACAGACATCCCTCTGATTCAATAAAGTTTTGATTTTATAGCATTTACCTAGAAATGGCTTCAAAAGTTTAATATTTTAGGGTTAGGGGCTGACTGTTTAAGATTTACCACTAATTATAAGTAATTAAAACATATTTGATTGGACATCAGACAAAGGATATTCAAATTCAGCTCTAATATCTTCGAGGCGATGGGAGAACTCCATCAAATCTTCTTCCTTATGCTCATCAAAGACTTTAAGTTGGATATCCAAGCCATCATTATTAATATGTTTTAAATTCTACAGATATTAAATAGAAATTATGAGGAATTGCTTGGTTTTAGTAATGCAAAAAATTAATGAAAAATATAAACAATTAACGAACCACTCAACTTGATTTATAGCATTCAAATACTTAAAGTGTTAACTAATACTCAAAACTTACCATCTGTATTTCAAAAATAGATTTTATACTCAAACCTTTTTTCTCATAGATAAATTATTCTTGAAAGTAATTTATCTAAATTTCCCCCTACTCAAGTACTTCTCTAATTTAAATATTAATAAGGAGACTGCAGGGCACTTACCGGCAATATCTCTTTCAATCCACAACGCATAAATTCATTTCTGATGTGAAGCCTGAAGTCCAAGTCATCAGGAGATGTAACAAGGGCATTGATGAGCTGCATACACGCTACCTATAATAAATTACACAGCAAGACTTAGACTTGGATCAGACATTTACAAAGGAGTAAGAGCACTGAAACATCAAGGCTGTGTTCCAAGTATTATCAAATATCTCCCTTCACAGGTGAGTCTATTAAAACGATAATTTGAATGTAAAATACTTTAGTCAATTATAAATTATACAAGAAATATATTTTCAGTGGAGTTTTTAATTCACTCCAACCAAAAGTTAAGTTCTTGTCCAAAAATATCATTCCATGCACACAAGACGTAAACTGAACACACATTAGTTGAAAAACTATAAATATCATTAGATAACACTTACCTAAACTAGGATAGTAAAATAACTTCCTATTCATCAATAGAAACCCAAAGACTTTAATTTAAAAGAATTAACTAAGGCATGAATCTAGTTAATGGGGTTGCTAAAACCAAAAACTGTATTATGAACACTGCAAGGCTAATTACTGGTTGGACCCCTGGGTTGGGAAGATCCCCTGGAGAAGGAAATGGCAACCCACTCCAGTACCCATGACTGGAAAATCTCATGGACAGAGGTGCCTGGTGGATTGCAGTCCATGGGGTTGCAAAGAGTCGGGCACAACTGAGGGACTAACACTTACTTACTTAACTGACCAGGCACCAGTCCCTGTACTTTGACAAAAATTCAGACCTACTGTATGTTATGTTTATTAAGAAGACATAAAGAAATAACATTTCTAACTGAGCTAAAATTAAAACTCATATTTTCTCAACTTTCACTCTGGATCTCCAACTTACAACTTGGATATCATTCTTTTTTTAAATCACTGGCTGAATTGAATCTTTCATTATCAAAAATCTATGTAATGAAAACAAAGGCAGTTGTTTCTAGGGAAACAAAGAATTCTTCATTGTTGTTGATGGTTACTTCTCTAAGCTGACATTCTACCCAAAAGCCAACAAGACTAGCTTATTGATCAATATGTTCAACCTCATGCTGTTCTCTAAACTGTCCTCTCTCCATCCGTTAAGGCAAGGTTTATATGAATTTAAAATGCCATTTTGAGATTAAAACACCAACAGGGGTCTGAGTTCCAGCTGGGTGAAATATATTGTAATTGTTCTATTTGATATCTAAACACTAAAATCTGGCCAGCATGCCTCTACTGTCAAAACCTGAAAGAGAGGGAAAAGAAAAACATATTTAGAAGAAAAAGAAAAGAAAAACTTAAAACAGAGTCTACCTTTCAGTACATGTTCACTCAGCTGTAAACAGTTCATGTCAAAAAGTCAAGTTTAAAAGGCTTTCTTTGCACTTCCTTGCCAGTCATTACCCAGTACCCACAATTTTTTTTCAGTATTATAAAAGATCTCAAACAGCATACAAATCATGTTTTTCTACGTTCAGAGAAATTAAACTAGCATTAGTCATAGGTTTCCAGAAAAGATGCAAATTATAGACAACTCAAAGAAAGCAGCAAAAATAAACAACCTAAAAATTAGCAGCAAATATCACCTAAATGGAAAGTCAATATGTATAAAACAATATTAGCAGAAAATTGAGGAGAAAGAAGGGGAAAGGATCATCCAAATTGCTTCCAAGAAACATTTTAAAGGTAATTTCCCATAAAAGGAAAAATAGGAAATTGACAAACTGAAATAATGAATTTAATTCTTTAAGATCCCTTCCCAATTCTAATAGTAATTTACCAATATCACGATCTATACCCATTCTTGATTAATTTATATCCTGTAAACATATGTCTACATACAGTAAAATGTATTGATTTATTTTCTTAAAGATGAAAAAGTCTACAATCAAGGTCAAGGCCAAAGAAAGAGTTCCTTCTAGGTTTATAATACCTATATTGAGATATCTGGACCCGTTTTACCACATGATTCCACACTGATACAGCATACCAGCATATAAATCAGTTTCTGTACACAGTAGAAAAGGCTCAGGAACTAAAAAGGTAACACGGCCCAAGTTGTCTCCCCTAGTGAAGATAAGTAGGTACAATAACAAAAATACTCTCTAACAGATAAAGGAGAATATATTATATGAGCATATGGAGACAGTAACAAAAACAAGGACAGCTGAGGAACAGAACTGACTTTCAAGGATTAATCGGAAGACCAGCAGCCAGATGAAGAGGAAGACCAAGGTGTTCAAATATAAGAGTTAACATATCCCTGGTCATAGAACTAAGATCCCACATGCCACACAGCATGGCAGGGAAAAAACCCATCATAGAGGTAACCTCGGTAAGCAGTGATGAGGTCTTGAACAACCTTTCTAAAACATGTGAAGGCTGGGTGAACGTGTGGTTGAGACCAAAGAAAAGAATCTGCAAGTTCTCCCACCTTTGTTTTTCAACAAGATAGGAGGTGTGAGTATTAAAAGACACATGAAATGCAAGGAGAGAAACAAAGTTCACAGGAGGATAGAATAAATCCTGCTTAAAAATGAAACGTACATTGGAGATCACACGTTCATCTAAAAAATTAGCTACTGAATGCTAGGGTATTAACAGAAACACCGGGAAATGATGAAACTGTGATATGCATCATAAAGAATTAATCACCATGTTCTGCCTGATGTTCCAACAACATAGCATATATGATCTCCATTAATTCGCATTAAGTATGCCATACCAACAGTTTCAAAGGCAGACCAAAGCTACCTCGCCCCAGAACTGATAACTGAAGACGGTAAGAAAACAGAAGTTTCTGCCCTCCTTCTGGGAGCATCCTAAGTTAAATAAAGGTTCTGTCTTTGGGCATCAGACCCTCTCTGTTCACTAGGTTATGTATTTCGTTCCTTCCAAGGCTGCTAATGATGTCTACTAAGGACTTGTTGGTACTGGGGACACAACTACGAAATGAAAAACACAGAAACCATGACTAAAGAAAGGGAGGAGGTAAGACTGACTCCATGATTTTTGACCAATTTAAAAGCTGACAGCCATTTATTAAGATGGAAAATAAAAAAGGTTAAACAGAGGAAACAGGCTTGGGAAGAAAGATCAGGAGTTCAGGTTTAGAGATGTTAAGTTGGAAATATCTATTATTGATCCTTATCCAAAGAAGTAGAAAAGGAAATTCAATATAGGAGACCCTAGTTCAAGAAAGAGATTACCATAGCAATTGCATGTAAAAACCAAATCTCAGATGATGGTCAAGAGAGGAGAAGAAGAGAGAAAGAGAGAAGAGGTCCAAGAACTGGCTGGAACACTTCAGTTTCATCAATTTCAACTGTAGGTTTTGATTTGCAGGTTGGGGAAATGAGTTAAAGAAAAGTAGAAAGCTATAATGTGGTAGAAAACAAACAAGCAGAAGTCCGAAAAGTATGGGAACAAAGTGTCAACAGGGAGAGTGATCAACTGTGAAATAAGATCATTACCACTGCATCTGGCAAACTGGTGACTTAACGAGCAGTCTCTACAAAGAGACAGACTGCTCTTCCACAAGGAAAACTCTCTCTCACGTGTACCACAGGCAACCAGGACATGAAAGCACACAACTAATCTGACCTTACTGCAAAGGCGTGTTTAGAAGCACTTCATTAACACGTTACAGCACTTTAGAACACTGCTTATCCACCTTGGGTTCAACCAAGGCTTCTAAGTAAGACATCTTTAGGTGTTAGATCATGGACTCCGTTTTAATGATTTAGAAAGTAAATGCTATAAACTTAATTGTTACTCTTGCCCCAATTATCAAAAAGGAACCTTTCATGAAAAAAGCTACTTTTTACACAGCTTCTAGCTATAAAGACATGTCTGCACACATACACAGAGGCATGCCAGCTAGAATTCAGGATAGCTGAGGATTTCCTTAAGAGCAGCAACAAACTGAAAATGCACTACAAAAGCTGAGACCAGCAAAACCCACACAGCCAAGGATGAGAAAGATAAGTAGCCAAAACCGTAATCACAAATAGTGGGGGAAATGTCAGCATGACATAAACTAGAAAGTAAAGACATATATAAATGGGGACCAATAAACTGTAAGCAAAAATCGCAAAGATATTCAATATGAGGGACAGAGCTTGTCAAAGGCAATCTTAGGAACAAGGCAAATGATCAAAGGAAAATCATTAGAAGTAGAAAGAAGTTAAACAGCAAGACAAAGACACACATGGAAATTAAAATCTTACTCAGCAAAGTAGTTTTCTGCGCTTGAAAATGAAGTGAGGAGGTTTCTTCATATGTAAATACATATGACCTAAATTTCCCCTATCACATAATTTAATGTAATGTTATCTATCACTATGTGCAATATAAAAGGAGAAAAACATTAACATTTTATGCATCTTTAACTTTCGATTTCCAACTCTTTTTCAACTAACAAGTTTGAGCACAAAATTTCAGGCACACTAAGAGCTGTGATGCTTAAGACCAAGCACAGGCTTGTCCAGGTTTTGCCGAGGTCACCAACACAGACGCTTTCTCCAAAATTATGCCTAAGGAACTGAAAAGGTATCCAACAAACAGGAAAAGCAAGTATTCTTTAGAAAGCACACAACTGGCCAACAGGTTCATCCTGAATATAAGGAGATGTTTTCATATGTAAAATGATGGCTAAACTACACTGAACACATATCAGCTTCACGAGCTAAATGCAGACTGCAAACCAGCATCAGTAAAGTACTTAAATAAAAATTTTATCAGAATATGTGAATACCTGCTATCTGGGCCTGGAAGAAACAGGTTATATAGCTATTCATCTTCTCGCCTCCACAGTAGAAATCATCTGTCTCTCTCTGCACAATCAAATTCCACATTTATCAAGTTAAAATGAGAAAATGATGCTTATAGACAAATATCTTGCCTTCAGTGCAACGAAAAAAATACCAAGGAATTTTAAAATCTCAAGCATTAATCCAGAATATAAACTAAACCTGACTACAACATTATGAAGACAAACACAGAAAGGGTGAATTATGTCAGCAAATGTAAAGTCCTATACTTTAGTTATATTTCTAATAAAATGTTCTATAAATGATAGACACAGTAAGAGGACAAGTCAGAGCTTTGGGTAACTGCATATATCTCATATAAATTCAAAGAAATAAATTACAGGATCAAGAGGCTCTAATTTACATTAATATGAACAGCTGGATTAAAGAAGAACTGGATTTTTAAATATTTCTTCAGACACTCCCCCTGAGATAACCATGAATTCTTTCTGTGTTCTTCCACTTTGCTGAGATGCTAGTATCGCAATATTCATACGAAATATTAGCAGGCTCTGGATTCCTGAGTATAAGCTTCTTAAGAGCATAAAGAGTGTATTTCATTCATCTTTATTGTTCTAATATCTAGCAGAATCTTGCACAGCAATCACTGAATAATTAACCTACTGGTTAATTATGAAACTTTGCAGTTACACTGAGTCATGAGTAAATCAGAGATAGCAAGGGAACATTTCATACAAAGATGGGCTCAATAAAGGACAGAAATCGTAGGGACCTAACAAAAGCGGAAGATATTAAGGAGAAGTGGCAAGAATACACAGAACTGTACAAAAAAGATCTTCATGATCCAGATAATCACAATGGTGTGATCACTCACCTATAGCCAGAAATCCTGGAATGTGAAGTCAAGTGGGCCTTAGGAAGCATCACTATGAACAAAGCTAGTGGAGGTGATGGAATTCTAGTAGAGCTATTTCAAATCCAGAAAGATGACACTGTGAAAGTGCTGCACTCAATATGCCAGCAGATTTGGAAAACTCAGCAATGGCCACAGGATGGGAAAAGGTCAGTTTTCATTCCAATCCCAAAGAAAGGCAATGCCAAAGAATGCTCAAACTACCGCACAATTGTACTCATTTCACACGCTAGTAAAGTAATGCTCAAAATTCTTCAAGCCAGGCTTCAGCAATACGTGAACCAAGAACTTCCAGATGTTCAAGCTGGTTTTAGAAAAGGCAGAGAAACCAGAGATCAACTTGCCAACATCTGCTAGATCACTGAAAAAGCAAGAGAGTTCCAGAAAAACATCTCTTTCTGCTTTATTGACTATGCCAAAGCCTTTGACTGTGTGGATCACAATAAACTATGGAAAATTCTGAAAGAGATGGGAATACCAGACCACTTGATCTGCCTCTTGAGAAACCTGTATGTAGGTCAGGAAGCAACAATTAGAACTGGACATGGAACAACAGACCGATTCCAAATAGGAAAAGGAGTAGGTCAAGGCTATATATTGTCACCCTGCTTTTTAAACTTATATGCAGAGTACATCATGAGAAACGCTGGGCTGGGAGAAGCACAAGACTGCCAGGAGAAATATCAATACCCTCAGATATGCAGATGACACCACCCTTATGGCAGAAAGGAAAGAAGGACTAAAGAGCCTCTTGATGAAAGTGAAAGAGGAGATTGAAAAAGTTGGTTTAAAGCTCAACATTCAGAAAACTAAGATCATGGCATCTGGTCCCATCACTTCATGGCAGATAGATGGGGAAACAGTGTAAACAGTGGCTGACTTTATTTTCCTGGGCTCTAAAATCACTGCAAATGGTGACTGCAGCCATGAAATTAAAAGACACTTATTCCTTGGAAAGAAAGTTACGACCAGCCTACCAGTGAAGTCACTCAGTCGTGTCCAACTCTTTGCGATCCCGTGGGCTATAGCCCACCAGGCTCCTTCATCCATGGAATTTTCCAGGCAAGAGTACTGGAGTGGATTGCCATTTCCTTCTCAAAGGGATATTCCTGACCCAGGGACTGAACCCAGGTCTCCCACATTGCAGACAGATACTTTAACGTCTGAGCTACCAGGGAAACCCATGACCAGCCTAGACACCATATTAAAAAGCAGAGACATTACTTTGCCAACAAAGGTCCATTTAGTCAAGGCTATTGTTTTTGCAGTGGTCATGTATGGATGTGAGAGTTGGACTATAAAGAAATCTGAGCACTGAAGAACTGATGCTTTTGATCTGTGGTGTTGGAGAAGACTCTTGAGAGTCCCTTGGACTGCAAGGAGATCCAACCAGTCCATCCTAAAGGAAATCAGGCCTGGGTGTTCATTGGAAGGACTGATGTTGAAGCTGAAACTCCAATACTTTGGCCACCTGATGCAAACAGCTGACGCATTAGAAAAGACCCTGATGCTGGGAAAGATTGGGGGCAAGAGGAGAAGGGAACGACAGAGGATGAGATGGCTGGATGGCATTACCACCTCGATGGCCATGGGTTTGGGTGGACTCCAGGAGTCTGTGATGGACAGGGAGACCTGGAATGCTGTGGTTCATGGGGTCGCAAAGAGTTGGACACAACTGACCGACTGAACTGAACTGAAGGCCTGAAATAATTTTAAGTTATTGCTGGTACTCAATTTTGCACCTTCTTACTATACTATACGGGGAAAGGGGTGGAAGTCTGCTCAATTCTATCAAAATCAGAAACAGTCACATTATTTTCATGATTATTATTATCAGACTCAAGAAAATGTAACAATCCTCCTCTAAAAAGTACTTTGCAATAAAAGAACAATGAGGAGTTTTTAAATAATTTTACTATCTCCCATTTTCTCCAATTTAAAAGCAAGCAACTGGTTTCTACTTTATTCAGAGACAAACAAGGTTTATATTGTATTTGATTTACTAATATGACTCCTGTATAATACATTTTAATAAGTGCAACTTCTATAGCTAATGGAATAAAATGGGTACTTAGAGCCTTACGGGAAAACTGATAACTGGCTAGTGCTAAAATATTTTTTTATTTTTATTTAATTGAGAAACACCCAAAAAGAAAAGATATTTAGATATTACTATTGTTTGACCATTTCAAAGGAAATAGGACACAAACAATGCTAGAAAAACAATTTAGTTATCTCCCCCTAAGTTAGCTATCTGGAAAATAATATCTCTACTTTTAACTTCTTACCTGCTAGCTATTTCATATATTTGGTTTTATAAGAAGAAACATCCATTAGTGTAAAAACTCACAACAATTCGATTCAGTAGGGATATTAGAATTTAGCAAAATCCTTCCCATTGTCTATTCATAATCAAGACCACACAAATTTAATATGAACTTATCAGAAAAACAAAGAAATTTAAATGATCCTAGTGATATTTACTTCTCAGTGAAAATTAAACTTTGAAAATTTTATCAAGAAACTTCAGTTTTTATAGGACTTAAGAAAATAATACTTCTAAGTATAACAGAAAATATAATTAATATAGCAATTGGTTTCATAAAAGCAAATATAATCCTATATCCTGGTAAAAATTTCTCAAGAAGTGAATTAACTGTATGGTGTCACTGCTGTCCAGGAAGAGGCTGCTGGCAGCCCCTCCTCTCCACCCTTAATGCCCCAGCACTGAGTAAGGCAAACTATCAGCTGTTTAAAAATATCACCTACACAAATACTCACAGTAGCATTATAACAATCAAAATGTATAAACGACCTAAGGCTTCTCAGGAGGCTCAGTGGTAAAGAGCCTGCCTGCCAAGCAGGAGACCCAGGCCCAGTCCCTGGACAGGGAAGAGTCCCTGCAGGAGGAAGTGGCAGTCCGCTCTACTGATCCTGCCCGGGAAACCCATGACAGAGGAGCCTGGCGGGCCACAGTCCACAGCGTCACAAAGACCTGGACACGACTTAGTGACTACACAGCAACAACGAAGTTCAAACTTCCCAGTTAATGAGTGGAGCCTGTCTCGAACCTAGGCAGAACTTGGCTTTGGTCTTAGCAAGCCCTTTATCTTTTCCCTCACACCTTTGAAATATCAAATGATGTAACAATGATGCACAAAACAAAAGTTGGAAGCTCAATTTGATCAAGATTTAAACCTTTCATTTTGAAGTAATTACAGATTCACGGGAAGTTTTGAAAAAATAAATACATATTAGTCCTCAGTACTCCTCACACAATTCCTCCCATTGGTAACATCCTGCATCAGTGTAGTACAATACTGAAATCAGGAAGTTGAAATTGCTACTATCAGATTTTACAGCTTTAACCTCAACTATGGACGCATGTACAGCTCTAAACAATTTCATCACATGTACAGATTTGTGTAATCATCTGCACAATTAAGACTCAGAACAGCTTTAACTGTACAACAGTCCTTCATGTTATTATTTACAGCCATGTCCAACACTTTTCCAGATCCAATTACAAACCTTTGAAGACCAGTAAAGCAGTAAATTGTTCTGAGAAAACTGTTCTATATAATGTAGTTTGATTCCAAGAATGGAATCACACAATGTATAACCTTTTAGGCCTAGGATTTTTCAATCTGGGTAATTCTCTGAAGATCCATGCAAGTTGTATAAATCGGTAGTTCACCCTTTCTAATGTAAAAGGGTATTCTAAGAACAGGTGTACCACAGAGTAACCATCCATTTGTTGAGGGACATCTAGGCTGGTCACAGTATGGGGCTACCACAAATAGAACCACTATAAAAATCTGTGCATGCATTTATGTGTGAACATAAATTTTTGTTAAGTTTTCATTAAATGCTAAACAAGTAAGTATCAATTTTAATATCAGCACTGGTAACGTTTCCTAAAAAAATGAAGATCACATTTAATCTCCACTGACTTTGTCTTTTCAATTTACCGAAATACTTTTTAAAGCCAGCATTTACTGAATGCTTCTGTTAATGAACCAAGGAGTGTACTAAGCATTTGAATTCATATCCTATGTAATCCTTGCATCAACAATGAGCTAGGTACTGAGATTATTGCTATCTTGAAACTGAGGTATAGAAAAGATTGAGGAAGTGATCTAGAATAACTTAAAGCTAGGATGTGAAAAGCTGGGTTCAGATTCAAGTCTGGCTGATTCGAAACTCTATTCATTTCATCATTCCTGTAACATGTGTGTCATTAAATATGAAAAGCATGTATTAGAACAAAAAGATATTAACTGAAATTTTACACGTAACTATCACATTTTATACTGAGATTTTTTTTAATTAGAGATAATTTCTAATATGCTGCAGCAATTAGCAAAATTAATCTAATAACCTACTGGGATTTGCACAAATACTATACAAGTTAAAGGTCCAAGAGTACCAGAGGAAAACTCAGATAAAGTGATTGTTCAGCTGTTCTCTACATAGGTTCTTTCAGGTTCACTCTTCATTACTACTGTGGTGAACAAGAAATCCAGGGCCGCTGAGAAAGGAGGGAAGAGGAAAAACAGTAAAGGTGTATGAATGAACAGGCCCAGCCCACAAGCAACTGAAGTCAGCGGCGGACACACAGCCCCGCACCCACTCCCACATGAGGACGGGCGGGCTCATTTCCAGAAGCTCCAGGGACTGGACACTCACGCAAGAGTGACGAAACAGGACTTAGACCTTCAAGGCTGCCTAATGCCCCAAGACGCCAATCACAGAGGACTGGTCACAGCATTAGCAAATGCTGCCATCAGAAGGAGACTCACAAACACCATCCTCAGAAAGATCATAAAACATCATTAATTAGACAAAACCTAACACTTTCTGGCCTCGGAGTACAAAATGAAGCAAGACAAAGGGTAACAGAGTTTTGCCAAGAGAACACACTGGTCATAGCAAACACCTTCTTCCAACAACACAAGAGAAGACTCTACACATGGACATCACCAGATGGTCAATACCTAGTCAGACTGATTATATTCTTCACAACCAAAGATGGAGAAGCTCTATACAGTCAGCAAAAACAAGACGAGGAGCTGTCTGTGGCTCAGATCATGAACTCCTTATTGGCAAATTCAGGCTTAAATTGAAGAATGTAGGGAAAACCATGAGACCATTCAGGAATAACCTAAATCAAAGCCCTTACAATTATACAATGAAAGTGACAAATAGATTCAAGGGATCATATCTGATAGACAGAGTACCTGATGAAATATGGACGGAGGTTCATGATGTTGTATAGGAGACAGTGAACAAGACCATCCCCATGAAAAAGAAATGCAAAGAGGAAAAAACGATTGTCTGAGGAGGCCTTACAAATAGCTGAGAAAAGAAGAGAAGAGAAAGGCAAAGGAGAAAGGAAAGATATACCCATTTGAATGCAGAGTTCCTAAGAATAGCAAGGAGAGATAAGAAAGCCTTCCTCAGTGATTAATGCAAAGAAATACAGGGAAACAACAGAATAGGAAAGACTAGACATCTCTTCAAGAAAATCAGAGATACCAAAGGAACATTTCATGCAAAGATGGGTTCAATAAAGGACAGAAATAGTATGGACCTAAAAGAAGCAGAAGATACTAAGAAGAGATGGCAAGAATACCCAGAACTACACAAAAAAGATCTTCATGACCCAACTAATCACGATGGTGTGCTCACTCACCTAGAGCCAGACACCCTGAAATGTGAAGTCAAGTGGGCCTTAGGAAGCATCACTACGAACAAAGCTCTTAGAGGTGATGGAACTCCAATCAAGTTAGTTCAAATCCTAAAAGACGATGCTGTGAAAGTGCTACATTCAATATGTCAGCGAATTTGGAAAACTCAGCAGTGACCGCAGGACTGGAAAAGGTCAGTTTTCATTCAAATTCCAAAGAAAGGAAATGCCAAAGTATGTTCAAACTACTGCACGATTGCACTCGTCTCACACAGAGCAAAGTAATGCTCAAAATTCTGCAAGCAAGGCTTTAACAGTATGTGAACAGAGAACATCTAGATGTTCAAGCTGGATTTAGAAAAGGCAGAGGAACCAGAGATCAAATTGAAAAACATCCATTGGATCACACAAAAAGCAAGAGTTACAGAGAAACATCTAACTCTGCTTTACTAACTGCACCAAACCTTTAAATTTGTGGCTCACAAAAAAAACGTGGAAAATTCTTCAAGAGATAGGAATAGCAGACCATCTGACCTGCCTCCTGAGAAATCTGTATGTATGCAAGTCAAGAAGAAACAGTTATAACTAGACATGGAACAACAGACTGGTTTCAAATTTGGAAAGGAGTGCATCAAGGCTGTACATTGTCATCTTGCTTATTTAACTTTTATGCAGAGTACATCATGCAAAATGCTGGGCTGGAAGAAGCACAAGCTGGAATCAAGATTGCCTGGAGAAATACCAAGAACCTCAGATACACAGATGATACCACATTTATGGCAGAAAGTGAACAGGAACTAAAGAGCCTCTTGATGAAAGTGAAGGAGGAGAGTGAAAAAGCTGGCTTAAAGCTCAACATTCAAAAAAGGAAGATCATGACATCTGATTGCATCACTTCATTGCAAATAGATGGGGAAACAATAGAAATCGTGACAGACTTGACTTTCCTGGGCTCCAAAGTCACTGCTGATGGTGACTGCAGCCATGAAATCAAAAGATGTTTGCTCCTTGGAAGAAAAGTTATAACCAACCTAGACAGCATATTAAAAAGCAGAGACATTACTTTGCCAACAAAGGTCCATCTAGTCAAGGCTATGGTTTTTCCAGGAGTCATGTATGGATGTGTAAGTTGGACTATAAAGAAAGCTGAGCTCTGAAGAATTGATGCTTTTGAACTGTGGTGTTGGAGAAGACTTCTTGAGAGTCCCTTGGACTGCAAGGAGATGCAACCAGTCCATCCTAAAGGAGATCAATCCTGCATGTTCAATGGAAGGATTGATGTTGAAGCTGAAACTCCAATACTTTGGTCACCTGATGCAAAGAGCTAACTCCTTAGAAAAGACCCTGATGCTGGAAAAGATTGAAGGCGGGAGGAAAAGGAGGTGACAGAGGATGAGATGGTTTTATGGCATCACCAACTCGATGAACATGAATTTGAGCAAGCTCAGTGAGTTGGTGATGGACAGGGAAACCTGGAATGCTGGCAAGAGTCGGACACAATGGTGCGGTTGAACTAACTGAAAGTTTTTTGATTTGTTATCAAATAACATGCTCATTTTTATTAATTTAACACTAAATCTGGCTCTTTTATTCCTACCAAATTGAGCACAATTAAAGGGCTAAGGTATACAGTTTTAAAATAAAATTTAAAACTATAATGTCTATTCAATGTAAAACAGATTTACTTCATATCTATTAGCAATCTCAGTTTCCAAATTTTATTATATATTAGAATCGTCTGAGGATCTTTTAAAATTCCCTATAGCCAGGTCCCAACCACACCAATTAGACTTAAAAATTTGAAGATACAAATCAGACTATAATAATTCCTTATAGATACTCAGGTTTGATTAGCAATGGCTATAACAAACATTATAGCAATAAAATTATTGTGTCAAAAAAGAGAGAAATTAAATGAATATTAGACAGGTAAATTGGGTACTATCACGTTTCAATCTAACATGATGTTTTGGGAGCACTTAAAATATTTGAAAATCTCTAAGTGTACCTTGGTCTATTTACTCATGAAAACTCTCAGCTTTTCAGATATAAAACTAACACAATGAAAAGCCATGATTCACTTAATCGTTGAAACTTTTTAAAAAATTATGGTTATCAACTACTGAGACAACCATTCATGGATTATAATTAAATATTTCACAGAGAAACCTAGTAAATCAACTTTCTAGGAACCCCTATGAAATAATTACATTTGTACACAAAGTTGTATCTGTAAGATAAATTATGATATAGTATAGTTAGAAACCTATACTTACTAAAAATAGCATAAAATATTAAATGGCATATACAGTTTTACATATTATTAAATATAAATCAATCAGAAAATATTTACAAAACGTATGAATGGTAAACATGAAACCTACTTGCAACTGAACTGAATTGTGCCGAAGACCTTCCACAATAGAAGAAAATCTGTCAATTCTTCTTTCTTCTCCAGCTGATGTTAAAGCTTCTAAGACTTCTTCAAGGCTTTTGGAAATTCGGAAATACAAATTAAATTGCAAACAGCAAATAATTCAAGTAACTCAAAATTAGTAGTTTAACCTACTGTGCCCTAGAGTCACTACTTCTAGGCAAGCAATAACATTTTAAAAGTGGCTTACTGATTACATAGCACATATCAAGCACAAACCAGGTTACGTATTCATTTATTCCTCATAATAACCCTATGATCATATTTATTTATCAAACATTTATATAGTACTTACCACACATCAGGTACTATGTAAACTGTGTTATAAATATTAATATTAGCTAGTTTTAATGTGCGTAATTCTAAAAAGTAGGTATTATTGCTATTCTATACTGTAAGTTAGGAAACTGAAGCAGAAAAGGGTTAAGCAATTTGTCTAAGGTCTCACGTCTGCTCTAGAGTGCTAGAGCAAGGATGTGCATCCAGACTGCTTTTAACTACTACAACCCTTCTCTGCCTTGAGCATAAGTAAATGAAGTTCTAGTGGCCAAAATCATACAGTAGTAAGTAACTGTAGTCAAATATAAAGAATGATGGTTATGTAAGAAATATCCTTGCTCTTTCTTTAAAGAATACTTATGCTAACAGTACCTGGTATACTGTAAAATCTCAGTTTGTGGACATAGACACTTTAGTCTTACAGTTCTTTACATTATTTAAATAATCTATCTTAAGTCAAGAAATAATAAAAGTAATATGGAAGTGAAGGAAAAAGAGTAGAAGAGGAAAGAGGAAAAGGACAAAAAGGATGAAGAAAGAGAATGACAAGAAGGGAAGGAGGAAGAAAAAAGAGGAGACACAGGATGCAGGGGAGGAGGAAAGAAGAGGGAGAACGGAAGGCAACACGGGAGGGTGGGGGAAAAGAGAGGCGAGGGAGGGACAGAGAAGGCACATCATGCTTTGACATGAAATCCCTACTTAGGCGGCCTTCTTAAAATGGGAGAGTGCTACAGCTGCACGCTTGGCTTTGCAGTTGGGACTGCAGCAGACACGGCCTCATCCAGGCAGGGCCCCGGCTGAGTGGTGCCTCTCCCGCGAAGTCCAGCTGAGTGGGGCTACAGTCAGTGGACCCACAGGACCTCCACAGACAATCCTCAAACATATGCTGGAAGTTTCACTCACAGGCCTCTGCCTACACTTACAGGTTGGAAGGCTGTTTCTGTTTGCTCTGTTGGTTGTTCAGTTTGAATATCTTTACCATATATAAAAGGCATTTTAAGTAATTTTTAAATGTTCTCTTATAATAAGAACACTAATCTTCCTTAAAAAGACAGAAGGTTTATCTTTATATTTCAATACATGTTAATGGCTTTTTAGTTAGAGCTTTAGAAATTGTAGATAATGTCTTTAAAGCTCAAACTTTATGATACACCTTATGGTCAAGATATTGTACCCTCAACCATTACATTATCAATTATTCACTTATACTTCTGTCTGAAAAAAATCATAAGAAACAGAACCAATTTGTATATTTTTCAAAGTCTTCATTTAGACTGTTTATTGAAGGTCTGAGTTCAAAATAGTTTAAAAATAATAAAGAAATTCATTTTTCATAAAAACATGTCAGTCCATAACTACTGAATCAATTAAGAGAAAAAAATTTTCATTTCTGTTCAGCCAATATGAATCTAAATAAGCTGCTTAAGTATACTTCATTTATTTAAAATAAATTCTAGACTAAAATAAAATAATGAAAATGTTACTGAATCAAACTGTATTAAATTACTGTGTAATGAGAGAAATGAGTTGAGGAGACTTACATGCTTTCCTCCCCTACGATGCACACTGCAGAAAGGAGCTTAACCACATCCATCATCATGCCGGGCTGCTCAGGATCAATGGCTCTGGCTAGCAAAGAAAGACTCCTTTCTTCACTCATAATTCTTTCCAAGCCATACTACAACATTTTGGGGAAAAAGGGTTAAAAAAAAATACTGCCCTGAAGAAAATGCAGTTATTAAAAGAATGTTTATAAGAAAATGTACTTGCACATGTAGTAAAGTGAGAAAACATGAAGAATATATAACATTCTAAAAAAAAATCCATACAACTATTCCCTTTACATTAAAAACTAAGAAAACCAATTAAATACAGATGATGGCTCACAGGTAATTTTCAGCAATATAACTGACAATTATTAGATAGGCAGGTGACCAACTGGAGAAAGGGAGAAGCAGTGAGGAAAACTGAGATTCCAAGAGCCCAGGAGGAGCTCTCCCGGGGGAGGAAGGCTGGTAGGAGCACCGGACCACAGCGCACTGTCCAGAGAAATCCAGTGTGAGCCCAGGCACGACGGGAAATGCCAAGCAAAATGGCAAACTCATCTTAGTACAAGCGTTTCAATATAGCCAAAAGGTTATCATTTCAACATGTAATCACTACAAAACATTTACTGACGAGATATTTTCAGTTTTACTTTTCTTTCCAAGTTTTCAAAATCCAATGTGTACTCCATACTCAGAGCACATCTCAGTTCAGAGTGGCCACATCTCAAGGGCTCAGGAGCCACGCATGGTAAGACAGTAACACTTGGTTCATAAATGGGCAGAAGCTGAAGGGTGATTTGGGCCAATACCACGTAGTAGCTACTACAGGAATATACGTATTCTGATCAGAATGACATTTTGTCATCAGAAAGACAACACATGATATTAATATAAATGGGATGATTCTGAATGTAAACAAGGTTTGTTTGCTACTGCTAGAATGTCACATCCTACTGGAAGATAAAGAGTTATGTTAACGCTTCAGTATTTTGATTTAAACATTTACACCTCTCTTAGGGCCCACTTACAATCTACGGGAGATAAGTATCAAATAACAGAGGATGAATGAAAGCAATAAAACAGTACTATTTATTCACCATACATCCCAGAGGATCCTTTTAAAGAGTGAGAAATTAGCTGAATAGAATTACTATTAATACCAAGCCCTTAATCCCAATTAAACTCAAAATTAGCATCAGATATCAGTATCAAAGTGAAATCCATAGCAAGCTCAGATCCCCATGTTTTGAGTGCTATGAAATCTTATTTATGTTTCCTATCTTGTATATGGCATTTATTTAAAGAAGCTTCACAATGTGGTGAAATATAGTACTCACTTCAAACCACTAAGGAGTACAGGTACAAAGAAAGAAGTACAAACAGAAGGGTCAAGGGCCCCAGGGTATAATTTCTGAAGTGACTTCTCTGTCCTGTTGGCCACAGGGAAATGTTTACAAAGCAGCAGCTGAACCAGCCAAGAAATGCTCACTTTTGTGATATCCTAGGCTGTTTCATACCTGGAAACAAACAGAAGCAGGCATGGGGCCAGAGACTACATACAATATGCCTTGACAATCATTCCAGGGAATTGTCAGAGGTTTGTAAATTATCACTGAGACCCAATTCAAAAAGTCAGTTAGCTGCTGATTACGAAATACCAAAAGGCTGGCTCTGTCCTGAGGCTGAGAGAAGCTACCTCCAGCACTTCCCTGCTCTTCCCACACACTGGGCTGGCCTAGGCCAGCACCTGCCCTTCCAGCATCAGAACGGGAGCATTCCCTCATCTCCTGGTTCCGACTGGCGTCCTGTGAACTCAAAGCTTCTTCACAGGTGATATTATCTTGGCTTTGTTAATTCTTGGACGGTGCTTGTTTTGAGATTGGAATGAGGCCAGATTACCACAACTGAGTATCTAGAGCTAAAGACTGAACTGCTGCCTACTTCTATAAAATTATTCTCATTCGATTGTTTTTAAAAAAATAAACATAAAACAAAGCCCACGGACTGTGAGAGAAACAGTCAACTTACCAGCACTGGCATTTACAGTGCATTAAGTAAAGGCCACTATAGGTTAGAGAGATGATGGCAAATTGTGGAAGGTCTCAGAATGTCTCTCCACTGAATGTCAAGGGTCCACTCCAGACTATAGGAAAACACGCATGTTCCAAACTAGGAACCAGTGCCAGGTTCCATCTGCATTCTACTTGAGGCCTATTATTACTTAATAGATGGAATTTCAGGCCACTTAAGTTGTGTTTGATGGGGGAAGGTGAATGCCCTAAATCCTGTGTAGAATGCCTAACACATGAACACTGGTGCTGAATAACTATCCACAATGAGTTTATTCCAGCAGCAAAGAGGAAGAGACTGGCTTCAGGAACAAGGCGAGCTAGCTGAGTGCCTTAAGAAACACACCAAAAGCTATCTTGGCTTTTATTTTCTCATAAATAATGAAAATTTTCTTCTAGTTAAAAACTAATATAAACTTTAATTTGGTATTCAATTTCATGCAATGCTATTAGATTTGCTCATAATATCAATTATATAATTGATTACTAGCACCAAATAAGATATCATACTTGTTTTTTCTCTTAAAGACTATATTTTTCATTATTCAATTAACTTTTATACAGGTTTCACAGTAGGTACAGGAAAACAAAAAATTAACCAAAAAATCTCACATACAATTAACTTTATAATTCAGACATTATAATACGAATTCCAAGTATCAATAAAGTTTTTTAGTAACTTTTTATTTATATCAGCATAAGTGATAGCAATAAATGCAAATGATAATATATTTAATGTATATACATACTCTATATATACATAAACTTCATATACATAAAACTAGAAACAAAATGATCCACTACTATAACAATTAAATCACATTATATTAATTAGAATATAAACACATAAAGTTTACTCTCTTTCCAATTCAATCTCAAACCAAGTAAGAATATTATCTCCTATATAACCCCTCACTTCAACCATGATATTCTTCTCAAATTCAAATTATGATTCAAATACCCTTTTGGTTTTTAAAAAACATTTCTGAGTTTTTTCTACTCAGCCTTCACCACTTAAATTTCCAATTCATATTTCTACTTTAGGAGGGCCCACCCCCCACCTCCACCACAGCAAGTATTACAGGCTCAGTATGGAAACTCCTTATTAATAGTTTGATTCCTTTATTCACTCACTCTTAATACATACTCTACAAAAGCTACATAATATATCTAAAATCAAACTATCACAGAACAATCAGTTCAATACAGAAAGGGGTTACGATTTCTATAACAGAAATTTTCCCTGAAATTATATCTGACTGGAGGAAGGAGAGAAGTTAAAAATATTTCATTGGCTAAAAACAAAAACTTAGGCTTTAAAAAATGATGAAAAATTCAGGGGGAAGGGAGGAGGGAGGGAGGAGGGAGGGGGGTTCTGGAGGGGGAGCATATGTAAACCCATAGTGATATCATGGCATTGTATGGCAAAAACAATAAAAGGGGAAAAAAAATGATGAAAAATTCATAAATAGTCCGGTAAGAAAAATAATTAGAAAATGCAACTATTTGCTGCATTTAATCAATAGAAAAGTAAATGTTAATAATTTAACAAGTACTTAAGAATGAAGTTCTCTAAGGATTTATTTTTAAAACGAATTTTTAAAGTTATCAGAAGTATACAGTCTTGCTATGAAACACACACCATTGTCCACCACAGGAAAAATTTCCTCTCCCGCTGTCTAATGAACAAAAACAGCTATCATTATTGCACACGATCAGGAGGTAGATGCATTTAGATGATAGAGGTAGAGATACATCTGGGAACAGAGCTAACTTCTGCAGTTAACAGTATGAAAGAAAGGGACACCGAACTTCAGCACAGGGAAAACCACTTCTCTCTTCTAATGTATGCGCCTTAAATATTCAAACTGCAGATTCGCCATATTATATTTGGTTTCAGTATTATAGCTGACCCTTGCACATCACAGGAACTGGGGGCACCAACTAACTCCTCAGGCAGTCAGAATCTGAGTAGAATATTGGATTCCCAAACACTGACTTGCTTAGCCTACTCTTGACACCTTACCAAATATAAACAGTCGATTAACATATTTTATATGTGAAATGCATTATATATTTTAAAATAAGGTAGAGAAAGAAAAGGTTATTGAAAAAACCCATAAGGAAGAGAAAATCATTTACAGTACTATATGTATTTATTTTTAAAAATCCTCATGTTAGTGGATCAGTGAAGTTCAAACATGTATTGTTCAAGCATTAGCTATATTTGCATTAAGCATCATTGCTCCACCTCTGGGATCTGTTCATATCTGTTCACATTAACTTCATTAAAGATTTAAATTCTTAGACTATAAAAACTAAGTTTTTCCAACTTAATTCTTTGGTAATAAGTATTAATTGCAGATCATATTTAATAAACATGTATGATTTCAAAAGAAACCTTAATTCTTTGTAATAAGTATTACTGCAGATCATATTTAATAATTCATGTATGATTTCTAAGCCGATTCATGGTATACCTTTGAAAATTAAAAAATAAGGAAGGGAAGAAGAAAGGGGAATGAAAACGTAGACAGACAGCGAGGTACTGAGGTAGGGAGGAAGGACAGGAGGAAAAGAGAATTAATCTGTGTATGAAGGATGAAGCAGCAGAAGAGGGCCTAGTCATCCCCAAGGATCTCTTGTTGATACACAGTTCATCTGATACAAAACCAGAAACAACACAATATTTTTCCATTATATAATGAGCAGCTTATCAAAGCAATACATCACTTTGGTGCAAATTCCATATTACGTAACTCTACTTCCTAAGAACTCCTGTAAGAACTAATAAAGGACAATACAGTTACCTACGTACATACCTGGGTATTCATCAAGGCCTTCAAACACTGTATGACTTTGTGCTGATTCTTCTTCACATCTGTTTCTTGTCTGCATGAAAGATATCAGTGTTGGAACCATCAATGGACATGCAAATGTAGCTTAGCTGGTAACAATCATTAGCAATACTTACATTTTGCCACTAATCAGCTTTTCCAAGATGTCCAGTAATAATCCAAGCCCCTCATGTCCAAAGCTTTCCACCCAACTGAAAAACAGAAAAACCGACAGTCATATATCAAGTCAGTATTCTAGTTTAGAATATCACGATAATGATATATATTCACAAATATTTTGCACTTGTGATAATCTAGCCATAAATACAACAAAAGAATAACATTGTATATAAAGTATTCATGATTCACAATCTTAGCTGTGGAAGCAGCAGCAATGATGGGACAGCCAGTGGGAGGCGGACCCAGCTTGTACTCGGTGTTGTGAGAGCTGAGCGAGCCAAGCTTGTCCGTCCCCCACACCCACTGACATCACACGAGCAGTTGAAACTTGCCATGTGGAAGGACTGACAAGACAGAAGCAGCTGAACTGCTGGTCAGAGCACCGCCTGCCCCAGAGAGCTGGCGGTAAAACATTCACCAGCTCACCACTGGGCAAGCCGCAGTCTCAACTGTTTAAAGAGCAGACCTGGGCAAGGGAGCAACATCCGCAGAAGGAAGACTCTGGTTACATAAAGAAAAAGATTACTGAAAAAAGTCAAAATACTGTAAAAAGCATGTTCTAAGAGAATTTCCCAAATCACTAAAATGCATCCTTATACAAGTTAACAATTTCTTAAAATTCCAAACTTCAACTGTGTTTTTTAAAAATGCTTCATCATTATTTGTAAATGAGTATTTCCATCTTGACACAACCACCTCCATTCTGTAAATCCATTAATATAATCAAAGTAGGTATGTAACTGGAGCTTCCACTGGTGGCTCAGTGGTAAAGAATGCACTTGGCAAAGCAGGAGATGTGGGTTTGATCCCTGGGTTGGGAGGATTCCTGGGAGAAGAAAATGGTCACCTACTCCAGTATTCTTGTCAAGAAAATTCCTTGGACAGAGGAGCCTATGGTCCATGGGGTTGCAAAGAGTTGTTCACAAATGAGTAACTACACTTTCACCTCCACTTAGTGACTAAAGAACAACATGTTTACGTAATTAGGATAACTCTGCCAACAGACAACAGCTCACACCTATTATAGTAAAACTACCCTATGATAATCAGTGGTGATCTGGAAAACCTAGCCCATTAAATGAAATAATGATAACAATTTATCTTCTAAAAAGTAAGGAAAGAAAAAGATATAATATGAAATATATGTATATTTCTTTGAATATAAGTGTTTGTATATATGTTTGTATGTATGACTTTATGCATGTGTGGGGGAGTAGTCTTCGAAAAATGGAATGTTAATAACCATAATCAGAAGCAGGATGTTATTAAGAATAAAAAAACTTAAAATCACATACCAAGAAATAATGCCATTTTCTTCCATAAAACACAAAAGTACATTTCTTAGAAAGTAAAAATAAACATCAAATGTAACATATTTGCAAGAAAAATAAAAATATTACTTTAAAAAACCCATTTTCTTCATTTCTATACAGTCATTAAGGTAAACATAACTTAATCACCTACAAACATTCAGTTTCTGATTTTATTTCAGTTCAGTCGCTCAGTCGAGTCCGACTCTTTGCAACCCTATGGAATGCAGCATGCCAGTCCTCCCTGTCCATCACCATCTCCCTGAGTTCACCCCAACTAATGCCCATTGAGTTGGTGATGCCATCCAACCATCTCATCCTGTCGTCCCCTTCTCCTTCTGCCCTCAATCTTTCCCAGCATCAAGGTCTTTCCCAGTGACTCAGCTCTTCACATCCGGTAGCCAAAGTATTAGAACATCAGCTTCAGCATCAGTCCTTCCGATGAACACCCAGGAGTGATTTCCTTTAGGATGGACTGGTTGGATCTCCTCGCAGTCCAAAGACTCTCAAGAGTCTTCTCCAACACCACAGTTCAAAAGCATCAATTCTTCAGCACTCAGCTTTCTTTATGGTCCAACTCGCACATCCGTACCTGACTACTGGAAAAACCATAGCCTTGACTAGATGGACCTTTGTTGGCAAAGTAATGTCTCTGCTTTTAAATATACTGTCTAGGTTGGTCATTACTTTCCTTCCAAGGAGTAAGTGTCTTTTGATTTCACGGCTGCAGTCACTATCTGCAGTGATTTTGGAGCCCAAAAAATAAAGCCAGCCACTGTTTGCACAGTTTCCCCATCTATCTGCCATGAAGTGATGGGACAGGATGCCATGATCTCAGCTTTCTGAATGTTGAGCTTTAAGCCAACTTTTTCACTCTCCTCTTTCACTTTCATCAAGAGACTCTTTAGTTCCTCTTCACTTTCTGCCATAAGGGTGGTGTCATCTGCATATCTGAGGTTACTGATATTTCTTCTGGCAATCCTGATTCCAGCTTGTGCTTCCTCTAGCCCAGCATTTCTCATGATGTACTCTGCATAGAAGTTAAACAAACAGGGTGACAATATACAGCCTTGATGTACTCCTTTGCCGATTTGGAACCAGTCTCTGTTATTCCATGTCTGGTTCGAACTGCTGCTTCTTGACCTGCATACAGTTTTCTCAGGAGGCAGGTAAGGTGGTCTGGTATTCCCATCTCTTTCAGACTTTTCCACAGTTTGCTGTGATCCATACAGTCAAAGTCTTTGGCATAGTCAATAAAGCAGAAATAGATGTTTTCTGGAACGCTCTTGCTTTTTTGATGATCCAGTAGATGTTGGCAATTTGATCTCTGGTTCCTCTACCTTTTCTAAAACCAGCTTGATTTTAATAACCACCCAGAAAAGAATCTGCCATTTAGATTGACAGACTCTTCTCAAATTATTTTACTCATCTCGTATCTATAAGAATAATTTAAGAATGCACTTAACAAATTACTTGTAGTCATTTCAAATCTACTTTCACATTTCACGAAAACACCTATAACATCCCACTTAACTCCTTGATGACATCCTATTCAGTACTTATTCTAATTTCACTTGCAGCCGGGAAGCTTGAAATCAAACACATAAGAAGTAATTTAAGGATTTTTTGAGAGCTGGCACTAAGATATATGGACAGACTCTGCTCATCAGGCCCTCCTGTCTTAGTACTTCTCTTGGTGAATTTTCAACAATCTCTGTTTTCAAAAGTATACCCATAAAAAATATTGTAAAGCTAATATAAATGGTTTAGGATCATTCATACTGCTATCACTTTCAATAATTATGGAAAATAAACTTGCTACTCCTAAAAGTGCCTTATAACAAAATATACAAATATTTTAAAATTATACTAATGGAAAAAGAAGATACTGTTGCACATAATTCCCAGGTGGTGGCAGTGGTAAAGAACCCAGCTGCCAATGCACGAGATGTAAGAGACACGGGTTTGATCCCTGAGTCAGGAAGAACCCCAGGAGGAGGGTATGGAAACCACTCCAGTATGCTTGCCTAGAGAATCCCATGGACAGAGAAGCCTGGCGGGCTGCAGTCCGTAAGGTCGTGCAGAGTTGGACACAACTGAGGCACCTTAGCATGCACACACATGCACATGTATGTTCATGCTGGAGCCCACAATAAAATTTAGGAAGCATATCAATCCAGGTAAACCAAGCCTGACTAATAAATAATATAGACAGAACAGAGCTATTTGAAAAAAGTATCATTACTAATATAACAACTATATAATTACAGAATACTGGGATCCACAGAAGTTCTCAAATAAACTATTTCTGGATAAACTATATAACTGTCTTCTACAAAGTAGAACATGAGTCATTAAAGTAAAAATTATACCCACTCATGCATATTTAGTTCAGTTCAGTCATTCAGTCCTGTCTGACTCTTGGCGACCCCATGGACTGCAGCACGCCAGTCCTCCCTGTCCATCACCAACTCCTTGAGTTTACTTAAACTCATGTCCATAGAGTCGGTGATGCCATCCAACCATCTCATCCTCTGTTGTCCCCTTCTCCTCCCGCCTTCAATCTTCCCCAGCACCAGGGTCTTTTCCAATCAGTCAGTTCCTCGCATCAGGTGGCCAAAGTATTACGCAGGAACTAATTCTCTATAAAAGTTGAATGTAAAGAAGCACTATACTCTGCTACTTTACACTATAAGCCTTTACCTCATGGTGGGAATTAATCAGAGAGACTGGCAACAGCCTTCTGAAAGCCAGACTACACTTTACATTTTGTAAAACATATCAAAAACAAGGCAAGTCAGACAGGATGCAGGGAGAGGAAGCTAAGATGCTTGATAACAAAAGAAGCATTAATACTTAAACATAAAATGAAAGCTGGTGAATGCAATTACTGAATATGTAATGGTTTAAAACAAAATAAATGTACATAAAAAGGTTTCCTGTTTTTCTTAAAAATTTGCAAGACCAACATATTGTTGTATTTACAAGTTAACATTCACAAACTCATTGTCTCAAAAGTTTTGCCCTCACTCCTACAATTTTCAGCAATGTTATTTTTAAGAATAGGGCAAATATCACTTCCTATTTTTGCTGGAAAAGATGTTCAAGAAAAAAAAAGTGATATTGAGTAGGTAGGTCTGCAGTCCTGACAGAGGTTTATTAAAATCCATAGCTTTCTACAGAAGTGAAAAATTTCTCATCATCAATGTAAGAAGCAACCTGGAAAAAAAATTATCAACTGATTTATAAATGATCAATCTTCAGGAAACAAAATCTGTGCTATTTATTCTGTGCCTGTCAGCATAGTGTCATAGGGCACCATGTGGTTTAACTAAAATTTGTGCTCATGGATGATGAAGCACTGTGCAAGGGTTTTTTATTCATGAATAGAAATGACAGGGATTAGTATGACATTTGTAATGGGAACAAATTGCCTTAAAACAGCAAAAAGTATCATGCTAAGTATTAATTTAACACAAAAGCTACCTCTTAAAATTATATGACAGGAAATACCAAACCCTTCTAATTGCTTAAAGAAAAACTTCTCAGCGCATTACCATTTAGCACTTCCTATAAGGGTCTCAATGTAGAAGAAGAAAAAGAGGTGAAATACTAACAGAAGAAGAATAAAAAAAGAGGAGGGAGGGGGGCAGCTCATCTTGGATTAAATGTTCAAACCACTTTTAAATGTTCAAAGAAGCTTACGCTTTGAAACTTACTGCTTCCAGACAGAGGACGACATCAAAAGTGCAAAGTGATTTCTGGTGTATTTTTGGCTTTATGAAACAAATACGGTTACCTCATAAAGCAAAAATGGTAATCGGGTCTCAAATTTACTTCCTGGCCAAAGGAATAACGCACTATCTATTATGTTTCCTACAGACAAAAGTTATTACCTCCCTTCCCAAGCGTGCTCTAAAGAAGAGAGAGACAAACGCATCATGGATTGTCAGAGATGCAATAAACCTACCAGGTAGGGACCATCTCTTATCTGTGTTTAAGTCACCTGGCACAGACTAAGCAGTCAAATGGTTTTAGAATGAAGCTGAATAATCTCCCACTTTTATAGAGTTGACCCTTAAACAACACAGCTTAAGGTCACTGACCCCTCAGTTAGTCAAAAATCAGTGTATGACTACAGTCAGCTCTCCATATCCATATTTGGGGTTCCTCTCTATCTGCAGATTCAAGCAACCTCAGACTGTGAGGTATAACAGTATTTACAACTAAAAAAAAATCCACTTATAAGTGGACCCGTGTGGTTCAAATCCATCCTGTTCAAGGGTCAACTGTATAAGTAACAGGACACATTAAGAGAAGTTAAGGTCACTTGAAACAGCATCGAGGTCTGCCAATGCCCAGGCTCCTGCCCTTAACTTTATACATGTAGAAAAGGCACCAACTGATGACACGGTCTATGTGGCATCACTGAGCCTGTCTCAGCCTTTACGCCAGAAACATCAATGCTGATCCCAGAACTAGTACTTGTCCATCCTGAACCAAGGATGACAAACCTGAGTCTCTGTTCTACATCACACTTTAGGATTTGACTGCTGCTCGAAGGTTGATGCTTCACCACTACTGAAAAAACTCTTTGTTCATCAAGCTAGCCAGCCGTTGGTAGGGGCTCACTGTGTGCCTGATACTGCACTCCGGTCAGCTCAGCCGCTCAGTTGTGTCCAACTGTTTGGGACCCCATGAACCACAGCATGCCAGGCCTCCCTGTCCATCACCAAAGTCATGACCATTGATGATGCCATCCAACCATATCATCCTCTGTCACCCCCTTCTCCTCCTGCCCTCAATCTCTCCAAGCATCAGGATCTTTTCAAATGAGTCAGCTCTTCACATCAGGTGACCAAAGTACTGGAGTTTCAGCTTCAACATCAGTCCTTCCAATGAACATCCAGGCCTGATTTCCTTTAGGATGGACTGGTTGGATCTCCTTGTAGTCCAAGGGACTCTCAAGAAGTCTTCTCCAACACCACAGTTCAAAAGCATCTATTCTTCAGTGCTCAGCTTTCTTTATAGTCCAACTCGCACATCCTTACATGAGCACTGGAAAAACTATAGCCTTGACTAGACAGACCTTTGTTGACAAAGTAATGTCTCTGTTTTTTAATATGTTGTCTAGGTTGGTCAAAACTTTCTTTCCAAAGAGTGAGCATCTTTTAATTTCATAGCTGCAATCACCATCTGCAGTGATTTTGGAGCCCAAAAAAATAAAGTCAGCCACTCTTTCCACTGTTTCCCAGTCTAGTTGCCATGAACTAGTGGGACCACATGAATGAAAAACACAAAGCTGAAAAAAACATGTTCTCTACCCTTGAGAAAATTCACAGACTACTGGTTAAAACAAATGACAAGCAAAATTACTCCCATAATGTAAGTAGCACTATAATCATGGCAACAAAGGAACTGAAGGTACAGCAGCACTGACCTCTCCAGGGGCCAAACAGGCTGATGTCTGCCTGGAGTCTAAAAAGAATCAGTGACAGAAAGAAACAAAAGTCGCTAAGCCAGAAGGAACACATGCAAAACCATCAAACACTAAAGGCAAGGCCTATGCTGAGCACAAGTGGCTGGATAAGAAGGACCTTTGAGAAATACGTAAGAAGGACCTTGTGTAAAACCAAGATACAGTCAGCACTCCATATCCACCAATTCAACAAACTGCAGAATGAGAACATTTGAAAAAAACAAAAATTCCGAAAAGTTCCAAAAGGCAAAGGATCAACTTGCCACATACCACCAATGATTTACATAGCCTTTCTGTTGTATTAATACCAATTTGCCTAGCCTAATTTACATTGTGTTGTGCATTACAAGTAATCTAGAGATGATTTAAGGTATACAGGAGAATGCATATAGATTATATGCAAACACTACTCTATGTAAGAGAATGCACATCATCAGATTTTGGTGCTGACTCCGCACATGAAGGAATGACTGAACAATGCCACAGGTACGGACAGGCCATGACAGGGGTAGCAGCCACCAAAGGGTGCATATGTGGCAGGCAGAGCAACCTCACTCCTGCCCCACAAAGATGGTCCCATCCTAACAGCAGAAGCTAGGAAGGCATTCCTTACACAGCAAATGGGAAATTAATTACAGACTTAACGATTACTATCATATGACTTCAAAATAGGGAAACTAGATTATCCAGAAGAGCCAAATATAATTACATAATTCATTAAAGCTGAGACCCTTCCCCAGCTGGGTTAGAGAGATGATATGGAAGAAGAGATTCACAGCTTGAGATGGACCCAACCTGCCTTCAGAGGCAGTAAAGATGGAGGATGGATCTATGAGCCAAGGAATGCCAGTGGAATCTAAAAGGTTGAGACCAGTCTAAACTGACAGCTAGCAAGGAAACATGGATGCCAGTCCCAGAACTGTGGGAAATGAATGCTGCTAATAACCGAAACAAACAAGCAAACAGGGCTGGGTCTTCTCATTCTTGAACACAGGATATCTCTGCATTTATTTAGACAATCTTTGATTTCCTTCATCATAATTTTGTAGTTTTCGGCATATAAATCCTAAACATAATTTGTTAAATTTACAATAGAGGTTTTTAGGTTTTTTTGAGGAGTGAAAAAGTATTGTTTTTCAAAAGTAATTGCTAGCCTACAGAAATACAATGTGTCAGTTTGTTCAGGTGAAAAAAATAGATAATAAAAATATACCCTCTGAGGAAGTTCTATAGTCAGCAAATACAGACGGGGAGCTGAGTGTGGCTCAGATCATG
Organism: Antilocapra americana; assembly: GCA_007570785.1. Lineage (NCBI taxonomy): Eukaryota > Metazoa > Chordata > Mammalia > Artiodactyla > Antilocapridae > Antilocapra > Antilocapra americana. The sequence continues at coordinate 2,025,948 of ML661906.1, read as the reverse complement.
AACTCCTTATTGCAAAATTCAGGCTCAAATTGAAGAAAGTAAGGAAAACCACTAAACCATTCAGGAATGACCCAAATCAAATCCCTTATGATTATACAGTGGAAGTGACAGATTCAAGATATTAGATCCGATACAGTGCCTGATGAACTATGGACAGAGGTTCGTGACATGTACAGGAGGCAGTGATCAAGGCCATCCCCATGAAAAAGAAATGCAAAAAAGCTATACGGCAGTGTGAGAAGGCCTTACAAATAGCTGTGAAAAGAAGAGAAGGGAAAACCAAAGGAGAAAAAGAAAGATATGCCCATCTGAGTGCAGAGTTCCAAAGAATAGCAAGGAGAGATAAGAAAGCCTTCCTCAGTGATCAGTGTAAAGAAATAGAGGAAAACAATAGAATGGGAAAGGTTAGAGATCTCTTCAAGAAAATCAGAAATACCAAGGGAACATTTCATGCAAAGATTGGCTCAATAAAGAACAGAAATGGTATGGACCTAACAGAAGCAGAAAACATTAAGACGAGGTGGCAAGAATACATAGAAGAACTGTACAAAAAGATCTTCATGACCCAGATAATCACTATGGTGTGATCCCTCACCTAGAGCCAGACATTCTAGAATGTGAAGTCAAACAGGCCTTAGGAAGCATCACTATGAACAAAGCTAGTGGAGGTGATGGAATTCCAGTTGAGCTATTTCAAATCCTGAAAGACGATGCTGTTAACGTACAGCATTGAATATGTCAACAAATTTGGAAAACTCAGCAGTGGCCACAGGAATGGAAAAGGTCAGTTTTCATCCCAATTCCAAACAAGGGTACTGCAAAAGAATGTTCAAACTACCACACAATTGCACTCATTTCACATGCTAGCAAGGAAATGCTCAAAATCCTTCAAGCTAGGCTTTAACAGTATGTGAACCAAGAACTTTCAAGTGTACAAGATGGATTTAGGAAAGGCAGAGGAACCAGTGATTAAATTGCTAACATCCGTTGGATCAGAGAAAAAGCAAGAGAATTCCAGAAAAACATCTGCTTCATTAACTATGCTAAAGCCTCTGACTTTGTGGCTCATAATAGTGGAAAATTCTTAGATCGGAATACCAAACTACCTTGCCTGCCTCCTGAGAAAACTGTATGCAGATCAAGAAGCAACAGTTAGAACCAGACATGGAACAACAGACTGGTTCAAAGCTGGGAAAGGAATACATCAAGGCTGTATATTGTCACCCTGCTTATTTAACTTAAATGCAGAGTACATCATGCAAAATGCTGAGGTAGATGAAGCACAAGCTGAGATCAAGATTGCCAGGAGAAATATCAATAACCTTAGACATGCAGACGACACCATGCTTATGGTAGAAAGTGAAGAAGAACTAAAGAGCCTCTTGATGAAAGTGAAAGAAGAGAGTGAAAAAGCTGGCTTAAAACTCAACATTCAAAAAATAAGATTAAGGCATCTTATCACATCACTTCATGGCAAATAGATGAGCAAATAGTGGAAACGGTTGAAGACTTTCTTTTTCTGGGCTCCAAAATCACTGTGTATGGTTAACTGCAGTCATGAAATTTAAAAAAAAAAAAAAAAATTGCTCCTTGGAAGAAAAGCTATGACAAACCTAGACATTGTATTAAAAAGCAGACACATTTCTTTGCTTACAAAGTCCTATATAATCACAGCAACGGTCTTTCCAGTAGTCACATATGGATGTGAGAGTTGGACCATAATGGAAGCTGAGCACCGAAGATTGATGTTTTTGAACTGTGGTGCTGGAGAAGACTCTTGAGAGTCCCTTGGACTGCAAGAAGATCCACCTAGTCAGTCGTAAAGGAAATCAGTCCTGAATATTCACTGGACGGACTGATGCTGAAGGTGAAGCTCCAACACTTTGGTCACTTGACGAGAAGAGCTGACTCACTGGAAAAGATCCCTGATTTTGGAAAAGATTGAAGGCAGGAGGAGAAGGGGACAACAGAGGATGAGATAGTTGGATGGCATTACCCTCCACACGTCTGTTCTAGCACGTTTGCATTACCAACTCAACGGACATGAGTTTGAGCAAACTTCAGGAGATAGTGAAGGACAGGGAAGCCTGTGCGTGCTGAAGTCCATGGGCTCGAAAAGAGTTGGACACGACTGAGCAACTGAATAACAGCCCTCGGAATATTTAAGTGCATAGTGTACTACTGTCAACTGCATACCCACGGTTGTACAGCAGATCTCTAAAACTTTTCCTCTTGCAAAACACATTGATTTTTATCTTGAATCCTGCAATCTTGCTGAACTCAGTTCAAATTTGTTCTTGAACTTTGTGTAAACAACCATGTCATCTCCAAAAATGGACAATTTTATTTCTTCCTTTCTGATTCATACGTATTTTATTTCATTTGTGGCATCATTGCTCCGGCTAGAACTTCTAGTTGATTAAGAGTGTACGAGGGAATGTCCCTACTTTGCACCCAATCAGAAGGGAAAATCACTCAGTTTTTCACCATTAAATACGATAGTATTGATAGCTCTAAGACGTTTTTGTAGACTCATGTTATCAAGTTAAAGTACCCCTGTGCACTAGTTTCCTAGGATTACTATAACAAAGTGTCACAGAGTGGGTGACATAAAATAACAAATTATTCTCATAGTTCTGGAGGATGGATAATCAAAATTAAACTGTCGGAGCAGAATCAGACTCCCTCTGAGGCTATGGAGAGAATTCTTCCTGCCTCCTCTTAGCTTCTGATGTAACTGTTAATCTAGGATTCCATACTTCTCTCATCACATTGCGTGTTCTCTGTATCTCTTTTTTATCTTACAAGGACACCACTTATATGGGATTAAAAAGTAAAAGTGTTAGTCGCTCAGTCGTGTCTAACTCTTTGTGACCCCATGGACTGTAGCCCACCAGGCTCCTCTGTCCCTAGGATTTCCCAGGAAAGAACACTGGAGTGGGTGGCCATTTTCTTCTCCAGGAGATCCTCCCAACTGAGGGATCAAACCAACATCTCCTGCGTTGCAGGCAGATTCTTTACTGTCTTAGCTCCCAGGGAAGCCAATAAAGGACTACATCTGCAATATAGTCACGTTCTAAGGTGTCAATTAGGATTTAAATACATCTTTCTGGGAAATACAATCCAATCCATAACATCTGTTCTTATTTTTCTGAGAGTGTTCATCAGGAAATAGGTGTTGAGTTTTGTCAAATGCTTTGTCAGCAATGACTGATATGATCATGTTACTCTTTTTCTCTAACTTTATATAGTATATTACAAAAAGGATTTATGTGCCTCTATTCATGATGGACACTGCTATTAAAAGTAGGGGGTTTCTTTTTGTTTTGTCTTATTGTCTTTTTCTTTTTGCTATCTGTACAAACTTTATAAAACAAATTGCAAACTGTTTCCTGCTCTTGTATTATCTGCAAGAGACTGTAGAAATAATACTATTTTCTTCAAATGTTTGGTAGAATTCTCTAGTGAAATCATCTGTACTTGCTCATTCAAGGAATTTTAAATTAGTAATTCAATTTCCTTAATAGAAAACTATTCAGATTTTGTCTCATCTTGGGTATGCTGTAGTACTTCATGCTTTTCAAAGAATCAGTCTTTTTCATCTTAACTAGTCAAATTTGTGTGTTTACCGTTGTTTGTAGCATTCCCCTATTACCCTCTTGATGTAGGGTCTGTAGTGATACTCTGCTTCACTGCTGATATCAGTAATTTGTGTCTGCTTTTTCTTCCCTCATTGATATTATGAAAGGCTTGTCAATTTTATCAGTCTCTCCAAAGAACTAGCTCCTTGTTTCACTGACTTACTAAACTGTTTTTGTATTTTCAATTTAATTGATTTCTACTGTTTATTATTTCCCTCCTTCTGCTCACTTTGAGCTTATGTCCTCCTTTATTTATTTATTTGGCCCTGTGGCAAAGTTTGTGGGATTTTAGTTCCCCAACTAGGAATTAAACTCTCACTCTCAGCAGAGTCCTAACCACTGCACCACCAGGGAATTTTCTTTTTTTTTTTTAATTCTTAAGGTATTAACTAAAATTACTAACTTGAGCCTTCTCCTTGTTTCTAATGTACGTGTTCAGTGCTATAAATTTCTGTCTCAGTACTACTTTAGATATGTCCCACAAAATTTTTAATGTTGCATTTTCATGTTACATGCAGATAACACCACTCTCATGGCAGAAAGTGAAGAGGAACTAAAGAGGCTCTTGATGAAGGTGAAAGAAGAGAATGAAAAAGCTGGTTTAAAACTCAACATTCAAAAAACTAGGATTATGGCACCTGCCCCCATCACTTCCTGGTGAACAGAAGGGGGAAAAGTACAAGCAGTGTCAGATTTTATTCTCTTGGGCTCAGAACCACTGAGGATGCAAAATTTAAAAGATACATGCTCCTCAAAAGGAGAGATATAACAAACCTAGCTCTATGTATACTCAGTTGCTCAGTCATGTCTGACTCTGTGACACAATGGACCGTAGCCCACCAGGATCCAGTCCACAGGGTTTTCTAAGCAAGAATAACAGAGTGGGTTGCCATTTCCCTCTCCAAGGGATCTTCCCAACCCCGAGATCAAATTCATGCCTCCCGAATCTCCTGCACTGGCAGGCAGATTCTTTACCACTGAGCCACCTTGGAAGCCCACATGACAAACCTAGACAGTGTATTGAAAAGCAGAGATATCACCTTGCTGACAAAGGTCTGTTTAATCAAAGCTACAGTTTTTCCAGAAGTCATGTACAGATATGAGAGTTGGATCATAAAGAAGGCTAAAGTGCCAAAGAATCCGATGGTTTCAAATTATAGTGCTGGAGAAGATTCTTGAGAGTCCCTTGGACTACAAGATCAAACCAGTCCATCCTAAAGGAAATGAACCCTGAATATTCATTGGAAGGACTCCTGCTGAAGCTGCAGCTCCAATATTTTGGCCACCTGATGCCCACAGCCAACTCACTGGAAAAGACCCTGATGCTGGGACTGAATGCAAAAGGAGAAGGGGGAAGCAGATGACGAGATGGCTAGACGGCATCACTGACTGAATGGACACGAACTGGAGCCAACTCTGGGAGAAAGTGAAGGACAGAGGAGCCTGGCGTGCTGTAGTCCACGGGGTCAAAAAGAGGCGGACACAGCTTAGCAAACAAACAACAATTCTCATTTTCATTAAGTTTGGTGTATTTTTTTTATTTCCTTTAAGACATCTTCTTTGACCCAAGGACTATATGGAAGTGTGTAATTTGCTATTGTTGTTTACTTTCCAAAATGTTCAGTGATCTTCCTGTTATCTTTCTAATTGGAATCCATTTTGGTGAGAAAACACATTTGATATGATTTTAGTTTTTTTAAATGTGATGAGGTTTGCTCTGTAGCCCAAGACATGGTCTGTCTTGGTATATGTTCTGTGATAAGAAGAAGAAATTCTGCTACCATTGAATGGAGTCTCCTATAAATATATACTTTTGCTTGATGGTGGTGTTGAGTTTCTTATATACCCTTAGTGATTTTCTGTTCATGTGTTGTATCAATTGTTAACTGAGTTGTAAAGTCTCCAAATCTAATTGTGGATTTATCCATTTTTCCTTTCAGTTATTCCTTTTACTTCTTGCTTTTTGTGTTTTACACATCTGTGATTTTACACATACATGTTTAGGATTGCGCTTTTGGTGGTATGACTCATTATATACAATCAATCTGTTTTATTTCTTTACTACGAGGTCTATATTATATTAAAATACCCATAAGTGATTTTATATTAATATTTATATATATGTATATCTTTACTTTCCATTTGCCTATATATATTTGAAGTAAATTTCTGATAGAAAATACATAACTAGTGATATTTTTAATCAACTCTGCAAATCTCCTTTAATTAGCATATAACCATTTACACCTAATATAATTGTTGATATGTTGGTGCTTCATTCTATCATTTTTTGGCTTTTGTTTGTTCATTTTATCTTCCTTTTCCTGCTTTCCCACAATTTGAATGTGTTTTACATTCCATTTTGATTTGCCTACTGTGTTTTTATGTATATCTCTTTGTACTGCCCCTTTAAGTGATTGCTCTAGATGTTATGTCATAATATAATCACATTTTTTCTGGTGTCATCATCTCACAAGTCTGAATGAATTACAGAAATATTCCTTCCTGTTACGGATGGAAAAGTGTCCCTCAAAACTCATACACTGAAGCCCAAACCCACAATGTGATTCAGTTTGGAGATGCAGCCTTTTAAGGGGTAATTAAACGAGGTCATAAGGAGAGGGCCCTCATCCAGTATGACTAGTGTCCTTGTAAGAGGAGGAGACATCAGGGATGCAGAGGAAAGGCCAAGTGCGGACACGGTAAGACAGCAGACATCCACAGGTCAAGGAAAGGAGCCCCAGGAGAAGCCAACCCTGCTGGCTTCCAGCCTCCAGAACTGTGAGAAAATAAATTTCTGCTGTTTAAGCCCCCCAGCCTGCAGTATGTTGTTCTGACAGCCCTAGCAAATCTCTCTTTACTCTTCCCAGTATAGATTCATTGTTTTTTAAGTATTTTTTCTACACAGTTTTAGAAAGGCATCAGACAGTATTACAAATTTTGCTTCTACCATCAAGTTTATAAAAATCAAGAGAAGGAAAGTATATTGTATTGACTATTATCTTTATTTACAGTTTTCTTTTTCTCTTTTTTTTTTCTACCAAGGTTCCTTCTAGTTTTTCCTTTCTATGTAGAAAGCATCCTTTACTCACTTTCTTAGGCTAAGCTTGCCAGCTCATGATTCTCTTGGTTTTCTTCCCTTTGAGTATGTCTTGATTTTCTCTTCACTACTGAAGGACATTTTCACAGCATGTAAGGTTCTGAGCTGATTGTTATTTTCTTTCTTCACACAAAAACTTTCACCACTTGTTTTTGGCCTTCACAGTTTAATGAGAAATCCAAAGTCATTCAAATTGTCTTTTCCTATAACTAAAGTGTAATTTCTTGCTGCTTTCAAAACTTTTTTCTCTGCCCTTAGTTTTCACAAGTTTCACTATGATGTGTCTTAGTGTGAATTTCTTTGGGTTTATCCCATGTATGGTTCATTCAATTTCTTTAATCTTTAAGTTGATGTCTTTTGCCAAATTTGAGGAGTATACAGTCACCGTTTCTTGAAGCAATTTTTTTATCCTGCTCTCTTTCTCAAATTCTTCTAGGACTCTGAAGACAAAAAGTTAGACCTTTGGTAATAGTACCATAGGCCCCTAAGGCTCTGTTCTTTTCATGTGTTTATTTCTTTTTCTCTTTATTATTCAGATTAGGTAATTTTTTATTTTAAGTATTCTACACTGCAGTTCACCAATTCTTTCCTCCCATCCGTAAATTTTGCTATTGAGCCCCCTCCAGTAAACTATTTTTTCTTTACTTTCAGTCACTGTATTTTTCACTTGTACAATTTTCATTTGGATCTTCAAAGAAGAATAACGTTTCTCCTATTTCTTTGCTGAGACTTTTGATTTTTTCTTTTGTTTCAGCATGTGTATAATTTGCTCACTAGAATAGTTTTATGATGGCAGCTTTAAAAATCCTTGTCAGATAATTCTAGTATCTATGTCATCTCAGTGCTGGTATCTACCAATTGTCTTTTTACTTTCAGTTTGAGATCTTACTTCTTGGGATGACGTGATTTTACACTGAATCTAAGAAACTTGGGGTATCAAGCTAGGAGATTTGAGGGCCTATTTAGTCCTCTTATTTTCAGGCTGGCTTCCTGTGACACTGCTCCAGCAGAGGAAGGAAAGGTGGCACACCAAGTCTGCCAGGTGGGAACTGAAGTCCAGGCTCCGTGCCTCCACTCAGGGGAGCAGTGCTTGATCAGGTGGGAGCGTGGGTTCCCCATCTGCCCTCCGTGGCACCTCTCTGGCAGGGAGAGACAGGACTACTCCTCATGCTCTGCATGGAACTTCCACTGGGACCAACAAAGGAGGTGGAGAGGAGAGCGAGCTCGTGGCACTGGACTGTGGTGCGAGTTCTGACTCTCCCCGCCGCGCCATGGCGCCCGCCCGGCGCGGGGAGCCTGGGGGTCTGCGGGCCGGGCTCCAGCAGGCTCTGAGGGCGGGGCGGGGGAGGGGTGTCCAGCAGGCCTGCTCTGTCCACTGTCATCGCTTTCTATCTTGCTGGCTGCGCCTTTCATGGCCCTTTGGCTTACGAGTATCGGGTTTCTGTCTGTGCCTACTGGTGTTCCTAGCTTGCTGACTTCTTTAGGTCAAAAGCCAGGGTAGAAGAGGCAAAAGAAAATCCAGAGAACTCACCTCCAGGTTGTCTCCTGGGTCCCAAAGATTCCTAGCCTACATGTCACTAGGTATTTATTTCACATACAATGTCTTACTCTTTTAGTGCCTAGTAAGAGGAATAGGTAAAAGTGTATCTACTCCATCTTCTTAGAAACACAAGTCTGAAACATCTATAGTTAACATGTGAGAATACAAAGAAACTCTCAACCAAGGCCCCTGAGAAAAGGCAGTGAAGATGACCTAGCAAATCCTGAGGAACACACCAGAAACTAACACAACACTGTGAATCAACTACACTTCAGCAACAAATACTTTTAAAAAAATGCAAATCATGTGGAAAGAGAAAATAGATAAGAGGCAGGGATCAACTGCTGAAGTGAACTCAAATAAAAGCTGAAAAGAACCATTAAAAAGCTCAACTCAAGATCAGTTTATAAATAACTCTGTAACAGTAAAATAGTGATTGCAGAGGGTGATAAGAGTAGACAAAATAAACATAATAGGGGATAAACATTTGATAGCAGAAATGTGAAGGAGAAATAAGAAGAGGCAAACAAAACAATTAAAATAAGCATTAGGACAAACATTAAAAAAGTATGCTAAAGAAGCAGGTAAGATAACTACCTAACATGGCAAGAGCTAGGAAAAAAACCTCAATCAAAGACACTTTTATGCCTACAAACTTGCTATGGAAATATGCTAACATGAGAAGTTTAAAAAGCAGATACGGTAATATGGTATTTTACCATATGGTAGTACGATATTTTCTACTTTTTTTTTCAAAAGTACATGTTCCTGTTCACATATTGGAAATGTGTCATGTATGTGGAGCCATACAAACACATTCTTAATTATCTCCTACCTAATCAGCTCACTTATTTACCTACTGGCTTCCTTTTCATGTCTGAAATACAGGCTAACATCCATGGCAAAATGAACATTCCAGGCAAGTGTTCTACTGTCTCATACAACCACACGCTTCTGCTCCCACTAAGAATCAGTTGGATTTGTTTCCAAACCCATTTTTGCAAGTTGCACTTATTATACAATCTAAATTACATGAACAACATATCATTAAGAAGAGTTGCTGTTCCTATGAAAACTAAGTCTAATGCTCTGGAAATACTTTTTAAAAGATGACATTTAAAAAGTGCCACAGAAGTAGGTGTAGACACAAGTGTACATTTGTTGGGAGAGATCAAAAAGACTTGTTTTAAGAGTAGGGGACCTATACTCAGGTTACCCTGTAGAGCCCTCCCACTGCTGTCCCACAGTAAACACCAGCATGAGGACAGCATGGCTGCGGCTCAGGCGGGCAGCCTGTCTCCTCCAGGGAGCACTCCGAGCTCCACACTTCATAACTAGGAGTAAAATGGATGCTTACGCTTTGAATCAGAAAAAAAAAAAAACCATTAAGGGTATACACGAATCATTTAGTTTATGATTCCCTGCTTTAACCAACATTTTTTCAAATAAACCCCATGGCAAGAAACAAGAGAACTTCCTCACACACACACCCACTTCCACCCAAGGAGTTAGTGTCTTTGCCTATACATGATGCTATTCATTTCTCCTTCATTTTGCTTTTGTGTATTGTTTATTTTCCTGGCAAGAATTTATACTTTTTGCTGTGAGATCCTATATTTTACTTACCAAAAATAATAATTTTGCACTAACACCTAGGGAAATACAAAATTATTTTGCTAAAAATCAATATAAGGAGTTCTTGAAAGAGGAAAAAATATATTACTGGTCACATGTGACAAAGTAACAAATTTCAAATCTTAAACTTAGAAGGTCAGTTTTAATATGTATAATATCCAGATCCAATTTATATTCCTCTGTCAGAGCACTATATCACCAATGCTTAATATAATTATAGCTTATTTTAAGTTTTCATTCTCACCTACTCTTAGCAAGGTGACTGAATATTAACACTTAAACTGAAGAGTTCTAGGGGAGAATACAAGGCAATTAACATGCCCAGCAGGGCAAAACAAACACACCCACATCCCATTCAATAGTCTATCCACAAAATTTACACTAAATTATAAAGGCAGACAGGGAATTCGGGAATTAAATAATGCTCTGACTGTAAAACATACCAAACTTCAAAATACAAACAATTAACATGTATATTTTCTAGGAAATAACTTTTAAAGAAATAATGTACTTAAAACTAGCTATTTATTCCCCCCTCTAATAATAAAAGAGATAATGAAGAAACAAAGTAAATAATCCATTCTCATAGTTACTTTATAGCTACAATATATTAAAGCAGATAAAATGCTCAGAGAAAGTATTACAAATAAAATTAAAAGAAGAGCAGACGAACTGCAATGATGAAAAAATGAAGCACCGTATACAAGAAACATGAGCTCTTTATCTTTAGATGAAACCACAGTAAGAGAACTATGGATTTAAAATAATATATATCCTTGTGTGAGCTTCCCAGGTGGTACAGTGGTAAAGAATCCACCTGCTAAATGCAAGAGACACAAAAGACTCAGTGTCAAAAGACACCTCGATCCCTGAATCAGGAAGATCCCCTGGAGTAGGAAATGGCAACCCACTCTAGTATTCGTCCCGGAAAATTCTACGGATCGAGTACCCTGGCAGGCTACAGCCTAGGGGGTCACAGAGAGTTGGACATGACTGACCAAGCAACTGAGCACATGCGCACATACCACTCTGCCATCCAAAACTTGTCAACTGTTAAAAGAAGCACACTACAGAAGATGAAACAGATTAAAGCTATCCAATGGTTTAAGTATCAGTATGCAAATTTCTTAGTATCAAGTGTATTTTTCTTTAGGAAAGCATTAACTAAATTATTCATTTTAAGTACAAACTAATTTGACAGCCAACACACAGGGAATGAAAAATTGTTATATTTCAGACCTTCCATTATTTGCTCCCATTCTAAATACTTGCCACTACTGCTCAATACTCCTCCAATAGATCAGATCAATCCATAAACTTAGTTATTAAATTCATCATCTGCCCTTGATTCTATCAAGGTCATTCCTAGCTTCACTCACAATGCTCCCCTCTACAGAATTACCTCTTCTGTAAAAAATGGAATGATCTCATCTTTCAAGGGTCAATTCAAATTTCTTTCTTGTTTGAACTCTGGCTAATTTAAGTTTCTCCACTGCCTCAAAGAAGCAACAGTTAGAACCAGACAAGGAAAACAGACTGGTTCAAAACTGGGAAAGGAGTAATGACAAGGCTGTATATCGTTAGGCTGCTTATTTAACTTATACGCAGAGTACATCATGCAAAATGCTGGGCTAGATGAATCACAAGCTGGAATCAAGATTGTCAGGAGAAACATCAACAACCTCAGATATGCAGATGATATCACCCTAATGGCAGAAAGCGAAGAAGAACTAAAGAGCTTCTTCATAAAGGTGAAAGAGGAGATCATGACATCTTTACAATCATGAAGATCATGGCAACCAGTCCCATGACTTCATGGCAAATAGATGGGGAAAAAAATGGAAACAACGAAGGACTTTTTTTCTTGGGCTGCAAAATCACTGCAGACAGTGACTGCAGCCATGAAATTAAAAGATGCTTGTTCTTTGGAAGACTGGTATGACAAACCTAGACAGTGTATTAAAAAGGAGAGACATCACTTTGCCAAGAAAAGTCCGTATAGTCAAAGCTATGGTTTTTTCAGTAGTCATGTTCAGATGTGAGAGTTGGACCATAAAGAAGTCTAAGTGCTAAAGAATTGATGCTTTTGAACTGTGGTGTTGGAGAAGACTTCTTGAGAGTCCCTTGGACTGCAAGGAGATCCAACCAGTCTCTCCTTAAGGAGATCAGTCCTGAATATTCATTGGAAGGACCGATGCTCAGGCTGAAGCTCTAATAGTTCGGCCACTTAACATGAAGAGTCAACTCACTGGAAAAGACCTTCATGCTGAGAAAGGCTGAAGGCAGGAGGCGAAGAGGATGACAGAGGATGAGATGGTTGGATGGCATCACTGACTCAATGGCCATGAGGCTGAGCAAATTCCAGGAGATGGTAATGGACAGGGAGGCCTGTCATGCTGCAGTCCACAAGGTTGCAAAGAGTTGGACACGACCTGGGGACTGAACATAAATTGGCTCAAAGGGCTTCCCAAGTGGCACCAGTAGTAAAGAGCCCACTTGCCAATGCAGGAGACATAATGAGACACAGGTTGGATCCCTGGGTCGGGAAGATCCCTTAGAGGAGGGCACTGCAACACACTCCAGTATTCTTGCCTCAAGAATCCCAGAGACAGAGGCTCCTGGCAGGCTACAATCAATAAGGTCACGGAGTCAGGCATGACTGAAACACAGTAGAATAGCATAGCACTGGCTCACAGGGTTTCATTCCCACAACCTTAGACACTTCCTATTAATGTCCATTTTTCTCCTTTCTTTTATAGCAGAGGTCTCAAATGACTGCATCACAAGTGTAGTGCGTACATTTTCATCCATTCGCTCCATCTCACTTCAATCTGACATCCGCCATGCAGACTCCACAAAATTGCTTTTCTCAAAAGGAACCAACAGCCCTCCCGCTGGCAATCACCACAGTATTACCCGCCCCATCTCAGCAGAGTGCAATGTGGTTTGCCCCTCTCTTCCTTTTGAAATTCTCTCCTCTCTTAGGTTCAGGAAACCAGTCTCCTGGGTTCTCCTGCTCTCCCCCAGCCAGAGCTCAGTTTCTTTCGGGGCTTCCCCTCCCTTTCCAGGCCACATGGAATTGCTGAGTTCCTCAGAGCTTCTTCCAGAAACTCTTGTATATTTGGCTCTCACTGGATGCACATGCGTGCACACACACACACTCCAACCCTGGATCTCGACCATTTTCAAAGATTTATGTACAATCCACATATAAACAAAAGTATATATCTTCACTCCACATTTCTCCACTGAGCTGCAGATTCACGTATTCAACTCCTCACATGCTCTCTCAAATTCGTTAACATGAGATGTCTGGTTTTCTTTAACAAGCAGTAATTTTTTAATGTGCCAACTACCTGGAGTTCTTTTCACAAACACTTATATATCCTGGCAGCTCCGTTACCTCTTCAGAACAGTCCCTCAGTCTGTCAGGCTGTCTCCTGGACTTAAGACCTCAGTAAGTCTGCTGAATAACACGTAATTCTCAACTTTGAGGTTTTATAATTTTTTCCAGTCAATATCTGTTAACAGAACTACTATCAACCTCTTTGCTCAAGTTCAAAAATCGAGATGTCCTTCCAAAGTCCTCCTTTTCATTCCCAGCCTACATCCAATCCACCAACATGTCCTGCCGTCTCTCCTTCACTTATCTGCAGACTCCCCCCAGTCCAAGCCCACGACTGCAGTCCTCACCCAGCCTCCTCGGTCCCTGCGGGGACGCCACACCCTCCCTCCTGCTCTCCCTGTCCACCCTTCCATCTAGAATCTGTTCTCTCCACAGCATCAGAAGCTAGCTTTCTAAACAGGAATCTCCATTTCCTGCTTAAAACTCCTTAAGAGACCCCTGCTCACCAACAATAAAAACCCACTCTCCCTCCTGTGACTTGAAGCCCTCCTGACCTGACCATGCCCACCCCTCCAGGGGCCCTGCACCCGCCTCTGTTTCCCACAGGGTCTCTGCCGCCCAGACACCCGCCAGGCCCAGCGCCAAAGCCTAAGCTCCTCTCACTCAGTTCCTTGTCCTTTTGGTCTCTCAAACTTCACCACCTCAGAAAGACTAGAGTCTGACCAGCTTGCACCTAAAAGCTTCACTGTGGGTCCCTTATTTTTTTCTGGACCGAACTGATGACATGTTTTGTTTCATTAACTTCTATTTTCTATGCCCCTCCCCAGTATGCCTCCTAGTACTGTGGGACCTCACCCAGGTAGATGAGTCCAGCCTCTGCTGTAATCTAGGGGCATGTTATCCACACCACATACTTAAGAATTTAAGAACTCTGAGATCACAGCTGATGGTACCATTTATTCTTTAATGTTTGTTAGACATTCCTCTCCAGATGGACTCTTAGCAGTGTGAGGACCAAGAGAAGCACCTGCTCCTCTTCTAGCTTTATAACAGAAAGGTCCACAGAAATGCGCAAATATCTGCCCTAGGTCCTGGAGAATGAGCAAGCCAGGCTCAGCATGTCACTTCAATTCCACGCTTGAATTTCCCTGTTCTCTCGTTACTGTGCAAGTTTATTTAACCTGCCTCTGATCTTCTCTTCTGAGCCCCTTATTAAGGCTCTACAACAGTGGAACAGCTTGCGCTCCACCTCAGAATTTCACAGCATGATAAAGGGAGCAGCCATATCTACACGTAAGAGTGCAAAGGCTTAAAACAAGTGTAACAGTAAAATCATATGAGTTTCTGATCTCCAGAAGAGTGCTGTCCAACAGAGTAGCCACGAGTAACAGTGGACATTTAAATTCAAATTAGTCAAAACTCAGTATGTTTCTTTTCTAAATTTTTACATACAAAGTATTTTCCTTTTGTTATTATAAATTTTTATAATTTTATAATTTTCTTTTATAAATTTTAACACACAAAAGATGTTTAACATATGAAAAGTATAACTATTTCTTTCTGATGTGCATTACCCCTTGTAATAAAAGAACTAGAAATCTGCAGCAATATAAAATTGAGTTTAAGCTATATGGTTTTCTGAATAATGAAAATTGAAATGTCCTTCTCTTGCCTTTCTTTTTGTACAATTAAATATTTTTTTATTTACAGATATGTCAGGGAATATCAATACAAGGATCATATTTTAAATCCTTTACTTAAGGCACACAGCAATATATTTTAACACATAGTAACAAGGCCAGAAAATTAGTCTTAAAATGAAACTATTTAATTTTTTTGTATGTAGGATACTAAGTAACTATAAGCTCTAGTGCCTGCATTACAATAATTTTCCACTGAAAATATTTATCTTTACCAAAGAAACCGAAGTATTCAGTAAATAACATCATACTGATAGCTGTTACAGATTTGAGCACAGAAAGTTTACATTCTCTGAAAATGCAGACAGTTATCATTGGAAAGAAGAAATTTTCTGATATTTTGTCGCTGGATCTATGAGAAATTGTTTCAGATTAATAGCAGTATTTTTCCCAAATTGTTATGGCATAAAACTATTTTTTGTAGTCTCTTAAACAGTAACCTAATTTTTGCAAATAATTAGTTTTCATTCATATATTATTTCTTTTATGCCTAAATATCAAACAACTCTATTTTAAAAGAAAAATTTGAGCCCCTATGTTATGCTGTAACTGACTTTATATTCGAATAGGATTTTTAAAATTAATCTTGGCAATTCAAACAGCAATTTACATTTTATTTTAAAAAGACTGGGAGACATATTTTAAAATACATCGGTAGCACTTCATAATTCTAGGACTTTTCAGCTCAAGTATAAATTGAGCTATATATGTTCTATTCACCTTCTGCAGAAAATATGTATTTCTCTGTTAAAAGCAATTACTCTATTTTCAACGTACTCTATTTTTATTGTTAACCTTGCCTTCAAAGTCAAAGCTTTAAGGTACAGACAAAGCTAACTTTGCAACCAGGTAACTATAATACATTTTAATATATCAATAAGCCAAAATCAAGCTATGGTATGAATGACAATACACAAAGGAGAAAGTCTCCCAACCACTGGGGAACACTGAGTCTTCCAGAGAGGCTCTCAGAAAAATGACACCAGCTTTGAAGGGGCTGTGAATGCACTGGAAAGTAATAGCTTGCCTTTCAAAAATATCAAGTTAGTATGCACCTGAAAACAGTAATAGCTATTTTCTTCCAGGGCATTTTTCATTAATATTTCATTCATTTCAAGCACTTCAGAAAGAAGAGCAAAATGGCCTAAAATTAGAGGTCATTTCCAACAAGTATTTCTATAATAAGCAATATTATCATAAAAGTTATGAATCCTAAATGATAATTTACACATAAATAATAAAAGGCAAATCCAAAGATATATGGCAATACCTAAAGAGGTAAAGAACAGTAACATCCTACCTTTCACTTTGACTTCTTATTGGGAAAGCAACCTGGAAAAATTGCTTCTAAGAGGTAAAAGTAAGCACATCTGTGCGGAAAATTCTGTTTAAAAGAAACATGTACCTCACTAATATGTTCAGCCTACCAAAGAGGATGTTCCCATGACTTCTAGGATGTGCTGTATTGGTGATTCCCCCATCCTGACTACAGGGAGCCACAGTAAAGCTACCACGGACCACAGCTTACAGCACAGCCTGTCACCTGAGGCTCTCCCTTCCTTTCCTGTTCTGGACGTTGCTACGAAGCCCACACCCTTAGCCATACACCACCAAAGCAGCAGTCCTTGTGGGGCAGCCTCCCTTAGATCAGGGTCCCCAGCCAGCACCAGCAGAAGGTAAGCAATGGGAGAGCCAGCAAGGCTTCATCTGTCTTTACAGCCACTCCCCAGGGCTTGCACTGCCCCCTGAGCTCAGGGCTCCCACTGACTCTGTACTACAGTGAGCTGTTTAATTATTCCACTACATATCACAGTACAATAATAATAGAAATAAACTGCACAATACATGTAATGCACCTGAGTCATCCCCAAACCACGGCATCCCCTCCATCCGTGGGAAACTGTCTTCCATGACCAGTCCCTGGTGCCGAGAACGCTGGAGACCACTGCCTCGTTTCATTCTTTGATTCTCTTGACATGAATATTCATTCATCCTTGGAAGTTTTAAAAAATACCCTTTAATCTTTCAGACTTTAATTCCGTGTGTATTCTCATAGTCCTGAACATAACTTTGAAAAGATAGCAACCGTGTAATAAACATATCAAAGAAATGTTTGATACATTCATGTATATATACAGCTACTCAGAAAAACCAAAGCATTTAAGCAGCACTATCACTGAAATACAACAGAAGTGGTACACATGTGCTGTCCAATATGGGAATCATTAGCCATATCTGCCTCTTGAGCACTTGAAATATTGCCTTTTTTCATTAAATTTTAATTAATTAAAAAGCCATAAGACAGCTACTGTACCGAATAGTATAGGAAAGAAAACAAAGAGTCATCTGCATTGCATATATTCCTAGCAATACTATGGAAGAGGAAGAGAGAAAAAGCAGGAAAAGGGAAGACAGGAAGACTACAAGAATGTACATCTCCAAGGAAAACGGTTACTTCTCTTGCCCATTTCGGAAATTATCACTGTGACTATCACTGTAAATCTGTACATATTGCTGATTTTTCTAGGACTGGTTTTATCTTAAGAAACTTTATATTTCAAGTCCTAATTTAAAATTCCAAAATATCATGAGAATGAAAATAGACTAGAGCATGTTATTAATAAGAATATTATCCGCCCTCCCTCACTTCTACACAGGGAGAGGTCTTCTTCACTACCCAGAAAACATCAAGGGTTACTTCTGGTCACTCCTTCCATCTCCTTATTAGAATATCCCCCAAGAAGAACTGATTTATCAAGCTGATGAAGTGGACAAAAAATGCAGACTGCTCCTAAACGCACAGGACTCGGCCGGCAGCTGCCTGTTCTTCCCAGCTATGGCAGCGTGGAAAGTGATTCAGAAGAGAGAAGATAAGGAGTACATTTCATCTTCAAGTTCCATCTTTGTTCTTCACTCTATTTTTCCAGCAGTACAACTGATTTTGTTCCTTGCTCTATTGCTGTATCCATTTTTTCTAATGTAGTTCAGAGCACAAAAACAAAAACAAGGTGTAATTAGTATCGCCATAAAACCCAGTATTTTGCATGTGTTAAAGAGGACAGCAGCTGCATTACAGGAAATTGAATAAATGGTTAAAGGTCTCTTTTTTGTGGGATTTAGGGATGAGTCATAAAGAAAGATCTTGAGAGGTCAAACAAGAAAAATACTAAAAAACGGCTGAACTAAACACAGGACCTGAGAGAGAGAAAAAAATTTTAACAGGAAAGCCTGCCTCGAACTTCATTTGCTCTGGGGCCAACATAAAGCCCTGGAAAGCCAACATTTCCTTTGCAGTAGCTGAGCAGAGCGAACGTGACAAGAATTACAGCCTCAAGCCACCATCAAGCCTGAGACACACAGGCTCTCAGAAGCCACACCTCCAGTAAGATAGAGACTGCAATAAACAACCCAGTAAAGAGGAACATAAAGGCAAACGTCTTCTGATAATTCATAATCCAGTCATGCATATGTACATGGAGGAAAAAATAAAAATCAATTTATTTTAAGGCAGCCCTCGGTCACTATGCACTCAGTAATAGAAAAACAAAAATTTAATTAGACTAACTGATTTAGATTAATTCAAAATATCTTTAAAATAAATCTCAAAGAAAAAGCTCCAAGGAATAGCAGGACACATTCTAAAATCAAAAAACACACAAACAAGAGAAACAAGTAAAGTGAGGGGAGAAAAAAAAAAAAACTCCAGAAGTAGGCCCAGGAAACCTTTATTTGCTGGAATTACAGTCAAAGAATATAAAATATGTAATATATTTAGAGAAATAATAAATGGGACAAAAGGAACAAAGCAAAAATAATGAATAAAGATACAGTTTTCAGTTCAGTTCAGCTGCTCAGTCATGTCTGACTCTTTGTGACCCCGTAGACAGCAGCACACCAGGCCGCCCTGTCCATTGCCAACTCCTGGAGTTTATGCAAACTCATGTCCATTGAGTCGGTGATGCCATCCAACCATCTCATCCTCTGCCGTCCCCTTCTCCTCTTGCCTTCAATCTTTCCCAGAATCAAGGTCTTTTCAAATGAGTCAGTTCTTCGCATCAGGTGCCAAAGTATTGGAGTTTCAGCTTCAGCATCAGTCTTTCCAATGAATATTCAGGACCGATTTCCTTTAGGATGGACTGGTTGGATCTCCTTGCAGTCCAAGGGACTCTCAAGAGTCTTCTCCAACACCACAGTTCAAAAGCAACAATTTTTTGGCACTCAGCTTTCTTTACAGTCCAACTCTCACACCCATACATGACTACTGGAAAAACCGTAGCTGTCTAAGTTGGTCATAGCTTTTCTTCCAAGGAGCAAGCATCGAGGGATGAAATTATAATGGAGCGGAAATTTAATATATAACATACAAATTAAACAGCAGATTAGGCAATGGAAAAGAAAATAATTAGGAAACTAGAATATATTAACAGTACAGAGAAACAAATAGACAAAATTTCAAAGAGGTTAGGAAATAACACTATATGGAGTAAGAACGTAGAAAACATACAAAATTGGGAGGACAGTTAATATTCAAAGAGTCGATGGCTGAAATTTTCACAGAATTTATTAAAGACACCATTCATACTCAGGAAACACAAAAAAATTCTTAGTAAAAATAACGAAGAAAAAATCCACCTTGACAAATAGAACAAACTAGAGAACATCAAGAATAAGACACAATAAAACCAGAGAGAAAGGGAGATTACTTAGAACAGAACAAGTTTTAGAGAAAGAACCTGCCTCTCAAAGAAAAAATGTAACGCAGAAGAAAAACGGTATCAATACCTTCAATTGACAAAGAAAAGATCAAATAATTTCATGCCCTTAGGAAAACTATTGTTCAAAAAAGTAAAGACAAACAAATCACTTTCAAACAAAAGAAAGCTTTACGACTGAAGGGCTCTCACTAGGAAAATATAATATTTGAAACAAAAATAAAATTAGAAAATAATGAATGATGAGCCAAAACCAAATGGTGAGTATGTGGATATGAACAGATATAAATATTCATCGCTAGCATACATGAGTAGTGCAGATGTGCATGCTAAGTCTCTGCAGTCGTGTACGACTATGTGTGACCCCTTGGACTGCAGCCTGCCAGGCTCCTCTGCCTGAAGGAGTCTCCAGGCAAGAATACTGGAGTGGGCTGCCATGCTCTCATCCAGGGGATGTTCCAGAAGCAGGGATCAAACCTATGTCTCCTGCACTGGCAGGCAAGTTCTTTACCAGTAGCGCCACCTGGGAAGTATCTCAGTAGTAAAGCCAATTTACAATATGAAAAAAAGAGAAAATTAAAGTATCACACAGAACTAGCGTACAAATCAAGAGAAGACGATTGGCGTTAATGTATTTTAGTTCAGAAGAAAAGATATTGCTTTCTTCTATTCCTTATAAGTACATGCAAGCAAAGTTTCCTTTCTAAGTATGTGGATGTTAAATTTCTCTTCTATTTAAGATCAAAGAGAATGTCTTCCAAATTAGCAAATAAGGAAAAATAAAATGAGAAATTTTAAATCTATCAAAAGAATCAGAGATAGAAGAAGAAAAAAAATACAGAAAAGAATAGGGGAAGAATCCACAGAAGGAGGAAGAAGAGGACCATGGAAAAAGCAGCATAAACTGAAATTCTGAAGTGAAACATCACATAAATTCCAATATACTTCAAAATTGATATGAATTACAAGGTAAACACAAGGATTATCAGAGCAGATTTTTTTTAAATAGAATTATTATACTATTTAAAGGAATGCTTTGAAGAGAAATAGAAAAGGAAAGATAAACCCATTTGAATGCAGAGTTCCAAAGAATAGCAAGGGGAGATAAGAAAGCCTTCCTCAGTGACCAATGCAAAGAAATAGAGGAAAACAACATAATGGGGAAAACTAGAGATCTCTTCAAGGAAATTAGAGATACCAAGGGAAACTTTCATGCAAAGATGAGCTCAATAAAGGACAGAAATGGTATGGATCTAACAGAAGCAAAAGAATACACATAAGAACTATTCAAAAAAAGACCTTTGTGACCCAGATAACCATGATGGTGTTGATTATCTCACCTAGAGATAATTAGAGTCTAGATTAGACTCACCTAGAGTCTAATCCTGGAATGCGAAGTCAAGTGGGCCTTAGGAAGCATCACTAGGAACAAAGCTAGTGGAGGTGATGGAATTCCAGTTGAGCTGTTTCAAATCCTATAAAAGATGATGCTGTGAAACTGCTGCACTCAATATGCCAGCAGATTTGAAGAATTCAGCAGTGGCTACAGGACTGGGAAGGGTCAGTTTTCATTCCAGTCCCAAAGAAAGACAATGCGGAAGAATGCTCAAACTACCGCACAATTGCACTCATCTCACACTAGTAAAGTAATGCTCAAAATTCTCCAAGCCAGGCTTCAACAATACATGAACCATGAACTTCCAGATGTTCAACCTGGTTTTACAAAGGGCAGAGGAACCAGAGATCAAATTGCCAACATCCACTGGATCAAACTCCATTGGATTTCAACTCTGTCAAAGAGCAAGAGAGTTCAAGAAAAATATCTACTTCTGCTTTACTGACTAGGCCAAAGTCTTTGATTGTGTGGATCACAAAAAACTGGAAAATTCTTCAAGAAATGGGAATACCAGACCACCTGTTCTGCCTCCTCAGAAATCTGCATGCAGGTCAAGAATCAACAGTTTGAACTGGACATGGAACAACAGACTGGTTCCAAATCAGGGAAGGAGTACGTCAAGGCTGTATATTGTCACCCTACTTATTTAACTTATATGCAGGGTACATGATGAGAAACGCTGGGCTGGAAGAAGCACAAGCTGGAATTAAGATTGCCAGGAGAAAAATATCAATAACCTCAGATATGTAGATGACACCACCCTTATGGCAGAAAATGAAGAAGAACTAAAGAGCTTCTTGATGAAAGTGAAAGAGGAAAGGGAAAAAGTTGGCTTAAAGCTCAATATTCAGAAAACTAATATCATGGCATCTAGTCTCATCACTTCATGGCAAATAGATGGGGAAATAATGGAAACAGTGACAGACTTTATGTTTGGGGGCTCCAAAATCAATGCAGATGCTGACTGCAGCCATGAAATAAAAGATGCTTGCTCCTTGGAAGAAAACTTATGACCAACCTAGACAGCATATTAAAAAGAAGAGACATTACTTTGCCAACAAAGGTCCATCTAGTCAAGGCTATGGTTTTTCCAATAGTCATGTATGGATGTGAGAGTTGGACTATAAAGAAAGCTGAGCGCAGAATTGATATTTTTGAACTGTGGTGTTGGGAAGACTCTTGAGCATCCCTTGGATTGCAAGGAGATCCAACCAGTCCATCGTAAAGGAGATCAGTCCTGGGAGTTCATTGGAAGGACTGAAACTCCAATACTTTGGCCACAGGATGCGAAGAACTGACTCACTGGAAAAGGCCTTGATACTGGGAAAGATTGAGGGCAGGAGGAGAAGGGGATGACAGAGGATGAGATGGTTGAATGGCATTATTGACTCAATGGATATGGGTTTGGGTGGACTCTGGGAGTTGGTGATGGACAGGGAGGCCTGGCATGCTGCAGTCCATGGAATCTCGAAGAGTCAGACACGACAGGGTAACTGAACCATTTAAAACATAAGAAAAAGGTATGCAACACGCTTGTTATGAAATGTGAGTAGATGTACACCACATCTATAAATACATGAAAACTGAGAGGAAAATGAAAGTCTTCAAAGAGAACACAGAAAATGATGCCATTTTTAGTAATGCTCAGAAGATATAAAAACCAAGAAGAGTATCAGAGAGAGAGATATATATACATGGTTATCTATAATGCAACGAAAGAAATGATAAATCCAAAATTCAAGAGATCTGAATTGAGGAGGGGACCATGGAAGCCTCAAAGTCATAGGCAACATTCTGTAGGTTAGCCTCATCAGTAGCCTCATCAGTAAAGTAGGTATTTGTGTCACTGTAGCCTTTCTAATGTTAAACATTTTATACAAATAATTTTTATAGTAAGTCAAGCTATTAGTAACTTCAAATTTTGGGCCTTGACTTCTTTCTCTAGATCAGGCTGACAACAAGGAATACAGTGATCTCACCACTCGCCCCAAGCCCTTCTATCTCTGTTCTCACACACGCAATGCATGGCACAAAACATTCAGGAATTCGAAAAGTAAGTTCTCCTACCAGTTTATAGTGTTTTCAAGCCCAGAAATGCAGAAAACCTACCTTCCAAACATCCTGATTAAATGGAATAATGACACACACCGACTGCTTCCCTCCTTTTCAGTAAGCACGTGCTTAGTCACTCAGTCATCTGACTCTCTGCAATCCCATGGACTGAAGCCCGTCAGGCTCCTCTGTCCTGGATTCCTTTTCCTGGATTCTCCAGGCAAGAATATTGGAATGGGTTGCCATGCCCTCCTCCAGGGGATCTTCCCAACCCAGGGATCAAACCCAGGTCTCCTGCACTGCTGGCAGATTCTTTACCAGCTGAGCTACCAACTTACATTTTATGAAGAAATTTTCTAAACTGATTTTCTCAAAGTTACAGTTATTAACTTAATCAAGTCTAGTTCCAAAATCTCATTACAAATCTTCTAACAAAATGGTATCTTATAAAATAGTAACAGTAAACTTCAAACTTATGTACAGGTTAACTGTGAATAAAAGAAACTAATACCTAAAAATTACAAAATGCAAAGATCAAAAAAGACTGCTGTTCCTGAGACAAAATCTTTTTCTTGACAGCCACATCAAACTGGGCAAATGAAGATGCATTCTATAATTTGCTACTTGCAAAGATGAGTATGGACTAAAATGCAAATCAATCATAATGATACTAGTGTCTACTTTTTACATTTTTACGTCCATATATTTGAAAGTGCAAAGGTAGTTATTGACACAGTTGTTAACACAACTTTTAGTGGACATCCACTAAAAAGTTATACTTGAAGAAGTTGGTCTATTCTCTTATGTTCCAAAAATAAAGGAACTATGTCTTTAAGCTCAAAATTGTCTTTAAGAATACTGAATAATCAATAAAACTTCAAACAGAAGAACTATGTGATCTTCAAATCAACTCTTCACAAAACATAGCAAATAATTTAGTATTTAAAGCACTAGTTTACACATAATTCCCTATCCAGATAGTCAAACTATAACATGTTTCATAATTGCTAGGCAGAGTTTCAGAGGTTGATGAGTGGCTCTAAAATATTGCATAACAGGGATGGGGTGCTGGGGGGGGTGCTCCTAATTTTTCCTTGATTTTTTATTTAAATAAATCTTAATACCAAACCATCATTAATCAGTTCACTTGCTTCCTTTTCCATTGTATTCACAGACATTAAAAAAATGTAACTCTGATTTTCTCAGTAATACTACTACAGATCTAATAATAATCTCAAAAGCTTATGAAAAGTTGGAATTCCTTCTCTCTTGAAATTTAATCACATAATGTATTAAAAAGAAAATATGAAAAATTGACTTTATCGGCTAACTGCACCATAACTAACTGCAAAGTCCAAAGATTTGATCAGAGAAATGGATTCAAGTTTTACATGTTCAGCTAAGTTTTTCCTCTAATTGGAGTGCTGGGCACAGAAATGTTCTTGAGTATTTCAGTTTTCTTTCTACATATAGCACCATGATTTCAGAAAAACTTCCCTAATAATATGGTTTTCTATTCTTCCCAATCAAAAATACTATTTCATAGTAAACAAATACTTGTGACTTCCTGATAAAATATTCTCAAACTGGCAACTCTCGAGGAAATAATTCCAGTTTTTGAAAAAAGATTCAAATGAAACATACAGCATCATCTCCCAGTGCCTTTAGGTAGAATCACAGGAAATACTACATCCATTGTAATATGCATGAATTCACACACACAGTCCTCTCACAGCTTTTTTCACTAACATGTTCAAATATTGAAAATAAGAAGATGAGGTAATGGGAGCATCTACTTCTAATTATATTGACATCCCATGATTATCTCCAGTATCAGGTGGCTGCCAGATAAACTGAAAATGAGTACAGCTCCTCAGCTGACCCCTACATTTAAAGTCTCCAGGAACAGGGCCTGGACCTCCGCTGCTGCTTCTTCAAGCCACACGTCTAAGGTGGCACTTAGAAAACAGAAGGTGCTCACTAACGCTTTTCAATGGAAACATTTAACAGCACGGATTAAACTGGAACCCAGAACTCTTCATGTATGACTATACCCATCAAATAAATGTTAAGACATATGAAGTCCCTGTTCTCATCCCCACCGTTAATTTACATACTAGCTGCTGCTGCTGCTAAGTCACCGACTCTCTGCGACCCCACAGACAGCAGCCCACCAGACTCCTCTGTTTACAGGATTTTCCAGGCAAGAACCCTGGAGTGGGTCGCCATTTCCTTCTCCTTATACCCTAGATAACAGACTAAAATGGTAAAATATGGAAAAATAAAGATAAAGTTGAAATAACAGAGATTCTTTGCTCACTCTTCATATCCTTGGTTAAACCTCACTCTCATGTCTCTCAGCAGGTAGGGTCTTTTTATTTTTAAAAATTATACTGTCAAGGATTTTTATCTTACTATAGCCAAAATTAAGAAATATCCAGAATATCTGAATATCAAAAAAATTCTTTTACATATCATAAACGTCCAACCATTGTTTGGCATTCTGGCCCTCTGGCCCTTTGTCTATATTTTATGCACACATACACGTATACATATATACGCATATAGAGAGAAGACTAGAATATATTTATATACATATATTTACACAGAAATAAGCATTCATTTTTATACAAATAAGAAATCAAAATTAATCTACCTTAGACTCTTACAGCTTGGAAATTCTATGACTGCTCATTTTATAACAACTGCTATTTAAAATTTTTCAGGACTATGCTGGGCTAAAAAGTCTAAAACCTGGTTTATCAAGGCACCTACTGTAGAATGGCGAGATACAGGGCACCTAGTGAAATCTGGATTTCTGAAAAAATAACAAATAATTTCTTACTGTAAGTATGTCTAAAATCCAGATTTTGCTAGGCATCCTATATTTTTATTTGCTAAATCTGACAACACTAACCTACAGGTTCCTATAAAAATACCCCTTTCAATAAAAGAAAAAAACAAATTATTGGCATTTCTTGCTATGTCAAACAGGAATGAGCCAGTATATGCACAATGCCAAAATTCAGAGTGAAACTCAACCACACTAAATCAATAGTTTCTGATCATGATTAATTCTCCTTTGAAAAATAGCTTAAGTTTTTGAAAATTCTAAGAAAAAAAAAAAAGCATGATTCTTTTTAAAAGTCCACAAGCTATATATTACTCAGTAATAAATACAAAAAGTATATTGAGACTATATTTCCACATGCATATAAATATTATGCATTCAATTATTACCTTGAGAAGTTGTTGAGGTAGACCAGCTATTTATTCACAGGCATCATGGAGTATAAAAGTTACAGATCATGGCATCTGTTTAATTCAGTAACATGCCCTCATGTTCAGATAGATGAAATTACCTCACAGGATTACTTGTCAAAGACACGCGGAGGGACTCCAGGTACGTGAAGAGTCTCTCATCCGCAGACCCCATCTTCAGTTCATAGATGAATTCCTGAGGTGAGATCTGTCGGTTACTCTTAAGACTTCCCTGAAAAATAAGTTAAAAAAAACTGAATTCATGCTGTGTGAAGATTATTAAAATAGTTACAACTGCATTAATCCCACCTTTCACATTAACAGCAATACACAGTTACTGATAGTATTATTATTTTGAGAGAATGATTTCCTTACTTACACCCATAAATCTATAAATTCATAATCCACGGTATCCATGAAACATAGCAACATATCATCAACAGGTTTTCTAATTTTAAAATAATTACCTTGTCAAATCCAGACTATCACAGAAAACAAAGGAAATACCCAAAAATATACCAATGTGTTTTAGGAACATGCAAAATAAAACCAAACCTCAAAATAAGAATAACTCCATTAAAATAAATATTCTAAGCAATACAGAAAAAAGTTGTAAATCATTAAGCACCTAGATCAAGGCATCACAGACACAGAGACTATCAAAAGCTAAGTCTGGAAAGAGAAAGCTAGGCAAAAAAAGTGTACTTTCCAACGCAGTGTGATTCCCCCAGCGCTAATTTGTGTCTAGCTCTGCGACCTCATGGACTGTAGGCCCCCAGGCTCCTCTGTCCACGGAATTCTCCAGGCAAGAACCCTGGAGTGGGTAGCCATTCCCTTCTCCAGGAGAATTTTCTTGACCCAGGAAAACAAACCTGGATCTCCTGCATTGCAGGCAGATTCTTTACCATCTGAGCCAAAAGGGAAGCTTCTCATTTCTCTGACATGACACCAAAGGCTCAAAGGAAGAACAGCCACCTTGGCAGATGGATGAGGGAAGAAGCCAAGGGAAAGGTAAAGAAGCGTTCAGGAGGCAGACTTAGTCAAGAATACCTTTCAGACAAAAACATAACACATGAGCACACACCCAAAAAATACACGAAAGCACATACAATTGAAAATGAGAGGCCAGGTCCTAGAGCAGTAGAGCAGCACTCCACAAGCAGCTTATCACACTCGCAGCAGTATGAAACACAGACAAGAAGAGCTGGTGTTCACTTGTTATTCAACATGCATTAGTTCCCTAGTAAGTTCCAGCCAATGTCCTAAGCGCTGAAAAAAGACCAGTGAACAAGAGACAAAAATCTCTACCTGCACAGAACTTTACTCTCCACAGGGAAGGGTAAAGTAAGACAGGCAGCAACTGAAAAGTAGTGCTGTAGATAGTGTTAGGTGCTATAGAGAAAAAAAAAAAAAAGCAATAGGAGGAATACGCAGCATAGGAAGTGGGGTGAATTTCAAACAGGGTGGTCAAAGAGAGTCTCCCAGAGAAGACTCTGAAGGACTCAAACTTGAATGTCTGAATCCAAGTCTGAAGGACATGTGAGCTTGAGCCTTGCAGAAGTCTGGAAAGAGCTGTGATGGAGGACTGGAGGCCTTACCGGCCACCAAGGAGCTTGGACTGCCGCTATGAGATCAGAAGCATCAGAAGCAGAAAGACCTGTTGAACAGGTATATGTATGGTCCAGACGGACCACATGAGAACGTCTATCTCACAGATGGACGTCTAAAAGATGAGGATGTCCAACTAACGATAAACTTCAGAATTCTATTTAAATTACAGATTATAAATCCAAGGGGAAGGAAAGGATCTATACATGTCCAAAAGTAGATTAGTTGGGATGGTAGGAAATTAGATGTATTATTTCCATTTCTTTTTCATTTTTTTGCTACACTGTTGCACAAGGAAACATTCCCAATAAAGCAAAACAATTTAGCCCTGGGAAACAGGTGATTTTCATAGTCAGCAAGTCCTAATTCACTAAAGAAAATTTCAGGGCAAAATCTCAAAGAACAAAATGATAAAATAAAAATGAAAGAGAAAATGAAATGGTGAGAAAACTGAAAATATCAGATTTTTTAATCAGTGACTATGCTATCTCTCACTAAAAAGAGAATACATTCAACTTGTACCAGTATATCATTTACCCATCTCTTTGCTTTAAATTATGAATCTGCTTCTTGTTCAACACAGAAAATTTAGAAAACAGAGAAACAAAGAAAAAGTGTCTAAAAACAACTACTAGTTTGATATTTCTATGTCTTAAGTATTTTTTTCTCCTACATTATATATATATATATTATAAACTTTCATCCATAAACATACATACTTTACTTATAAAAATATATGATATTTTATCATTGAATAATATTTAAAGAACATATTCCAGTATTAATACTTAATTCCCAAAGAAAATTATTTCTTTCTGCCTACAGACTATTATTAATATACTGTGCTGTATGCCATGCTTAGTTGGTCAGTTGCTCCAACTCTTTGTGACCCCATGGACTGTTGCCTGCCAGGCTCCTCGGTCCACGGGAATTCTCCAGGAAAGAATACTGGAGTGGATTGCCATGCCTTCTTCTAGGATTAACATACTTCTACTTACCTAATTTACACTATTATTAACGAGCATTTAGTTTGCTTACAATTTCTTTGTATCATAAATTTTTTCAAGTTTCTGATGTAGGCTGCCAGGCCAATAATTTTACCCAAATACATATCAATAGAGGTTAAACTAGATACTTTTTTGTAGTCCTTTCTGAATTTATTATTGAAAAGAACTACAACTTTGGTAGAATCAAAATAAACCAAGACTGAATAGATGAATTGTTTCCTTCAACAATATTTGGGTAAAACCCAGTATTTAAAGTAAATACTTCTAAAATATAAGAATAACAAGCAATAAGTGCATTTGGATTAAAAGTGATATAGTTATTTTAAAAATAAATAAAAAGCCACCTGCCCACCTCTTGGCCCTATCTCACAAAGACAGTCATTTTTAAGTCCCTGAACAGTTTCTTCTGACAGCTACTTAATTTATGTAAATTATGTACTTATTCTGATATACTTAAACTTGTAACCTTTCAATATTACCTTGGTCTTTGGTTATAAAATATATAAAATATAAAGACTTAAAAATACAAAGACTGATAAAAGCATTAGAATCTCTACTCTCCCTCCCTCTGGCTACAGTTTTAAGCAAATTAAATTGAACCAAATGATGTCAATTCGTGAAATGAGAGCTAGCAGAATTTACATTCTATGAGATCCTCACAGCACAGTAACTAGAAAGATGAGTGCAGGCATCCAAAAACCTTCACAATGGTTTAATTTGCTTTACTGACACAGAATATGGCACTCAATGAACAGAATGTCTCCATTCATAAAGTCTTCCAGCTACTACAATTCCCATGTTAGCCAAATCAACATGTTGGCTGCCCCTAAAACTGGGAATATGAGAAGCAATGTCGGCTCCCAGCATTCCTATTCAGGAATATAGGAAGGTCAATAATAACAACAGCACACACACAGATTAGAAAGGAAGAAGTAGATCTGTCTATAAACAAACAAAATGATTTTACAGGAATTTACCAAGGTCACAGAATAAAACTCAACATAGAAAAGTAATTCTTATTTCTAAATACTATCAGCAATTGGAAAACAAAACTTTTAAATAAACCATTTCTAATAGCATCAAAAAAATACAAAATCATTAAGAAAAATTTTAACAAAAGAAGGGAACTATCTATACGTTAAAAACTATAACACTGTGGAGACAAGATGACCTAAATAAATGAAAATGTTATACCATGTTCATGGATCAGATGACTCAATCTCAAGAAATCTATTAAGAACAACAGCTTTTGAAAAATAAACAAAGTCAATATAATAACCATCAACATCCCAGCAAGCTTTTCTGAAGAAATTGAGAAGCAGTTTCTAAAATTAATATGGAAATGCAGGGAACCTACAAAAGAATAATTTCAAAAAAAAATAGCTGGGGACTTATTTCATCTGATTTCAAGATTTACTGAAACACTACAGTAATCAAACTAGAATTAATAGAACATTAATGGAACAGAACAAAGTATAGAAATACACTTGAATCTATGTAATGAATGATTCTCAACAAAGATCTCAATGTAATTCAATTGGATATTAACAATCTTTTCAGTAATTTGTGCTGGAATAACCGAACATCCATATGAAAGAAGGTGAGCCTAAAAAAGCTAAAATTATACAATGTCTAAGTGAAAACCTTCAGTATCCTGGGAAAGCAAAGACTCCTTAGGATACAAAAGGCACTGACTATAAAATTGGATTTCACCAAAATGTAAATCTTCCACTTCTCAAAAGACTCTTTTATTAAGACAGTTTTATTAAAATGAAAGGTAAGCCACAGATTAAGAAAACACTGCAATACGTGCCAAGAACTATGCAGAGTCTAATACTCTACTCTATATACAAGCTAAATTGGCTTGTTACTGCTTCATGAATATTGAGAGAAAGCTTAAGACTCCTGAATTAGAGACAAAAGGACTCTAATACACATGTTGGTTCCCCAACCCAAACAAAGTCTCAAATGGATGATGCAGAGATTCCTGATGACTGATGTCCACACATGCAATGGATCATATTCAACATTACAAGAGAAGAACCCTGAGCTTAGGGTAATCACCACTATTATAGTGAACAGTAACAAGCCCATTAATTACTCACAGAGATATAACTTCATCTCTAAGGTTGTCAAATTGAGAGTTGCTCAGGCCAACTCTTTGCGACCCAATGGATTATACAGTCCATGGAATTCTCCAGGCTAGAATACTGGAGTGAGTAGACTTTCCCTTCTCCAGGGGATCTTCCCAGCCCAGAGATCAAACCCTGGTCTCCCACATTGCAGGCGGATTCTTTACCAACTGAGCTACAAGGGAAGCCCTTTCTAAGGTGATCTCTAAGGCTGATTCACTGTAAACACAACCCTGAAAAATGATCTGGATAAACAACCCTCAAGCCTTGCATTGCTGGCATAGCTAGAAAGAATATACAGGAATATCTAGGGTCCACAAGAGATTTCATCTCCTAATATAAATATATCTCATAAAAGATTTCTATTCAGACCACTTAACAAACTCCTACAATTCAACAGTAATAAGAAAAACAGTCCAATTAAAAACATGAATAAAAGCCTTCACAAGAGGAGATATATGAATGGACAATAAGCACAAGAAATGATATTCAGAATGATTTGTAATCAGGGAACTTCAAAACAAAACCAAAAACAAAATAATACTACACCCCTCAAGAATGGTGAGGGTGTGAAGCACCCGGAATGCTCCCACACAACTAGTCGGGACGTGAAATGGCACCAGCACTTTACAAAACAGTCAGAGATTTCTTTTAAAGTTAAATACATACCAACTCAGCAAGTAGACAGCGAGGCGTGAAGCAGGAGGGGAAAAAATTCCCTATGACATTCAGAACAGCTTTATTCATAAAAGCCAAAGACTGGGAACAATGCAAACATTCATCAGCAAGGTGTTGTATAGCCATACAGTGGAGTGAGTGCATGCCTGCTCAGTCTTGTCCGACTCTGCGACCCGGGGACTGTAGCCCACCAGGCTCCTCTGTCCATGGGATTCTCCAGGCAAGAATACTGGAGGGGGTTGCCATGCCCTCCTCCAGGGGGATCTTCTTGACCTGGGGATTGAACCCACATCTCCTGAGTCTCCTACACTGAGGCAGATTTTCTACCCACAGAGCCACCTGGGAAGCCCATACAATGGAATTCTATGAAACAGTAAGAAAAGGTTCAGTACATAATGCAACAAGATAGATGAATCCAAAACCTATACTGAGTTAAAGAAGTCAAACAAACAAAACAAAAAAAACAGAATATAGTGTATGGTTCCCTTTATAGGAAAGACCAAGAAGAACCTGTCAGTATTTCCTCTGGGGCCACTGTGACTGAAGACATGAAAGCAGAGCCGTTCATTGTTACCAGTGCACGTGGGTAGAAAGCGAGGGGCTACAGACAGCGTCCTAAGCGGAGCAGTACACAGGCTTCTCCAACAGACATTGGGCAAAAGAGAATAAACTTACTGGAAACAGAGAATTCTGTTTGAACTGCCTCTGCGCCGTTGTCCGGCATCCCCGCCTTGGCACCCTCAGCTCCACACCACACTGCACCCCAGCACGGGTGCAGTCAGACCTCGCCGAAACCAACCTCCCAGGACGGGCTCCCATAAGCCTTGCAAACTGAGTCCCTACCCCGTCTGTGGACTCCTTTTCCAAAACACTCACCACTCTGTGCTACACTAACTTAAGGGGCTCCCCGCTGCCACAGCCAGCAGGAGAGCCCCTGCGCCCCATCGCCAGCCAGATGCACGCAGCATCACCCTGCGCTGACACACCGTAGGCATACTGCCAGCTGCCACGGGACTTTGACAGTGTCACTCCTGCCTTCCTCTGCACAAGCCTCCCTCGACCAGAAGATGCCCCAGGCACAAAAAGGACCAGTGGCCGTGGCGTGGGAAGAGTGGAGACTGAATTCCTTACCATTTGCCAATTCCATGACCTTAGGTACATTATCTATTTTCTTAGACTATTCTCTCTTTTCTTTCAAAAAACACTGTAGAAACTTCTAGATAGGGGGTTGCAAAGATGAAGAGCCAAGTGGAGTGTGTTGTGAGTGAGAGAAAACTGCCGGAGAGCCATGCTTTCCATTTTCCACGCCTGAGTCCAGAGACGGTTGCCCTCTGCAAAGCTCACCCAGAAGCCCTGCGAGCCCCAGAGCAGAGTCGGGGCGGCCTGACTCCACCACGCTGCAACTCCACTCTGGCCAGGCTGTGAGCCCGAGACGCAGAACAGCATCTCTCTGCGGTAGAAGCCCTCAGATTTCAGAGGAGAGCATGCCTGAGGTTGGAAATCTATCTCAGAATGCTACTGTATCAGATCAGAATAAAGGCTTTACCAAACCTGTTTTACCAAGAAGGAAATGGCAGCCCACGCCAGTACTCCTGCCTGGAGAATCCCAAGGACAGAGGAGCCTGGTGGGCTGCAGCGCGTGGGGTTGCAAAAACCGGACACGACTGCGCAACTAGGATGCGCACACAAGCCCAGTGTGTGCTAATTCTGTGACTGGCTACTCTCCCTTTTGCAGAGCCCATCCTTGCCCTCTGCTCTGCTCTGTACTGTCCCTTCACAACATGGCTTCTCAGGCTTCCAGAGCATCTGCCTTCAGGCGTGGGTTTGGCCAAAGGAGTCAGGGGCAGGAGACTGGAAGGTAGGAGGGAGGCGAACGCCAGGCGCCCTCTTTCCCTGTCCTGTGTGAGCTCTGGCATGTCTCCAGGAGCACACAGGCTCCCCTGCAGCCCCAGCTCCTTCAGGATACGCTGCCGTGGTTCCAGCTCCCACAGGATGGTGCTCTCCCCAGGCTCCACTAACACCACCTCCCCTATCTGTTCCTCCAGATTAGGGGTCTGGGCAGCTCCTTGCTTTTGCTGACCTCAAGTTTGTCTTATCGTCCGCTCCTGGGTGTTCTAGTCCTTGCAACACTCCTGTCATGGTGTCACCAGCGCCCAGCATGAAATTCTGCACTTTACATACTGGGAGTGGCTCTTCTTTGCCTGCCTGGACCCCGAGTGATACACCCAGTATTACACCAGGCACTTTGCAGACATTATTTCTTACACCTGATAAGTCTTACGTGGTAGACTGTATTGTTTTTATTTTAAAGAGCAGGAAGTTGAGCCTTAAGTCCAAGGTAATATAGCATGGATCCTATTTCATCAAATCTAGCATGAGCACTTTCCCGTATATTTTAATATCTTTGAAGCAGAGGTGCTTTTTTTTTTCCTAACGGACCTCAATGTGAAGTTTTAGGACTATCAAGAAAGTGTAAGATGGCCCTTCTGATACTCAGATAGTGATGATACCAGCAGAACATAAACCACTGCTGGTTTTTAAAAAAAAAAAACAGGAAAAGAAACAGACCCAAAATGGAGTCTTTGTCCCCAGGACAGCAAACCAAGACTTCATTGCAGTTTCAATCTTCCCAGGGATGCGACCTATAAAAAGGCAAATCTGAAATTTCCCAATAAGCACTAGTGAGGTAATCTGCATAGAAGATCCCCTTCCATCCCCTTTCCCCTGAAAAGAAGAAATGCTGCTGCTAAGTCGCTTCAGTCATGTCCAACTCTGTGCGACCCCATAGACGGCAGCCCACCAGGCTCCCCCGTCCCTGGGATTCTCCAAGCAAGAGTACTGGAGTGGGGTGCCACTGGCTTCTTCGAAAAAAAAGGTGACTGGGACTAAAAAAGTTCTTTTGCTGAAAACTTGCTTACACACCACTCCTTCCTTCTGTAAAAACCTTCCATTTTATACAATTCCTCGGAGTGCTTTTCTATTAGATGGAATGCTGAATCAATGAATAAAGCCAAATAAATCTTTTTAAAAAATAACTTTAACTACAATTTATTAAACGATATACTGAGTACCTATTATGTATCAGACATTGTTTGTATCATGTGGATACAGTGGTGAAATAAAACTCAACAATGACTCCTAGGTATTAGTTATGAGCCAAAATGTAGTACCAACTACCTAGATGGGGAAGATAGAAGAAAAAGAATGAGTAATAGGGGAAGCAGCTATTTAAGAGTCATAGGTCTGAGCAAATGACATTTTTTCATAAGAAAATAAAACCTAGGGACTCCCTTGGTGGTCCAGTGGTTGAGAGTCCACCTTGCAACTCAGGGGACGCAGATTCAATCACTGGTCAGGGAACTAAGACTCCACATGCCACAGAGCAACGAACCCTATATGCCACAACTAGAGAGTCCTAATGGTGCAACAAAAATCCAAAGTGCCACACAATGCAGCCCAACAAATAAATAAAAATTTTCGTGAAGAAAAGAAAATTCGCAAAACGAGCAAAATGAAGAAAGGAAAGGAGCACAGGCATTCTGGGAGAAGGGTTTTCCAAGCAAACAGGAAAGGAAATATAAAGCACTAAGGCAGGAGGGAACTTAGAATATCTGAAGGACAGCAAGGAAACTCATCTGAATCCCAGTCAGGGTGACAAAGAGTTATAGATGACAGGGAGAGATAAAAACAGACAGGGGATTGACAAACCACAGCCCACGGCCAAATATTTTCATATGATTTCAACTAAGAATGGTTCCCACATTTCTAAAAGCTTGCAATACAGAAGAGGAGGAGGAAGATAAGACAGAAGAAGAAGAGCAGCAGCAGAAGCAACTGAGACCGTTCATAACACACAAGCAGGAACTGTTTCGGATCTGGCCCTTTAAGAAAGTTTCCTGGTCCCAGACAGTCTTATAAACCATGGTAGAGACTTTAAAACATTTGAGAGTACCAAGAAGAGAAATTATGAGATGCAATAAACATTTTTAGAAGATTATTCTAGCTACTGTGTGGCAACAGACAGAGGCAAAACATGAAACAAGGGAATGAATTAGAATCTGTCTTTTGCATCGTCTGGTCAAGAGTTGAAAGCAGGCTAGTATACAGTGTCAGTGATGGAAGGCAGAGATTTGCTCAGTATGAAGGAGGATCAGATTAGAATTACAGACAGTCTGAATGGGAGGGGTGAGGTGTGAAATAATGAAGAAGCAAAGACAATGAGAAAGCTATAGGTGTCAACAACTAAGGGACCGGTGTCACCTACTGATTACTGTGACCTCGATAAGAGCAGCTTGAGTGGAGGACAGAGACAAGCCAGATCAGAAGTTCAAGGGAGAAAGCAAGAAGAATGGGCAACTTTACTGAGAAGATTCTGTAAATGACAGCAAAGAACCAGGAAAGTAGCTAGAAAGGAACCCCTGTGGCATGATATCTGGGATGAGGGGAAAACCACATCCTGTTTGCCTATTGATGGGAGCAGACAGGAAGAAACTGGTGGATGTAAAGGGTAGGCACAGATGCCGGAAGACAAGGAGTAAACAATAACAACCAAAAACCCTAAGAAGGTTTTCTGTGCTGTGACCTACTTTACAAGAGGAAGCAATGACCTGACACAGTAGCAAGGAAACTGCACTCTAAAAAGAGCAAAAGCAAATCAAAGGGAACAGATTCGGGTAGATTGTCAGATCTGGTGATTACGAAGTCAGGTAGGGCAGTTCTAGCAGTTCTCTTCTGATTACATCAACAGTCTCAGTGACAGAAGCAGCAATACAATCAGCTAAAAGTCAGGGTGCAGAGCTGCAGGGATGGGAGAAGATAAAAGACCATTTTCAGAAAGCAAAAAAGGACACTGACAAGGGTCACGTGGTAGAATACCTACTAAAGGCTCACTCTGTCATTTGTGGTCATTCAGAAACACGAGTCAGTGTGGCTGTATGCTTCCTCACTGTATGTGACGCATGCTTCACATGGGTGTATCCTTCCTTTTCTCCTCTGCCTCTCTCTTCTGTTCTCAGCTATTTGTAAGGCCTCTTGAGACAACCATTTTGCCTTTTTGCATTTCTTTTTCTTCGGGGTAGTCTTGATTACTGCTTCCTGTACAATATCAAAAACCTCTGTCCACAGCTCATCAGGCACTCTATCAGATCTACTCCGTTGAATCTATTTCTCACTTCCACTGTATAATCATAGGGAATTTGATTTAGGTCATACCAGAATGGTCTAGTGGTTTTCCTACTTTCTTCAGTTTAAGTCTGAATTTGGCAATAAGGAGTTCATGATCTGAGCCACAGTCAGCTCCAGGTCTTCTTTTTGATGACATTATACAACTTCTCCATCTTTGGCAGCAAAAAATATAATCATTCTGATTTCGGTGTTGACCATCTGGTGAAGTCCATGTGTAGAGTCTTCTCTTGTGTTGCTAGAAGAGGGTGTTTGCTGTGACCACTGCATTCTTTTGGCAAAACTCTGTTAGACTTTGCCCTACTTCATTCTATACTCCAAGGCCAAATTCGCCTGTTACTCCAGGTATCTCTTGACTTCCTACTTTTGAATTCCAGTCCCCTATAATGAGAAAGACATCTTTTGGGGGTGTTAGTTTTAGAAGGTCTTGTAGGTCTTCTTAGAACCATTCAACTTCAGCTTCTTCAGAATTACTGGTGGGAGTATAGACTTGGATTACCATGATATTGAATGGTCTGCCTTGGAAACGAAGAAATCATTCTATCATTTTTGAGATTCCATCCAAGTACTGCATTTTGGATTCTTTTGTTGACTATGAAGGCTACTCAATTTCTTCTAAGGGATTCCTGCCCACAGTAGTAGATATAATGGCCATCTGAGTTAAATTCACCCATTCCAGTCCATGTTAGTTCACTGATTCCTAAAATGTGGATATTCACTCTTGCCATCTCCTATTTGACCTCTTCCAGTTTTCCTTGATTCATGGACCTAATATTCCAGGTTCCTATGTAATATTGCTCTTTGTAGCATCACACTTCACTTCCATCACTGGTCACATCCACAACTGGGTGTTATTTTTGCTTTTGCTCCATCTCTTCATTCTTTCTGGAGTTATTTCTCCACTCTTCTCCAGTAGCATCATTGAGCACCTACCGATCTGAGGAGTTCATCTTCAGGGTCCTATCTTTCTGCCTTTTCATACTGTTCATGCAGTTCTCAAGCCAAGAGTACTGAAGTGGCTTGCCATTCCCTTTTCCACTGGACCACATTTTGTCAGACCTCTCCACTGTGACCTATCCATCTTGGGTGGTCCTACATGGCATGGTTCATAGTTGCATTGAGTTAGACAAGGCTGTGGTCCATCTCATCACATTTGAATGCACAGTTCCAAAGAGCAGAGAGAGATAAGAAAGTCTTCCTCAGGTAGACATCCTATCTCTTCGTCTTTTGTTTGGTCTAGGGGATATTTATCCTGTTCCTTTACTTGCTGGGTATTTCTCTGCCTTTTCATCTTGTTTATCTTGCTGTGTTGCCCCTTTATTGTGGGGGTTCCTCACTATGGGAGGGGTTGGATGTGTGGTTTGTAGAAGTTTCCTGGATGGGAAAACTTGTGTGGTGTTCTGGTGGGTGGATCTGGGTTTCCTCGCTGTAACTAACAATGGAGTGTCCAGTAAAGAGATTTGAGGTGTCCGTGGACTTGGTGTGACCTTGGGCAACCTGTGTATTGAAGCTCCTGGCAGTGTTCCTGCGTTGCTGGAGAATTTGCTTGGTATATCTTATTCTGGAGCTTGTTGACCCTTGGGGGTTGGTTAATTTCAGTTTTGGTATGGAGGAGGTTGATGAGTTCCTATCGATTAATTAACTCTTGGATCTAGGAGTTTTCTGGAATTCTCAGGGTCTGGGTTTAGCCTCCTGTCTTCCAGTAGCCTCAGGGCTCTTTTATCTCTGCACTGATGGTGGCAGATATGGGAGAAGGGCATTGAAACAAGTTAATTATCATATGTCTAATCAATCGCCAGCCCAGGATTGATGCTCGGGGCTGGTGCAGCGAGATTTCCAGGGGGGGGGGGGGGGGGGGGAGGGAGGGGGGT
This sequence comes from Antilocapra americana, assembly GCA_007570785.1. Lineage (NCBI taxonomy): Eukaryota > Metazoa > Chordata > Mammalia > Artiodactyla > Antilocapridae > Antilocapra > Antilocapra americana. The sequence continues at coordinate 1,987,088 of ML661906.1, read as the reverse complement.
TCTGGAGGAGAAGCATATGTAAACCCATGGTGATATCATGACATTGTATGGCAAAAACAATAAAAAATAAATAAATAAATAAATAAGAAAATTAAAAAAAAAGAAAGTCTTCCTCAGTGATTAATGCAAAGAAATAGAGGAAAACAATAGAATGGGAAAGTCTAGATCTCTTCAACAAAATCAGAGATACCAAGGGAATATTTCATGCAAAAATGGGCACAATAAAGGACACAAATGCGATGAACCTAACAGAATCAGAAGATATTAAGAAAGAGTGACAAGAATACACAGGAGAACTATGCAAAAAAGATCTTTATGAGCCAGATAATCACAATGGTGTGATCACTCACCTAGAACCAGACATCCTGGAATATGAAGTCAAGCAGCCCTTAGGAAGCATCACTATGAACAAAGCTAGTGGAGGTGATGGAACTCCAGTTGAGCTATTTCAAATCCTAAAAGACGATGCTGTGAAAGTGTTGCACTCAATATGACAGCAAATTTGGAAAACTCAGCAGTGACCACAGGATTGGAAAAGATCCGTCTTCATTCCAATCACAACAAAAGCCAATGCCAAAGAATGCTCAAACTATTGCACAATTGCACTCATCTCACACTATGTAAGTAATGCTCAAAATTCTCAAAGTAATGCTCAAAATTCTCCAAGCCAGGCTTCAACAGTATGTGAACGGTAAACTTCCAGATGTTCAAGCTGGTTTTAGAAAAGGCAGAGGAATCAGAGATAAAACTGCCAACAACCGCTGGATCACTGAAAAAGCAAGAGAATTCCAAAAAAACATATATTTCTGTTTTATTTACTATGCCAAAGCCATTGACTGTGTGGATCACAATGAACTCTGGAAAATTCTTAAAGAAATGGGAATACCAGACCACTTGACCTGCCTCTTGAGAAATCTGTATGCATGCCAGGAAGCAACACTTAGAGCTGGACATGGAACAACAGACTGTTTCCAAATCCGGAAAGCAGCATGTCAAAGCTGAATATTGTCACCTTGCTTATTTAACTTATATGCAGAGTACATCATGAGAAACGCCAGACTGGGTGAAGTACAAGCTGGAATCAAGATTGCCGGGAGAAATATCAATAACCTCAGATATGCAGATGTCACCACTCTTATGGCAGAAAGTGAAGAAGAACTAAAGAGCCTCTTGCTGAAAATGAAAGAGGAGAGTGAAAAAGTTGGCCTAAAACTCAACCTTCAGAAAACTAAGATCATGGCACCCGGTCCCATCACTTCATTGCAAATACATGGGGAAACAGTGGAAACAGTGACAGATTTTGGGGGACTCCAAAATCACTGCAGATGGTGACTGCAGCCATGAAATTTAAAGACAATTGTTCCTTGGAAGAAAAGTTATGACCAACCTAGACAGCATATTAAAAAGCAGAGACATTACTTTGCCAACAAAAGTCCATCTAGTCAAGGCTATAGTTTTTCCAGTAGTCTGTATGGACGTGGGAGATGGACTATAAAGAAAGCTGAGAGCCAAAGAATTGATGCTTTTGAACTGTGGTGTTAAAGAAGAGTCTTTAGAGTTCCTAGGACTGCAAGGAGATCCAACCAGTCCATCCAAAAGGAAATCAGTCCTGAATATTCATTGGAAGGACTGATGCTGAAGCTGAAGCTCCAATACTTTGGCCACCTGATGCGAAGAACTGACTCATTTGAAAAGACCCTGATGCTGGGAAAGTTTGAAGACGGGAGAAGGAGGGGACGAGAGAGGATGAGATGGTTGGACAGTATCACCAACTCAATGGACTTGAGTTTGAGTAAGCTTTGGGAGTTGGCGATGGACAGGGAGGCCTGGGGTGCTACCGTTCACGGGGTCACAAAGAGTCAGACACAACTGAGTGACTGAACTGAGCTGAGATGTATGCTAGGCTGACATGAAAACACAGAGCAAGCACGTAGTTCCATTAACCAAGGGCAGAGTCTATGTGAACAGAGAGGCAAATGTACTGAATATTTATGAAAGAGAACAAAGGACTATGCATCTAAGGTCAAAAGATGAGAACACAATGAAAGTGAGAAGGTGATGGACATGAAAAAACCATAGAGTTAGTAGATTATTGTTGTTATTGTTTAGTCGCTAAGTCCTGACTTAGCGGCAGAGATTTCCCAGGCAAGAATATTGAATAGGGTTGCCATTTCTTTTGCCAGTGAATCTTCCTGATCCAGGGATTGAACCCACATCTCCTGCATTGGCAGGCACGTGTTTTTTTCACTGAGCAACCTAGGAAGCCCAGTTCTTAAAGGGTGACAGAATTCTTAAAGTGGGAAGTAAGTATGAGGGTAGATACTGCTCAGGAAAGGAAGTTTGCAACCATATTTAGAGGTGGTATTTTACTATCCAAGGTAATGACAGGTTGAACTGGGTGGAAAAATAAATATTTCTGGAAGTGATAAAGTCAAGGAAATGACAGCATGGGATGTTAAACTGACCATCTACATGAACGATCAACTGAGGAAGGATGATGACAGTGGTGGAGCAGGAAGAAAAGCAATGAGCTCAGTGGGCAAAACTTCTAGGAACATTAGAACCTCTCTGTGCTGCCATCTCCTCCACTAGAAGACAGTTATCTGCCTCATGGGAACTGAATTCAATACTGCGTCACCAGTGCCTTGCAAAGTGTCTAGTGTTCAATGAATGAATGAGGTTGTTAAATGGAAGCCATACGGAGACTACAGATAACAAGAATGGACAGGCAGATAAGTCACACACAAAAACAAATGAATGCTTAGTTTGATAGGAACATTTCAATTTAAATAGGAAATAGGAGACTGGTTCAAGATGGCAGAGTAGAAGAACCTGCATTCACCTCCTCCTTTGACACCACCAAAGTCACAAGTAGCTGTTCAACAATCATTGACAAGAGGACTCTGGAACCCATCAAAAATGAGAGCCCACATCCAAAGGCAAAGGAGAAGCCACAATTAGACAGCAAGAGGGGCGCAATCACAATAAAATGATATCCCATACTTGCCAAGTGGGCAACCCACAAACTGGAGAACAACAGTATCAACGAAGTAGTCCCAGCATTGTAAAAGTTCTGGGTCCCACGTCAGACATCCCAGCCTGGGGATCCAGGAAAGAGACTAGGAAGCTTATGGAACCTGAGGAACAGAGACTCCATTCCTGGAGGGCACAAACAAAATCCTGTGCATACCAGGACCCAGGGGAATAGGAGACTGAACCAGAACTACATGCTAGTGCTGGAGGTCTCCTACATGGGTTGGCCATGGCTTCACTGTGGGACAGGGCACTGGGAGCAGCAATTCTGGGAGATGCCCCTTGGCATGAGCCTACAATAGAGCCTGTAGACTCCAAGGCTGGGAAGGCTCATGTCAAATAACTATCAGAAAGGGAATGCAGCGCCGCCCATCAGCAGACAATTGGTATAAGGCATGGCCCAGCGCACCAGAGCAAGACTCAAGTTTTTCCACTGCTAGGCCCTCCCATCCACTTCGCCTCATCCACTAGAGGGCAGACAGAAGAAGCAAGAACTACAGTCTTTTTTCAACCCGAAGGAAAATCCACATCACAGAAAGTTAATCAAAATGAAAATGCAGAGGATTATATCCCAGATGAAGGCATAAAATAAAACCCCCAGGAAAACAACTAAAAAAAGTGGAGACGGGGCAACTTCTAGAAAAAAAATTCAAAATAACGATAGTGAAGATGATCCAAGATCTCAGAAAAAGAATGGAAAAGATGCAAGAAATACTTACTAAAGACCTAGAACTAAAAAACAAACAAATAGAAATGAACCATACACTAGAAGGAATCAAAACCAGAATAACTGAGGCAAAAGAAAAGATAAATGACCTGGAAGACAGAATGGTGGAAATCACTGCTGCAAAACCAAATATGGAAAAAAATAAATGAAAAAGAAGAAGAAGACAGCCTAGGAGACCTCTGGGACAACATTAAATGCACCAATGTTTGATTATAGGGGTACCAAAAGGAGAAAAGGGAAAGGACCCAAGAAAATATCTGAAGAGCTAGTAGCTTTAAACTTCTCCAGTACGGAAAAAGAAACAGTCAACCAAATCCAGGAAGCACAGAGAGTCCCGGGCAGGATAAACCCAAGACAGAACACACCAAGACACACAGGAATCAAACTGACAAAAATTAATCAAAGATAAAATATTTAAAGCAAAAAGAGAAAAATGAGAAATAACATACAAGGGAACTCTCATAAGGTTATCAATTAACTTCTAAACAGAAACTCTAAAAGTCAGAAGGGAATGGCATGATGTATTTCAAGTAATGAAAGCAAACAACCTAAAACCAGCAAGATTCTCATTCAGATTTGACAGGGAAATCAAAAGCTTTCCAGACAAGCAAAAGTAAAGAGAATTCAGCACCACCAAACCAGCTTTACAACAAATGCTAAAGGAACTTCTTTAGGGAGAAAATGCAAGGGAAGGAAAAGACCTACAAAAAATAAATCCAAAACAAGAAAATGGTAATAGGATCATACATATCAATAATTACCTTCAATGCAAGTGGATTGAATGAACCAACCAAAGAAAATAGACTGGCTGGGTGGATGAAAACATGTGCACTTTCACTTACCACATCACTCTACTTAATCCCTTAAATAGTATGTAACTATTTTATATTAGTTTAATCATGTTTCCATTATAGCTTGCAATTGTAATTGTCCTTTATTTTTTGTCTGGCTATTGATTGTGAAAACTGATAAACATCTTTACAATGTAACGATGTAACTATTATTCCTTTTATCATCATTGTATCATGACTGATCAACAGAAAATAATAGAATTCTTGATCATAAAAAACCTATAATAACTTTTTAAAATTCAGATGTACATTAGAATTATCTTGGAAATTTTTGAAAAATATAAATGCCCAGGTATTGCTTTTTCTCCAAAGCTCTACATATGATTCTAGTGAACCTGTGTGCTCAGTTGTGTCCAACACTTTGCAACCCCATGGAAATGTGTGGCCTGCCAGTCTCTGTCCATGGAATTTTTGAGACAGGAATACTGGAATGGGTTTCCATTTCTTACTCCAGGGGATCTTTCCAACCTAGGGATCTAACCCATGTTTCTGTGTCTCCTGCTTGACAGGCAGATTCTTTACCATTGAGCCACCTGGGAAGACTATGTGTATATATACATACATAAATAGCTGCTGCTGCTGCTGCTGAGTCGCGTCAGTCGTGTCCGACTCTGCGACCCCACAGACGGCAGCCCACCAGGCTCCCCCGTCCCTGGGATTCTCCAAGCAAGAACACTGGAGTGTGTTGCCATTTCCTTCTCCAATGCATGAAAGTGAAACTGAAAGTGAAGTCACTCAGTTGTGTCCAACTCTTCGCGATCCCATGGACTGCAGCCTACCAGGCTCCTCCATCCATGGGATTTTCCAGGGAAGAGTATTGGAGTGGGGTGCCACTACCATCTCCACATAAATAGCATGTATAATAAAATACAGATATTTTAGAAAACTTACAAATTTTATGAAAAATTTATGACAGTTTGGTCCCAGTTGTTTGACTAAGTATGTGAATAGAATGGTAGATCTCTAATTTATATTTAATCAAAATGGAAGTATATCAATAGTTCCATTTGCTCTAACAACTAGTATTACTGCTAAAAGTCTAGAAAGCTTATTATTTTAGTTATTTTTAATTGAATGAGGCTTGAAACTTCTAATCCAATTCTGAGAATATTAAGAAACATTATGTATCCAAACAAAATTAAAAACTAGGAAATTAACATGTGATACAGTAGTATTAACTAAAGCACAGATTTTTTTCAAATTTCACAAAATTTATGCTAGTGTCCATTATTTTTGTTTTCATGCCTTATTCAGGATTTCACATTGTATTTGATTGCATTGAGTAGCTTCAGCTGCATGGACGAAATTCTGATAAATTCTCTTTCATTTTTATTCTGTTACAAGTATTTTCTAATTTTCCTTGTTATGGCTTCTTAGATACATCCATCATTTAAAAGTAAACACTTAATTTCCAATACATGTTTTTTTTTAAAGTATCTTTGATATTAATTCCTCATTTTGGTATTAATTTCTCATGTAAATACTTTCTGCTCTGCAATCACTCTCCATGCTTTATCAGTCTTTTGACTTTTTGAGGCTTTCAATGACTAAGTCAAAGGTCTCTCCTGGTAAATGTCACATTGCACTGGAATATATGTGGTTTTTTATCTTTTGATATTTATTTCTTACATAATTCTACAGTGACAAGGGGACTCTGTATGATTTCAATATCTTCAGATCATGAAATTTTTGCACCTTGTTTTATACCCTTGGATATGCTCCAGTGTCTCCTGGTTTATGGTCTCTGGGAAGTTGAACAGAATTTGTATCATGCTGTTGTGTGAAAACTGTATAAATCTTAGTTATGTTGAATTGGTCCATAGTGTTTTTCAGGTCTACTATACCCATCTACTTTTCTGTCTATTCATTCTAGTAATTTTTGAGAGCTTGATACTGAAACTCCAACTAAATATCTTAATTTATCTACTTAAAAAATAATTTCAATGTATAGTAGAACTATATTTAATTTTGCTCTATATTTTCCAAGTCTTCTATAAATGTGTTATCATATTTTTATAATTTAAAAAATAAAAAACTTTAAAAATAAATAAAAACATAGGAAATAAAGATAATCAAAAGATTAGTTTTCAGCACCACTCCTCCCCTTTTATTATATTACTATCAAAACACAGGTACAAAAGAAAAGAAATTCAGGGGAGAAAATCCTATGTTACATGAATAATCAGAACTATGCCTTTTATACATGGCCCTTCTTGTGTTTCTTTCATTTCACATAACTTCAAAGGAAACAGGCAGCCAGGGAGGGAGGAGGATACTCACGCCTGCATATTTCTAAGTCCATTAGCCATGAAGATGAAAATACTTAGAAAGCTTTAGCCCCTGTGGTATCGAAACACATTAGTGAGATAAGGAGGTCTGCTTGACATCACAAAAATTAGAAGGATATTTATCCAACACAGTTTTTAAATCTTTTTTAATCCCTTAGTAAATTTTATTCTAAAATATCACATGCAGGATAGACAGCAAAGTACATACATTATTCTTGTCATATTTTTTTATTGAAAGTATTCTAAGGCACAAAAAGTAACACATATTCAATACTTATTTCCCTTACCATTTCTATTTTTCTAAAATCAAACATTCTTTTGCTATTTAATTTTAAAGAAAACAGCAACCATTTCCTTTGACCTGTCTTAGAACAGATTTATCTGTACATGCCTCAATGCCTGCATTTCATCTCAGTTCAGGTATAAGATTTATCAGCATATGTTTTTTCATTATTCCATCTCATTTATTTATTAGCAGTCATCTGGAATACCATTTCTATGGAAAATTAAAAATACGTTATTTTCCAAGGTACTAGTGCAAAGTACTGAAGAACTGACTTTCCTTTTTCCACTAACTGAGTTATTTCTATACAACTAGGGAGCATCCACCACATAATGATGATCTGACTTTTAAAATAATAAAAGTAAAAAGCTAAATCTAGAAAATCCTCATGCTCTACAGGAAGCCAACACAGCATAATGCCCATGTAGGTGAGAAAATGGCCTTTTAGTCCCTGGTACTCCGTAACTGGAGTAGAAAATGGCAACCCACTCCAGTGTTCTTGCCTGGAAAATTCCATGCACAGAGGAGCCTGGTGGGCCACAGTCCCTGGGGTCACAGAGAATCGACCACAACTGAGCACACACTCACACACAGTGTCTAAAACATGGTAGTCGCTGTAAGCAAAACTCTGCCCACATTATCTGAGATATCACAGAAGTCAGAAATTACATTCTTAAAACATTACTCCAAACACTGTAAAATATCACTCTGCTAGCTAAATCAGAACTAATTCCTCTCAGAAAGTAGGTACTCTACAACAAAACTCACCATGCAGCACCCCCAACTGCAGGGAATTTTTTAGTTTTGTAATTACACATAAATCCATGAAGAAAAATCAGCATTTTTTAACATGCAGATCCAAAATACAGCCTCTAGAGATTACAAACTTGTTCAGTTCAGTTCAGTTCAGTTGCATCCAACTCTTTGTGACCCCATGGGCTGCAGCACGCCAGGCCTTCCTGTCCATCACCAACTCCTGGAGTTTACTCAAACCCATGTCCACTGAGTCGGTGATGCCAACCAACCATCTCATCCTCTGCCATCCCCTTCTCCTCCTGCCTTTAACCTTTCCCAAGATCAGGGTCTTTGCAAATAAGTCAGTGCTTTGCATCAGGTGGCCAAAGTACTGGAGTTTCAGCTTCAACACCAGTCCTTCCAATGAACACCCAGGACTGATCTCCTTTAGGATGGACTAGTTGGATCTCCTTGCAGTCCAAGGGACTCTCAAGAGTCTTCTCCAACACCACAGTTCAAAAGCATCAATTCTTCAGTGCTCAGCCATCTTTCTGGTCCAGCTCTCACATCCATACATGACTACTGGAAAAACTATAGCCTTGACTAGATGGACCTTTGTTGACAGAGTAATGTCTCTGCTCTTAAATATGCTGTCTAGGTTGGTCATAACTTTCCTTCCAAGGAGTAAGTGTCTTTTAATTTCATGGCTGCAGCCATCATCTGCAGTGATTTTGGAGCCCCCCAAAAATTAGGGGACTATAAAAATATATTGGAATTTTAAGTGCTTTTTGTATGAAAAGTTACTCGATACAGGACCATGCTCCATGGCATCCCTTTGTAATTTTCAGTGGGCTAAGTGCAGAAAGTAGAAAAGTTCCATCAATGTGAAGCCATGACGGCCCAGACAGCAGAGCTTGCAAAGTGAGCAGGGTGCACTCACGTCGGTGCATGTACCTCTGAGCCTGTCTGCTTACGGCAGCGACCGTTACAGTAACTGTCTCACTGCACTAGCCTTGCCAGTTCCCAGATTCCTGGTACTTTACTCAGGTGGTGAGACTTGAGAAGGTGAATAAAATGATATGAACTATCATTTAAAGAGATAGTATGCATTGATAACGACAGCACTTAAAAAAACAGCAGATTCAGCACTGTACAAAAAGGGGTAGGTACAGTTGGCGTCAAGGAGGTAATTATAATCTAAATTGCCATCATGGATATTGCTATTAAAACGCACTGGGACAACTTCCTTGCATTTTTCAAATGATTTCTAGTATCTCTAACGTTACTTATCAAAAGAAAACACTAAGCTGTCACTGCAGTATGAATTACTTGTTTTCAGAACGTTTACAACCCCAACAGATCTCCATTGCCAATAAAATCTGCTATTCAGAGATATTATGCAAACTCACAGTAGAAACAATGAGCAATGAAAAGCACTACAGAAAAGAGCATTCACTAACAAAACTAAGTCCAGCACAGAGCTCTCATAAAGAGCTAAGGTGCTTTTCTTCTTAAGCATTTAAAGAACACTATTATGTTCCAAGATTCTTCCTATAACTCTAGAAGCTGCCTTAGCGTACAGTAAAAATAGCATATGTTAAAAGCTTAGAATTACTACCAAGTACATTTTACAAAGAAACATGATAAAATACAGAAAATCTGCAGCTTTTTTCCCATTGTTTGTAAAGTACCTTTACAAAAGAAAAAAAAAAAAAAAGACTGATCCCACATTAATTTTAGTCACTAAAATAGTAGCTTGAATAAATAATAGAAGACATTCAACATGTTATGGTTCTTGTATTATCCACCTATACCTAACTAACATAAATTTCCCTTCCATTGAGAAGAAAGCCTTCCTTTGCTGGCCCACTGCCTTCAAAACACTTGAATATTTAGACTATTTTTACTTAAGAAGTGTTGCTCCAACTGTTGAATGCATTGTAACATTTCCACCTGCTTACCATGATCAGACTTGAGATGTTCTTTAGCTTTTAAGCTTCAAAAGGTGAATATGATAGCAGTTAACAGTCAGTTGCTTCTACCCAAAGCCAGAGGATAGTTACTGAATAAACCACGGTGAGCCACAACCCACAAACACACTGCATGAACTATAGCACCACACACACAGGGAACCTCGTAGAGAAGATGAGAGAATAGGACACCTAAGAGAAAGGACCGTAAGTGACAATTCTCTGAATATACCTTTTTCAATAATTCAGATTTTTAGAACTATCTTGATGTTTCATATACTCAGAAAGAAAAAATAAGAACAATGGAAAGACAATCTTAAAATTAAATCAAATAAACCTAATTGCATTTTAAGTGATCAATAACATCAGAAAAATAAGAGTATAAAATATGAAGGTGTGGTTTTGGGAGAGAGAGGGGGACATTTGAATGGATAGATAGATAAAGATTGGAAAAGAAATAGATGCAAAGATGGTAAGGTGGGTAAAAGATGTATTTAAGATGGGTGTCTGTATACACATGATTTTCGCATATGGATATACATATATTTTATATATATTCATTATACATATACACATGTAATATCCAAATATGCACACATGTATATAAAGGTTTCATATACCTTCATGCATAGCACATATATATGTCTGTGAACATACACGTACATATACATACTTATGCCCTAGTTCGGTCTGCAGGGCATAGAAGTCTAAGACATCCTATTAGAAGACCTAGCACTCATGATTTTTAAATTGCATTCTCCACAAAAGGGACAGGCTAGGACAGACAGCACAAAATGACCCTGGAAGATTTTATGCTGGAGAGTGACGAAGTGCTCAAAGAAGGGAGGGGGTGTGCTGAAGGGTAGAGGACCCAGTTTTGAAGGGGCTTCTACTGGCCAAATATACAGGGAGTCGGGGGCGGGGAGTGGCTGCTGAGAGGGCACATGGTCTCCCCTCGTGTTAATGAAAATGTTCTGGAACTAGATGGTGGTGATGGGCACAGGACACTGAAGATAATAAATGCCAATAAACTGTATACTTAAAGATGGCTAAATGATGAACTGTATACCACCACAATAAACTTTTTAAGAAACATTTATAAAACACACAAAAAAAATAAATCGTAGTGTGAGGTGTCAGGAGAGGAATGTCCGGAGAGGAGAGTGGGCAGGAACAGGGCCTCAGGAGCTGTGGGCATTGCCGAGTCCCCAGCAAAGGCTGGTTGTGTGGCTGCGCATAGTTCGCCCAGCACTACACTAAAGATAGGCAAGCTTGATGCATGTAGTGTTGAAACGCCATTTCCAAATTTACTAGTTTTGACGCTTTATGTTATTTCTAAGGTTAGATAGGTACATGCAAATTGAATTCCTTTTAAATGTTTAACTTATATTTTAAAACATGCCATTTAAAGCATTTTATATAAAATTTTGTATATTTTCCTGCTAAAAAGTTACACTATGTCAAATAAGGGCACTTCTTTTTATTCAGCATCTTCAGTATATTTTTTGGAATGGGGAGTCCAAAGTTAGGGTGGAGAGAGCTGATTAAATACACATGTACGTTCTAATTTGCCAATCTTTATTTGATGGTTCAGTGAAGGATAAAGATCTATTTGGCACATCTGAGGAAAAAAATGTGCTCATGCTCTTAGTCATTGGTTCATTTTCTTCTTTATTGTGTTGATTATGTTTATGTAGAAAGAAAAACACAACAAAACTTCATTGGGAATTTACCAAAAAAGGTTGGGGGGTGGGATGTCAAAACCACCAGCTGTTCTGGCCTTTAAAATGAGGCAATTTGCTTTCCTATCCCTCCAGCGAATTGCACAATTGTTTGCCTGCACAATTCTGAGTAGTACTTTCAAGTGTCACTGTTAACATTTATACTGAAAGCCCATCTTCCTTTGTTTCTTCTTTCTTTTCCTTGATTTATAGAAGAAAACCACCCTGCCTCTTCACACACACAAAGTAACCTACAAATCTATGTTAGTAAAAAGCTCAAAAACATATAACAGCATAAAAGCTAATCTAATTCTCAGATTATTCTTCTCATAGATGACATTATAGGCCTTCCCTGATATCTCAGTTGGTAACGAATCCACCTGCAATGCAGGAGACCCCCGGTTCAATTCCTGGGTTGGGAAGAGCCCCTGGAGAAGGGATATCCACTCCAGTATTTGTGGGCTCCCCTTGTGGCTCGGCTGGTAAAGAATCCGCCTGCAATGTGGGAGACCTGGGTTCTATCTCTGGGTTGGGAAGATTCCCTGGAGAAGGGAAAGGCTACCAACTCCAGTATTCTGGCCTGAGAATTTCACATCACAAAGAGTTGGACACGACTGAGTGACTCATTTTCACAGGTAAATATGGGACAAAATAAATAGCAGAGAGGAAGAAATAAGATCTTTGCATCAGAATTACATCCCACTCTGACCTCTGGTTTCCTCAGTGTAAAATATTTACAGTGTTAATGGAATGGATGAAGCTGTAAAAACTGAAATATGCTTGAAACACACCTTATCTGATTTGTTATGATAAGCATATATTCCCTTCTTTTAAATTAGATTGTAAGGGATTTCCCTGGCAGTCAAAGAATCTACCTTCCAAAGCAGGGGACACATGTTCGATCCCTGGTCGGAGAACTAAGATGCCGACATGCTGCAGAGCTGCTGAGCCCAAACACACCACTCCTGAGCCGAGCACTCAGGAGCCCGTACACCGCCCCTGAAGCAGCCCACGTGCTACACGGAAGGCGCACAACACCGTGTCCCTGCCTCGGCAGGTGGGTTCTTGTCCACTGCACCTCCAGGGAAGTCCTTATGTTTTCTCCTACAGTTTCAAGGTTTCCATTTCTGGAAAAAGCTGATCTATACTCAGAAGACATCAGTGTTCAAAAGCCAGGAGATGAGGGGAGAGACGGTCCTGGTATGAGCTCTTCATCCTAGCCACACCCTTCTCTTCCAGGGAAGAATCGATAAACTGCCTTTATTGCTCAAGTTAGTTCAAGCTGGGCTATACCTGACACTACAAGAGATGTGGTTAGTATTTTTCTTTCCCACATGAAAAAAGTTTGCTAAGTTTGATACACTATGGCTTTTATGCTAGTATTAGAAAATCGGTACTATACAAATCATTTCCTATTCTCACTACCCATGTCAATGTTTCTAAGTCTCCACATGTTTATACAGAGAAAATATCACTACACGGTTTAAGAAAAATGAATCTAATTATTTCTTAATGCACAATAGCTAAAGCTTTTGAAATTTAAGTATAATTGACAGTATTATTTAAATTACCCGACATTTCTCCAAGGAAGATATAAAAATGGCTAACAAACACATGAAAAGATGCTCAACATCACTCATTATCAGAGAAATGCAAATCAAAACCACAATGAGGTACCACTTTACACCAGTCAGAATGGCTGCCATCCAAAAGTCTACAAGCAATAAATGCTGGAGAGGATGTGGAGAAAAGGGAACCCTCTTACACTGTTGGTGGGAATGCAAACTAGTACAGCCACTATGGAAAACAGTGTGGAGGTTCCTTAAAAAGCTGCAAATAGACCTGCCATATGACCCGGCAATCCCACTGCTGGGCATATACACCGAGGAAACCAGAATTGAAAGAGCCACGTGCACCCCAATGTTCATCGCTGCATTGTTTACAATAGCCAGGACATGGAAGCAACCTAGATGCCCATCAACTGACGAATGGATAAGAAAGCTGTGGTATATATACACAATGGAATATTACTCAGCATTAAAAAAAAATTCATTTGAAGCAATTCTACTCAGATGGACGAAACTGGAGCCCATTATCCAGAGTGAAGTAAGCCAGAAGCAAAAACAACAATACAGTATATTAACACATATATATGGAATTTAGAAAGACAGTAATGAGAACCCAACATGGGAGACAACAAAAGGAACGCAGATGTATAGAATAGACTTGTGGACTTTGTGGATGAGGGTAAGGGTGGGATGAGATGGGAGAAGGGCATTGAAGCATGTTAATTGTCATGTGTCTAATCAATCGCCAGCCCAGGATTGAAGCTCGGGACTGGTGCAGCGAGATTTCCCAGGGGGGAGAGAGGAGGGAGGGGGGACCCGGAGGGGAAGCATATGTAAACCCATGGTGATATCATAACAATGTATGGCAAAAACAATAATAAAAAAAAAAAAGAAAAAAAAATAAATTACCCCTAAGAACGATGGTAATAATACACTTAGAGTTTCCATTTGACAAATGTGTCTTTTTCGCAGCACACAATTTCACAGAATTTTTATCCTTTGAATTTTCTATCTTTTTATACCGTAAGTGAGGTAAGCTTCACTTCCAGATACTGGGCTAGAAAGTTATGGTATATGATGGCTAATCCTTAATTTTAGAGAGTACTTACAATTTTACATTTTAAAACCCAGATTCCTGAAGGCTTTGTTCCTGTATATATAATTCTACTATTCTTTTTCTTAACAATTAGAGAAGATGAGTTCATCTACATAATAACCATTTGATAACAACCACAGAAGGCAAAATTTCTGGCAACATTTTCTGCCCCAAAACCTGTTGCTGAGCTCCTCTCATGCTGGCAGGAAAGGAGTAAGGATTCAGACCCACAGGCTCAGCACCCAGGGGAGCAAAATGAGCTCTGAATCAGGAGGGACAGGAGCTCTGAATGGGGCAAAAAAAGCCCCCAGAACGCCTCTCTAGGAAGTTTTAATGAAGCTCATTCTGGATTTACAGAACGCTACAGGCTGCCACAACGCCTTCCCGGAGCCTTAGAAGACTGCATGAAGGTGGCAGCAGGCTCAGGGAAGTACCCATGCTGTCTGTAGCACTCACACAACGGTGTCCTGAAAAAGGTTCCCAACTCTCACTGCCAACACGGCCATGAGTCAGTCCAGGAGCAACACTTCCCTTTAGTCCCACACCTCATTCCCAACACAAACACCGCATCAGTGACCCACACCCAGAGGGCCAGTCACACGATACTAACCTCATTTGTTACACTGCTTCTGTACATCTCTTGACTTCCAGACTCCAAGGAAGCACATGCTTAACATGAAGTTCTCAGATCCACATGTTGCTTTTTTCTTTGGATGATTTCCTAGAATATATTCTAGCTCCTTACCTGACCTGCTATTCACTTGCTCCTCAGCCTGGCCTTAATCCCCGAGTCACTTAAACCGGTGCTATTTGTCCGATCGAGACTGTCCTGGTCTATCCGTAGTTAAGCAGAAGATGACATCACAGTTCCAATTCATCACCTTCTTTTCCTGTGCCTCCTACTTGTCCCCAGCAGGACACGCTATGTGAGTCTCTACTATACCCTTCCAGGCTTCAGTAAACATGGCTAGAGTTGACCACAAGAGCGTTAACCACAGGCTCTAAGACCCACTACTCTTTTTTACAACAACAGAACAGAGCCATTTTTATCTTTGAGACATGACGGGGGAGTGGGGAGGGAGCTACACAAGACTATATTTTCACAAAAAGCTTATTACACTAAAGAGAATTTTCATTACTATTTGTTTGTATCTTCCAACCTCAAATGGGCTTTCAAGAGAACTTTCAGATGGTTTTACTCATTCCATTCCTTCAACACCGGTTTAACACCCATCAGCTCAGTTCTATTCCTATCTTTGCCCCATGATCAGGACAGTGAACAGTTACCTTTCATCTTCCATCAAGGAAACCAGTTTCTTCCATCTTTACAAGACGCCTACACAGAGAAACATGTGTGCCCCTTTATCTTTATGACTTTAACGTTACACCATCAGTCTAACCCCAGCTCCTATCTCTCTTTCTCTGTATAGTGATTCCATTTCTATAAGCCTTTCAAACAGACACATCCTCTCACTCAAACCTCCCTCAATTATTCTGCTCCCCCTTGGGTTACTAATTCTTTCTTTTGTTTCTATCACCACTAAAAACTGACAAGCATGCTGTGTATTCACTGTCCCTCCTTCCTCGATATATTCAATACACTCACTTCTGAAGCCTTCACAGATGTGACTGCCTGTGCCCTCACCAGCCCTCTCCCAGAGTTTCTCTTACAAATGACCAACACAAAACTCCTAATCCATGTCTCTTTGCAGCGCCCCTCTGCCAATCTTCCTGAGGCAAAACACTTTTTTTCCCACCTGAGCCCTCCTCTCCCTAGACTATCCCATTCAATTCTTCTCGACTCCCTGTATCGTATGTACAGTTGAAGAGAAAGCTGTAGTACCGCCTCAGAATATTTTATTGGTGTTCTCCTCTATTCCTTTAACAAAGGTTTTCCAAAATGGCTCCATCATTTCCCTGTTCTTGCTAAGTTAACTTCATTGAGAAGTTTTCAATCATGTCCTTATACCAGCGAACATGAAAACTAATCTCTGGCATGCCATGACCAATTTCTGACATACTGTGACCAACTTCATGAATTTCAGGGGGGAAAAAATATATTCCTTGCTACTCTCCAAAGACAAGTATTTGATGAGACTGAATTTGTATATATACAAACACTCAAGTTTTGTATGAAATGGAGCATTGTGAGTCACTCAGTCATGTCCGAATCTTTGCGACCCCATGGACTATACAGACCATGGAATTCTCCAGGCCAGAATACTGGAGTGGGTAGCTGTTCCCTTCTCCAGGGGCTCTTCCCAACCCAGGAATCAAACCCAGGTCGCCCGCATTGCAGGCAGATTCTTTACCATCTGAGCTTGGATAATAACAAAATACAGTTACATGACAAATGTACTTTTTACAAAGAATATCTTATACTACTTACTATAAGGTTACAGTTACTAAGGGTCTCTAATAAGTATCAGAATAAGAAGAGTTGGAACATAATGAGGACACTATTAAAAGGAAAAAAGAAAAAACAGAAATAAGGCTGAAACTATAAAAATAATGTTCCTTTCATTAGTATTACTAGATGTTTTACCTAACATATATGCCAGACACCATACATGCAGTAATAATACACAGTATTTCATACTACCTTTGAGCTGATAGTCTCAACCTCATTTTCCATACTGAATAAAAGTAACCAAAAATGTTTAAAAACAATGATCTCTGGTGAAGAAATTGTGGACAGTTATTTTTCTTTTTGGTTTATATGTTGTCTGCAATGATACACTTTACTTTTTGAAAATATTAAGATGAAGACATCAAGTTTTTGAAAGCAGGGAATAATACATAGGAAGCATTTCCTGGTAATGGAATGAAACAAAGAATTTTCAAAAATGAAAAGTAATTTAGATGTTATCAGATCTAGCGCCCTAATTTTTCATATTGAAAAAAATCAATTACGGCAATACTAAATAAATTCTAAGGCAGACAGAAAAAAATAAATCACATGAGATACTTCCATTATAAATAATTCTTTTCATACATTTTCAATGTGGTAATACACCTCTTATGAGTCAAGTCTCCAAGGTTTCCTATATTTTTCATTTATTATGGTTTTTGCATCATCCAGCATTTTCACCATAGGTAAATGCTTAATAAACACTATTTGGCAATGCTCACAAACTGAACATTTAAATTAGCCATAGATTTATCCAGATGTTTCCAAAACTTAAGTTCTAGTAAATAAAAGTGATTATTAAATGAGTGCCAATTTACTACAAAAATGTAAAATGAATCTGTGTGCTATTCCAAGTTGTATTTAAAAGCTTCCCAAACAGCATACTATTAACTCTGCTGATTTGTTTTTATTTTCCTAATTGAAATGTGGTCCATGTTAGCAGGCCATCTGCACTATGGCAAAATGACTTGGTAAACAAGATAAAAATGGTATTTTATATTAGCAACAACATCAGATTTTGATTCTGCTAAGAAAATATATTCTAAAAAGAGTTTCTGGTACCAATACTGAAAACTTGGATAAAGGAAGCTGCAATAGGAGCAGCCCACTGACCTGCTTAGGGCACCAGACAGGAGACTGGGGAAGAGTCTAGGGTCTCCCCACGACACCTCCCCAGAAAAAGAACATGAGGCATTCTCGACATAGCTGCAGGCAACAATCCAGCACCTTACTATCCACTTAGGGCCCACGGATCCCATTGTACAGATCCCATCTGCTGACACATGCTGTCTCTACCAAACTGTGAGCTCCTTGACATACTTGAGACTTTGTCTTACACTAGCTTCCCAAAGTTTCTTGCATATGGTAGAAGCAAGACTGGCTTACTGCAGCCTGAAATCAAGAAGCAGTCACCTAGCCACATGCAAAAGTCTGATGTATCTGGTAGGTGACCACTCTGCTCTTCGCCCCACATCATCCTCTTTGCTCTCTGTCAAAAAAAAAAAAAACCCTTTACATCTTGAGAAATACACAAAAACATCAAAAAGTAGATCATACATAATCCCAGGACTCCTTTTATCTAAGGATGAGACAAAAATTGAAATCCTTGCCTCAATTTCTCCAATTCTAGCCCCAAATGACAAACATCTGCAAGTGCTTTTAACTAGTCTGGCCAGAATACATCAAGAGTTTTCCTTAAAATGGATAAATACACACAGGCACCAACTCATTCACATATATAAGTATGTCTTCACAAAACAACTTTCTTTAAACAAAATTTGGTTTGTGCTATACACATGCTTCTCTATCATTTTCTGTATCAGCTAACTTTCCAAATCATAAATTCATTCATTTTAATAGCTGTATTATTGATCACAGCATGAATGTGCTGTAAATTACTTAACCATTTCTCCACTGATGGATACTTTGGCTATTTTAAATTCCTTTGCTATTTTACCAGTACTACAAGGAACAATCTCATACATAAAACTTTTATCTTCAAGGTATTGTGATAAAAATAGATTTAAAGTAGTAGGATTGTTAGATAAGCAAGCTAGGCAAGTTTTTTATTTTGATAAATACTGCCAAATTGGACTCCAAAAAAGCTGCACTGCTTTATATTTCTACACCCTCACCAAACACGTACTGTCGGTACTCTTTTAGCTTTTCT
Source organism: Antilocapra americana (assembly GCA_007570785.1). Taxonomy (NCBI): domain Eukaryota; kingdom Metazoa; phylum Chordata; class Mammalia; order Artiodactyla; family Antilocapridae; genus Antilocapra; species Antilocapra americana. Next base: position 1,968,236 of record ML661906.1, on the reverse strand, counting down.
GTTTTGACAGGTGAAAAATGCTCTCTATATCTATTTTAATTTACATATTGAGATTGAACATCTTTTCAAGTGGCTGTTTGCCATTTGTATTTTTCTTAGGTAAGTTGCTTTCTCGTATTAAGTAAAGAATTTCCTATTGGGTTATTCATCTTTTTCCTAATGATTTGTAGATGTTCTTTACACATTAGTGACATGCAGCAACTATTTTTTCCATTTTTTTTTTTATTTCTTCTAACTTGGTTTAGTCCTTCCCTCTCCCTGTCACTGCCCATACAGAAGCCTTGTTACATTAACAAATATACTGACTTCCCTGGTGGCCCAATGGTTAAGAATCCACCTTGAAATGCAGTAGGCATGAGTTTGATCCCTGGTAGGAGAACTAAGATCCCACATGCTACAAAACAACTAAGCCCACGCACCACAACTAGAGTTCATGTTTCAGAACCAAAGATTCTGCATGATGCAACAAAGATCTCAAGAGCTGCAACTGAGACCCAAAGCAGCCAAATAAAAGCATTCTTTTTTAAATGTACCCATCTTTTCCTTTACGTTTCCTGGATTTAAACTTGCTTAAGAACACTCTCTCACGCCAAGATTATTTTTAGTCGTATCACCCCAGAATACTACTCTACATTTCATATAACATACCCAGCCTAGCAAGGCTGAGTTTTCCTTACTGAACAGATAGGCCTAATATTAAAACCTCAATCTTCGCTAACTTAAAGTTCCTCCCATTCCTCAGCATGGCCTCACTCAGACTAGGAAATCTATAATGCTGCCCACGGCTGTGAAGCTTCACCGTTTTCCCACTTTGTCCTTCAAGTCCATCAGCCCCACTCACCAGGTTTCCTCCAACATCTCTGGGGCTAAAGAGAGCCGGGAAGAAAGAAAGCGAAGGCGTGGAAACCACAGTCATCAGGTGTCCCTGCCACACTGCCCTCTGCCACGCTGGCAGGCAGATGCTGCCTCCTCCTTCTGTGGGACACAAACGTGGGGGACGCAGAGACTCCCTCGCTGAGACCCGGCAGTCCAGCCCCCATAGGCCTTCTCTGCGGGGTCACTGCATGGGCAGGGGGGCCCCTTGGACAAAATTCCTTCCAAGACAACTCAAAGTCAATTCCCTTCTGAGAGTCTATGTCCAGTCACTGTTCTGATACAAGTCCAGGTTGTTCCAACACCAGGTCTAATCCTGTCTCCTTGCTCTGACACCAAAGCAGCTCACACAGCCGCTTGCCTCAGAACGATCCTTCACAGACAGAGTCAGTCTCCAGTCCCTATGTCCTTAAACTGAAAAGAACACAGTCAGCTCCTGAGTGGTTCCCTCGAGCGTCTACTCTTCTGGTTCTACTCCCTCAAAAGGTGCTGGAGATGCCACCATAGCTGACACCTGTGCCTCCAGAGAAAGCCTCTCTTTCAGTCTTCTCTTTTTTACGTATTTATGAGCTACGGCTAGCTCATTCACAACCCACTTCACAGTCTCTTTTCAAGGCCACACTGTTTCAGTTATCTTCTTAGGCAGAAGTCCAAAGGCTAAGGATAGCAACTGGGCCAAGGATTCAGTTCAGTTCAGTCACTCAGTCGTGTCTGGCTCTTTGCAACCCCATGGACAGCAGCACGCCAGGCCTCCCTGTCCATCACCAACTGCTGGAGTTTACCCAAACTCATGTGCATTGAGTCCTTCCGGACTGTGATGCTGAAGCTGAAACTCCCAAAACTTTGGCCACCTGATGCAAAGAACTGACTCATTGGAAAAGACCCTGATGCTGGGAAAGATTGAGGGCAGGAGGGGAAGGGGACAACAGAGGATGACATGGTTGGATGGCATCATTGACTCAATGGACATGGGTTTGGATGGACTCCGGGAGTTGGTGATGGGCAGGGAGGCCTGGTGTGCTGCAGTTCGTGGAGTTGCAAAGAGTTGGACACGACTGAGTGACTGAACTGAACTGAATTCTTCGCCCACTTGCTATCCTCAGCCTTTGGACTTCTGCCTAATTGCTGACACAGAAGGAAATCTCACATTTAATATTTCTGCTGTCGAAACCTTAGTTTTATTCCTCTTTAGATTCTTTTTTTTTTTAGACTTTATCTTGGGTTGATAGACTTTCTTTCCTTCTTTATGATGTCATATTTTCTAAACTTTCTTTAGCAATGAAGTATTTTTGAAATAAGAAAAAAAATTTTAAATTGTTATAGTTTTAGTACCTTTATTCAGTGCATTCCCCATTAGTCCATTAAAGCTTTATACAAAACTAAATAATTGCTTACAGCCATTTATTTACTTTTAATTTTTATTTTATATTAAGATGATATTTGAATTTTGATCATATCTCATAAGAAAACATACCTCTACAAAACTTTTAATGTGAAAAGTATTGAAAAATCATATTCCTTTCTCAGTAAGGAAGAACAGACAAAAGCAATAGAGTAGTAAGAAATTATTCCACATTGAAGACCACCTCATTAAGTAATACTCTTATCTTTTTAAGATGTATCTTTGATTTTAATAATTTAAAATTTGAGTATCTGAATAAATGAATGACACTTAGAATATTACTTGATTACAAAATAAGTTGATCTTAGAATTTCTAATCATTTTGATTATTTAAACAGCCTTCGTGTCCAAAGAAAATTTATTTTAAATGACAGGGGGAAACGTATAAAGATCACAAGCTATAAAAAAAATACTGAGTGAAAGAGTAAATGAGGACAACAGCTCCTGTCACATTCTCCTCTAGAAGGAATTAAGAAGTGAACCTCAAGGGAGGTGCATCTTGCCAATTGTTACAATGCCCTCATCCCTTAAATTACAATTGACTTCAGATTATGACTTAGTAAAAATCAAAATATAACAGATAATAAGGCTCCTATTAAAATGACCCAAGAGTTTGCACATGTGCACCAAGATCAAGTGTGACCTCAAGATAAAATGAATTTATTTTAATAACAGTATAAAGTATGACCTCAGGAATTTGGGGGTACTCTAACAGTACGGAGTATGTGCTATATGAGGAGGCAGCCTGTGGGGCTACTTACACACATATCCAGAGACCCAAACTTCTTCAGAGTTCCACGGAGACTCCCCCAGAAAAGGGGCGCCAATGATCTAGTTTCTGCTGCATCAGGTATTCCCTGTCCACATGGAGCTTCTCAACTAACTCAAGGAATTAACTCATTAACTTCTCATTAACTCAATTAATGTAATTCATCCATGAAGTATGACAGTTAAGATAGAGAAAGCATATGATGCTATGGGCACACACCCCAATATCTTCATAGTGACTCATCCCAACAAACCAAGTAAGCAACTTCCTATCATGTGGCATCCTATATACAACAGCCTACAAAGAGAGAAGACAATACAAGAATTTTCTCCTTAATGATAGTACTTCTGATTGTGTAATGTTAAAATGATATTTGGATTTTAATACATTAGCTTAGATTGTATACCTGCCCACAAAATACATACTGAGTCTTAGAATGTTGACCATCTAAGTTTGTGAGTCTTCAAAATCTGTCACATGTAGACAGTCATAAATTCACAAAGATAATATTGTCACAAAGGAATCTATGTTGTCCACATGACGCATGACCTTGATGCATGTCTTTCTTTTTCCTCCAGATACTACACACAAAGGCAGAGCCAGGGCACACGTACCTCCTCAGGACCCTCAAGCAAATAGGAAAAGAGACAGCTCATTCATGTTTCTGCTCAGTCGTGTCCAATGCTCTGGGGCCCCATGGACAAAAGCCCGCCAGGTTCCTCTGCCATGGGACTTCCCAGGCAAGAATACTGGAGTGGGTTGCCATTTCCTCCTCGAGGAGATCTTCCCAATCCAGGGATCAAACTCACTTCTCCTGAATCGCCTACATTGGCAGAAAGACTTTTTATGACCAAGCCACCTGGGAAGCTCAAGCACTAATTAAATTGGCAAGGAGAGTGGCAGTGCTGCGGTCAAAATGGCACAAATTAGGTCTTTAATTAGATGTGGCTAAGTGGAGGATGGGAGCTAATTAGTGGTACGAAGACGGAGGAACCAGAAAGGGTTGATGTGGACAAGATGGAAGTCAAGAGGAACTTCAAGGAACAAAATTTTCTCCCATGAACAAAGGTTACAGCATGCTTGTATGTGCTCCCAGAACATTCCTGAATGGGTATGATAGATTCTGTCCTAAGAAGATAAAAATAATGGGTAATTAAAGTTAAAAGGGGATTTAAAATTGAGGGTTAGAGTACAATTTTTAGAAGAAAATTAATAAAAGATAATTTGAGTTAAAAATTTACATTTAAAGAGGTATCAAGCCCAGAAAACTGTATAGTTCTTGAAAATAACAAGTCATCAGTAATTTGTAGGTTGTATAAAAATACATGAGTAGGCAAAAAAGGGATATTTATCTGTCATGAATCTAGCATACTTAAAGTGTGATTAAAAACCACAAAAAAAAATGGGTTTGTGAATAAGACAAAAATAGTCTAATGAATTATTAGTACTTTGATTTATATCTTAATATCCTCAATTCATTTATATATTACAGAAAAAATGTTAATATATTAATTTATATATGAAGTATTAATATAATGGATATGTTTATAATAAATATTTATTGGCATAAGGGCTTCCCACGTGGCTCAGTGGTATACAGAGATGCAAGAGACATGGGTTCAATCCCTGGACTGGGAAGATTCCCTGGAGAAGGGAATGGCAATCCACTTTAGTATTCTTGCCTAGAGAATTCCATGGACAGAGGAGCCTGGTGGGCTGCTGTCCATAGGGTCGCACAGAGTTGGGCATGACTGAAGCAACTTAGCATGCATGCATGCATTGGAAAAGGAAATGGCAACCCACTCCCACTCCATTATTCTCGCCTGGAGAATCCCAGGGACGGAGGAGCCTGGTGGGCTGCCATCTATGGGGTCACACAGAGTCAGACACAACTGAAGCGACTTAGCAGCAGCAGCTGCCAGTATTCATGCCTAGGAAATCCCATGGACAGGGGCAGGCTACAGTCCAGGGGATCACAAAGAGTCAGACACAACTGAGCAACTAACACTTTCTTCTTTCCAGTATTCTTACATGGATAATCCCATGAACAGAGGAGCCTGAGAGGCTACAGTCCACAGGGTCACAGAGAGTCAGACACGACTGAGAGACTGAGCATAGTACAGAGTACAGCACATAATGATCAGTTGTTTTTCTTTTAATCGATAGGGTAAGTGATCAAAATTTTTGAGTCTATTAACCTAAAACATAGAAACTGAGCCAGAAGTTTCTGTTAACCATCTAGATACAGCATGGAAAGAACCTACATGAATAAAGACAAGACATGGCAAAGCAGTAATAAGAGATACAAAAGACAGAGTTCTTACGTCACTGAGAACCCAGTCCCAGGCCTCCCTGAAGCCAGCATACCTCAGGGCTTCTCAGATATAGGAGTCAGCAGCTTCCTGTTTTTCTGACCCCATTGGAGAAAGGAAAGAAAAAAACAAAGTTCACCAGAGTGTGACTTCTTTAACGTGCTAGAGACAAACATCCAGTATCAGGCTTTCCCCTGAACTATGTAACACAGAGTGGTCAAAGCCCAGAGTATGCTGTAGGCCATACTCCTAGGAATCGAAGTCTATAAATACCAAGAGCTGATTTTTTAAAATAAACCCCAGACTTTTTTTGAAGTATGATAATCTTGTTCTTGTTAATGTAATAATATATGAAAATGAAAATGGTTGCTTCTGTGACAAATTAATGCTTAGAAAAATCAAGATTAGGGTGACCTGTTTTTGAAAAAACTTAATTTCAAATTAGGTATGATCAAGATAACTGAAAAGATCTCACTATAAAAATCATACAAATCTTGTAAACCTGACCTTACATTGTTTTTACAAGTACAAATTCTTGGTTGAATTAAAATACACAAGTGATGATCATGGATGATGCTTCATGCTTTATGTGGAAAAAAGTAGAAGCAACTCCGACTCAAAGCAAAGGGCTTGGCTCTACATTCAGTACTAGCAGGTGAATATATAATTTATCTTCTAAATAGGAAAAAGACTGTATTTTCAATGATGATCAGTTTTAATAATTTGCATTCAATTTTTTATTCCAGTATAATCAGATTTAAGAATGCTTCATCTATAGCATTCAACCAAGTCCCATTTTATACTTTACTGTAGACTTCAATAATATGACTTATCAACAGACTTAAAATAAAGATAATATAAGACTTTAAGCATTGCCCTATGTCTCATCCCATCATTCTCATACAAACACTTCTAAATTTTATTGCTTAGTAAACTAAGTCGTTGAGAGGTATAATGAACATTCTGGAATCACAAAGCTAGAAGTAACAAAGTAATTCTCAACCTCTGAAGACAAAGTACACTCTGTATGATGAGTAAAATAAGCTTTTATAAAATATTATAGAACACAGCTTTAATCCAAACCATCCAGAAAAAGTATAATGTATTCTTTGTTCCTATTTCAAATCACTACTGTTACTATACAGTAGCTTTCTTAGTATTTAAAATTAATTTCTAAATATAATTACTCACCATTTTTGTAATTTATTTTACTACAGTATACATAATAAAGTCCTAATGTCCATAACATTTTACAATGTGTTGCAAAAATTGATGAGTTTAATTACTTAATGTGCACAAATCAACCTGAAATAAATTGAAAATGAGCACACTGTACACTCTAATCTTGTTAAGACAATCATTTCAGAATTCACTTTCTAATTTGCAAGTCAGTAGGTTATATTTTAAAATAATAAATAGAAAATTTTCTTTTACATCTCAGCAGTTTAAAGCCAAAGCAATTAAAAGAGAAGGAATTCCCTGGCAGTTCAGTGGTTAGGACTCAAGGGTGCGAGTTGAATCCCTGGTTTGGTTCAGCAACTAAGATCCCAAAGGCCACTGGACTCTATCTATAGACTAATTTTCAAATGAATTACAGGCATAAAAGTAGACTAATTAGTAGGCAAATGAAATAACGAAGGAAAATATTCATTCAAAGGCAATTCTAGTTGGTTAGAGATACCCAGAACCACATACTTAAGATGAGTAATACATTTTCATTTAAGTAATACAGGTACACGCATACGGGGTCACACATCACTTTTTACACTGCTGAACCACTTTAAAGCACAAGGTGACAGAAACTCCCAGATGCCTATGAACTCCATTTACATGGAGTAGTACATCACTATAATTTTTAAATGTATTCACATTCAAATCTGAGAAGCATGATTCTGAGCTCATCAGGCCTGCTTAATGGAAGCAACATCTGCAATCAATTTAAATTCTTTAAGACAGTCTTTCAGCACTCACAGTGATTTCACGCTGTGACAGATTAAACACACTCACTAATTTACAGACACACACAAGCCAATGAGACCTGTTCTTCCAGGGTGGGGTAAAGTACTGAAGGGCAGTCCGAATTTCCCAATCATCAATGGGATATATATAACAATGCATTCTGCATAATTTGTTTAAATTATATTAGATAATATAGAAATTAAGACTAAAGCTAGTGCTTTATTTAATTATACTTGTAGGTCATGGACCGCGAAAAGGTTTGATGACAGTTTATGAATGAAATAAGCAGCAAAACCTAGCACTATCAGTTGACATTACATAGGAAAATGTCATGCATTCATATATGATTTTCTCCATTGAAAGTCAAGATTGGGTGAAGCAAGCAAAAGGAAGAATACTAACAATTCAGAAACGGTTTTTAAACTGACCTAAAATAACAAAAAGAATACGAGCCTCAAAATAAGAAGACTAGAGGATCTGGGCAGGTGACAGCAGCAGTATAGTTTTTCGATCTTCACAGGAAAACAAACAAAACAACTAAATAGCAAAACCTAACAATATTGAGCAATAAGTTATCTCCATGGTCTTCAAAATTCAATTATTTGGAGGGAAACCACTTAACAGTCACAAAATCTGCACAGCATCAAGGTCTGATGTAAAGAAGCAGAGAAAGTAACAAGACATGTGAAGATGTGAAAACATAGCAGAAACAGCCCAGAGCTATTCTTAAATAGTGTCAGTACAGCAGCTGGAAGCAGGCGGGGTGTGGCCCACCCCAGCTCTGGGGGGTCAGAGGCAGAAAGCACTGCAGGCACTGGAGCAGCAGTGTCCTGTGAGGACGCTGGCCCAGCACTGTGGTCAGGGCTCCCTCCTGGGTCCCTGCTGCGGAGAGAGTGCTGAGAGGGAGACCAACACGGGGCTGAGCAACCCTACTCATGACAAAACACAGTAAACCGCAACTCACCATTTCAAAATGAACTGAGAGAGATTAATGTATATATGTTAAAAATAAATGAGACAAATACCTAAAGCAGAATTATTAGGTTGATGCAAAAGTAATAGTGGTTTTGCATTGTTGAACTTTGTCATTTGCTATTAGAATACATTCTTAAATAAATGTAGATATATATCATTTTAATGCACATTTCTCGCTCTACGTTTTCCTACTAATGACTTATTATCTGCTATATATGTTATATTTATTTTCAGTTCAGTTCAGTCACTCAGTCATGTCCGACTCTGCAATTCCATGGGCTGCAGCATGCCAGGCCTCCCTGACCATCACCAACTGCCGGAGCTTGCTCAAACTCATGTCCATCAAGTTGGTGATGCCATCCAACCATCTCATCCTCTGTAGTCCCCTTCTCCTCTTGCCTTCACTCTTTCCTAGCACCAGGGTCTTTTCAAATGAGTCAGTTCTTCACTTCAGGTGGCCAAAGTACTGAAGTTTCAGCTTCAACATCAGTCCTTCCAATGAATATTCAGAATCTCCTTGCAGTCCAAGGGACTCTCAAGAGTCTTCTCCAACACCACAGTTCAAAAGCATCAATCCTTCAGCGCTCAGCTTTCTTTATGGTCCAACTCTCACATCCATACATGACGACCGGAAAAACCATAGCCTTGACTAGACAGACCTCTTTTGGCAAAGTAATATCTCTGCTGTTCAATATGCTGTGTAGGTTGGTCATAGCTTCTTCCAAGGAGCAAGTGTCTTTGAATGTCATGGCTGCAGTCACCATCTGCAGTGATTTTGGAGCCAAAAAAATAAAGTCTGTCACTGTTTCCATTGTTTCCCCATCTATTTGCCATGAAGTGTACCAGACCATCTGACCTGTCTCTTGAGAAATCTGTATGCAGGTCAGGAAGCAACAGTTAGAACTGGACATGGAACAACAGACTGGTTCTAAATAGGAAAAGGAGTATGTCAAGGCTGTATATTGTCACTCTGCTTATCTAACTTTTATGCAGAGTACATCATGAGAAATGCTGGGCTAGAAAAAGCACAACCTGGAATCAAGATTGCCGGGAGAAATATCAGTAACCTCAGACATGCAGACAACACCACCCTTATGGCAGAAAGTGAAAAGGAACTAAAAAGCCTCTTGATGAAAGCGAAAGAGGAGAGTGAAAAAGTTGGCTTAAAGCTCAACATTCAGAAAACTAAGATCATGGCATCTGGTCCCATCACTTCATGGGAAATAGATGGGAAAACAGTGGAAACAGTGTCAGATTTTATTTTTGGGGCTCCAAAATCACTGCAGATGGTGATTGCAGCCATGAAATTAAAAGATGCTTACTTCTTGGAAGGAAAGTTATGACCAACCTAGATAGCATATTGAAAAGCAGAGACATTACTTTGTCAAAAAAGGTCCATCGAGTCAAGGCTATGGTTTTTCCAGTGGTCATGTATGGATGTGAGAGTTGGACGGTGAAGAAAGATGAGTGCTGAAAAATTGATGCTTTTGAACTGTGGTGTTGGAGAAGACTCTTGGGAGTCCCTTGGACTGCAAGGAGATCCAACCAGTCCACCCTAAAGGAGATCAGTCCTGGGTGTTCATTGGAAGAACTGATGTTGAAGCTGAAACTCCAATACTCTGGCCACCTCATACAAAGAGCTGACTTATTGGAAAAGACTCTGATGCTGGGAAGGATTAGGGGCAGGAGGAGAAGGGGACAACAGAGGATGAGATGGCTGGATGGCATCACCGACTTGATGAACATAGGTTTGGGTGGACACCGGGAGTTGGTGATGGACAGGGAGGCCTAGAGTGCTGTGATTCACAGGATCACAAAGAGTTGGACATGAGTGAGCGACTGAACTGAATTGATGGGACCGGATGCCATGATCTTAGTTTCCTGAATGTTGAGCTTTAAGCCAATTTTTTCACTCTCCTCTTTCACTTACATCAAGAGGCTCTTTAGTTCTTCTTCACATATTTGTTTTAGACTATGGAAATTATGTTAGACAAAAAGCAAATTTAGCAATTTTCTTATTCGATTCCAAAATGGGTCATAAACCAGCAGAGACAATTTCCAACATCAACAACACATCTGGCCTAGAAATTACTAATGAATGTACATTGCAGGGAGAGTTAAGAAGTTTTGCGAGGGAGACGATAGCCTTAATGATGAGGGGCAGAGTGGTCAGCCACTGGAATTCGACAACAACCGACTGAGAGCAACCACTGAAGTTGATCCTCTACAGTCACACAAGAAGTTGCCAAAGAAACTGATGCTGACCAATGGTCATTCAGCCTTTGAAGCCAATTGGAAAGGTGAAAAAGCTTGATAAGCAGATTTCTCATGAGCTGACCAAATATCAAAAATATCGGGGGGAAAAAAAATAGTTGTTCTGAAGTGTCATTTTCTCTTATTCTATGCAACAACAACAAAACATTTCTCAATCAGATTGTGACGTGCTACAAAAGATGGATTTTATATGACAACCGGAGACAACCAGCTCAGTGGCTGGACTGAGAAGAAGCTCCAAAGCACTTCCTAAAGCCAAACTTAAACCAAAAAAAAAAAAGGTCATGGTTACTGTTTGGTCGTCTGCTGCCAGTCTGATCCACTACAGCTTTCTGAACTCCAGTGAAACGATCACATCTGAGAAGTGTGCTCTGCAAATCAAAGAGACGCCCTGAAAACTGCTTCACCTGCAGCCAACACTGGTCACCAGAAAGGGCCCAGTTCTCCTCCACGACACACACAACCACATGTGACACAACCAACCTGCGCATCGGGTTACACGGTTCCCCCTCATCCACCGTGCTTGCCTGACCTCTCGTCCATTGGCTACCTCTTCTCCAAGCAAGTATCACGACAACTGTTTGCAGGGAAAACACTTCCACAAGCAGCAGAAGCAGAAAATGCTTTCCAGGAGGTCATAGATTTTTGCTGAATTCCAAAGCATGGATTTTTTTTGCTACAGGACTAAACATTTATTTCTTTTTGGCAAAAGATGTGTTGATTGTAACGGTTCCTATTTTGATTAATAGAGATGTGTTTGAGCCTAGTTATATGATTTAAAATTCAGGGTCCAAAACCACTATGACTTTTGTAGCAATCTAATATTAAACGCTAAAAGAATATAAAATGCAATGGCTAAATGCTCCATGTAAATATAGTACAAGAACAAAAGCAGTCGGAGATGTGGACAGTAAATGTAAAAGAAAAAACTTTTAAACACATACACATATTTTTTTCCTTTGCTGTCTCTCCACCGAAAAGGTCTACAAGCAGTAATTAACCCACTAGCGATAAGTATCCTTGACAGCCGGACTGCTCTTAAAGTATTATTTCCCACTGAAAGAAATGACTGATCCCAGGTCTACTGTGGGAAAAGAGGGGAGTGCGGGTCATCTTATCTTACTAGATAGAAATGAAACAATGTAAAACATCAGGGTCACCCCAAAATGACTAGGAGCCAGCTGGACAAGATTCCACTGGTTGAAGATGGTACAATTTGAGCTTCATTAATAATAATAATAATACTAAAACAAAGGATCACCTTTATAGGATGATAGGGAACCAATTCAGTATCTTGAAAACTGGCAAAAAGAATCAAGGATTTATCCTAAATTTCCTATTTCACACAGTAATCAGTATTTAAGAGAAAATGTCTCTATAAATATATTCCAACTAATAAATGAAATCAAAATTACAAAATTTTAACTATGAACTGTATATGAAGTAACCTGTGATACAGAACATACTCCTACGGTCCTACCAAAGGGATCAAACCTGAGTTTGAGCTAGCCTCTGAACTAGCTGCCATTTTGCAGGAAATAGGAAAGAAAAAGAGAAACATTAATGTCATCACGAGGATGCAATCAGTAAAATCCAGACTGCCTTAGATAAAATAAAGGGATGGAAAGGAACCTGAATATTAAAACACTGTTAAAGATATTCCAAATATCAAAACATAAGCAACAACCAATGGTGTCTGGTAATACAATTTTCGGTGATAAAATTAAAGAAAATTAAGGAAGTAATTCCCATAAAAGTCAAGGTAGTGATTTAAGAATAAAAAAGCAAAGTTAGACAGCGTAAATGATGGAGTTTCTAAGATGGCTGACAAGGCTCTGTTTATTGATATGTGTGATGTTCTTATAACTCATCAAGCTACACATTTATTTGTCAGTGTTTTCTATAACTGCATTTTACCTTACAATAAAAAGGTTTAGAAAATCAGAAGCCCTGGTTTCTAGTCCTAGTTACTATCTGGAGGTTCTCACATACTTCATTTGCACAATGTTGAAATGCTCTAAGATAATTTCAGATCTAATGTAAGTAAACAACCACCTGAGTAAGTTAAAAATCTCTACTATATGAAAGAGAACAACAAAATCATCCTTAACAAAGACAGGCAAAAGCAGCAAGATGATTTTAAGTCACTGATCAATGCAATACAGCTTTCTCAAAGGCTACCAAAAAAAAAAAAAAAAACAAGAAAAGACACTAGTTTAACACAAATTATATACAAGGAGTAGACAAAACCTTCCCTGGTGGCTCTAGTGGAAAAGAACCTGCCTGCCAATACAGGAGGCATAAGAGATGTGGGTTCATCCCCTGGGTAAGAAGATCCCCGGGAGGAGGAAATGGCAAGCCACTCCAGTATTCCTGCCTGGAGAACCCCATGGACAGAGGAGCCTGGCGGGCTACAGTCCATGGGGTTGCAAAGAGTCAGACAAAATGATTGTCTGAATTTACTTTTGGACAATTTCATACCTCAAAGAATCCCAAGGACAGAATATTATAACAGTGAGGCAATGGTAATATATCAGGGAAGCACGAAATTAGGAAGGAATACCTTCTGTACACAAGATGGTCAACCCACTATGGAGTTTTAAGCATGGATAGGATTTATTCTCTTTAGGAGTAAGAACTGAAAGTATGTCTATTAAGTATTAATACAAACCAAATTTAAGAGGAGTTTAAATTTATTGCCACCACTGAAACTTGAAAACCAGGTATACCCTCTTCCTCCTTGCTAGTATCTGTTCTACTGGACATCTTTTTCCAAAAAAGACCAAGTTCTTCCATCTGCTATAGTAGATAACCTTCCCCTGTTTGATGATTTTTCACAAAAGGCCAAGTGTCAGAGAATTTCTTTGTAGTTACAGCATGCCCTTTGAACATTCACTTTTACTTACACACATGCAAACTAGCCCAGAACCCACAGTTGCTTGATAATAGCTTCATGCGTAAATGTTCACCATGCTCAGCCAGCCCTTCAATCCTATTAACTTCTAGTCTTTGGCTGAACTCAGGTTACAGGAAGACACCTAGTGATAAGGTTCACCTTGCCCAGTCCAGTGGTTCTCAGCCTTGACTGTACTCTGGAGTCATCAGGAGAACATTATAAATACTGATCCCTGGGTCCCACCTGACTTGATTGAAAATGACAGAACCCAAATATCAAGATTTTTAAAGCTCCCCAAATGATTCTAATGGATATCAAGGTTGAGCGCCACTGTTCCTCAAATAAAATTCTTTTCTGTTCTTTATTATAGATTGTTTGTTATTTCCACTGACATATTTTTCCCCTTCATTCACTGAGAAACAATCGTACATACACAGCATTTTTCTCAATTTTTCACTTATTCCTTTAGAACTGTTCCTGTTTTCAGAAGGCCCACCCCATTCAGATACCTGCTCTTCTCTTTCATCTACATCATAATCACAGGCCTCTTCTTTCTGGCACTTGCAAAGTCTTCACTCCTTTTGCAGTTATCAGACATAAGATTAATTATATTCATAAAATCTAAAAAGTAATCATGAACAAAGCAAAATATCATAGATCAAGCAACAACTCAATAAGCAAGATGAAAACAATCTCATATGACCTCTAATGCCACAACTGATAAAAGCACCACTGACCCTGTCAGGCTCTAAAACTCTAGTCAACTTTACTAATAAATAACAGTGTTTCTGAATCTGGTGAATCTTTTTTAAAGTGCCATAATAAAAGAAAAAATGTCTTAACTAACAGTATGATTTTTAAAAAGCCAAAAATATACAATTCTAGTTTGAATCCAATATAATTTCTTCCTATTAAAAAAGACCACCGTCACCTTCATATTCATCTCTTGCCTAAACAAAAACACAATACAGTAACAACAGAGAATATAATACACTACTGGTGCTGCTCAGAACAACTCATAAGAAAGCTGGATGAATTTGAGCTGTTGGAAGATAATTATAGTTGTACATAAATAAAACCTGCCCTATAAAGGCACAAATGGGAATGAAAACGCCAGATAGATTAGGAAATACTCTCAACAAGAAACTGGTCCACTGCTCTGAGGCTCTGAAACTTTCTCTCTTCAGCAACCAAGACCTGGAGAAAAACAGTCAAAGTATCCCAAGAGCACTGATGGTAAATGTCTAACACCAAGTACCAGGTACACACTTAACCAAGCCTTTATGTTGCAGGGTGCTTTGATCAAATCCCAAACCTGAAATGTAAGCCAGAAAAAACCATGTTAACTCTACAAAGAATGCGTAACTAATTATGATTCATCTAAGTTTCTATTTTTAAATAACAATAATGACAAAAAGTGAAGAAATAAAAGAGACAACAACTTGATTGACCTATATCTGACAATGTTTCCAAAATTAACATATGAAACTGAACTCTAAAAAATAAAATGTATACTAAAAGGTATGAAAATATCCTCACTGATATTAAATATTTACAAATCAAATCTAGATTTTCTACCTAGAGAAAAAGCACACATACAAATGAGCATACAATTAATATTTCCTCAAAGCGGTTCTTTCCTGATCTGATCAAAATAGGCCTAGAAGGCCGATAATGCAGAAAACCACAACCTCCGTGGTTGAGAACATCACATCCTACTGAGCTACATGTGATAATACCTCTCAAAAGGACTTCTGAACACTACTCACCTATCATACATACACATAAATGAGTCTATAATCCTACATTTAAGAACTCAATGTACACTCAGTCATTTCACCACACTTTTTTTGTTACAGTCTTCTATGTACCTTTTAAAGTTATGTTCTGTAATAGCTGTCATTATATTTCTTATTAAAGAAGACTAAAGAAGAAATAATATTTAAGAAAGAATTCAAGGAGTAAAGTTAAATGCCATCCAAACTCTTCTAACAGAGAACACTTGCAGCCACTTGATTCCACTCTACACCTGATAACCTCGGAAAGAAACAAATCAGAAGCAAAGTCAACTTCCAGGAGCATTTATAAAAGGGCATTTATGCCTCATTGCTTGGGTAAAGAAATCAGATAGGAAAAATCAAGACACAAACAGGGAACGAAGGACACATGTTTTCCTTAGGCACCTTAGAAATGTGAAGTTGGGTCTTTTCATTTCATGAAGCCCACTGAAAATGAGCTTGTTACCTGTAGCCTAAAATGAGCTTGTTACCTGTAGCAGGTACAGACTTCAAAGACATAGGGATGGAGGGCAGGCGGGAGGGAGGCACGGGCTGGGGAGCCTGTAAAAACTTTTGATTCCAAGCTAACATAATCCTCAGGAACCAGAAGTATACATTTTGCAGAAAGATTTTTAAAGCAGTATATCTACAACCAGAAAAGACCATATGCTAACAAGTGTCTGGTTGTAGTATGTACAGAAGTGAACTTGCCTGGACAATGTCCTCATCTCAGTGTAGAAAAATAAATTAGGGAAAGAGAGAAGATGAATGGTCCTTCTTAGAAACACAGTGGTTCTTAAACACATAATAAAGGTGTTTCACTACATGGGGTAAAAAACAGTGTCCTTCCAAACTCTTCAAATGTCTCTCCCACAATTTCCCCCATGTCCCCACACCAGACGCCCCTCCGCCCCGGCCCTTCTCTCTGGACCCCCAACTCCCCGCTCGTCCCCACACCAGATGCTCCTCCGCCCCAGCCCTTCTCTCCAGACCCCCGACTCCCCACTCGTCCCCACACCAGATGCCCCTCCTCCCCGGCCCTTCTCTCCGGACCCCCGACTCCCCACTCCTCCCCACACCAGACGCCCCTCCGCCTCGGCCCTTCTCTCCGGAACCCCAACTCCCCGCTCGTCCCCACACCAGACACCCCTCCGCCCCGGCCCGTCTCTCTAGACCCCCCGACTCCCCACTGGTCCCCACACCAGATACCCCTCTGCCCGGGCCCTTCTCTCCGGACCCCCGACTCCCCGCTCGTCCCCACACCAGATGCCCCTCCTCCCCGGCCCTTCTCTCCAGGCCCCTCGACTCCCCACTCGTCCCCACACCAGACACCCCTCCGCCCAGCCCTTCTCTCTAGACCCCCCAACTCCCCACTCGTCCTCACACCTGACATCCTCCCACCTGGGCCCTTCTCTCCAGACCCCCGATTCCCCCCTCATCCTACTAGACACCCCTCAGCCCCGGCCCTTTTCTCTGGACCCACGATTCCCCTCCTCACTCCCTCTCACCAGCTCTGACCTTCCTTCTTCCAGAGGTTTGCTTTCACTTTCTGAGATACAGGTTTTGGCCTCTTAGGTTGTCTCCATTTTGAGTTACCATAAATCACCCTGAAAAAGCCTAAAAGTGGAAGAGCAAATTCTTTCTTCTCAACAGATGGGAAAGAGATTTTTACTAATCATCTGCAACAGGCTGGGCTTCCCCAGTGGCTCAGCAGTAAAAAAAATCCATCTGCAACACAGAAGACAGACAAACAACAAATGCCAGTTCGATCCCCGGGTCAGGAAGATTCCATGGTGTAGGAAATGGAAAGTAATGTGTGCTCAGTCATGTCCAACTCTTCTTTTTTTTAATATAAATTTATTTATTATAATTAGGACTGTAGCCTGCCAGGCTCCTCTGTCCATGGAATTTTCCAGGCAAGAGTACTAGAGTGGGTTGCCACTTCCTACACCAGGAGATCTTCCTGACCCAGGGACTGAACCCACATCTCTTCTATCTCTTGTATTAGCAGGTGGATTCTTTACCCCTAGTGCTACTTTCTTTTTGAAAGAAGTGTTCTCCAGTAATTCCCAGATAGTGCTAGTGGTAAAGAACTTTCTTGCCCATGCAGGAGACTTAGGAAATGTGGGTTCAATCTCTGGGTTGGGAAGATCCCCTGGAGGGCATGGCAACCCACTGCAATATTCTTGCCTGGAAAATCTCATGGACAGAGGAGCCTGGAGGGCTACAGGGCATGGTGTCGCAGAGTCGGACACGACTGAGGCGACTTAGCATGCATGCATGCATTCTCCAATAAAGTTGCTGCTAAGCATCTAAGGCAAGTCATTTACCAAGAAATGGCCACAAGCCTTGCACTGACTCCGAGAATCTTTTAGATACTTCTTTGGATAAAGAGAAATTTCCAGAGGGAATTAAAGAGACAGCCCACATACACAAAAGGACACCTGGATGGCCTACAGGATGTTTACAGCAGCCAAGCAAAACGCAGCTCAAAGCAGCTAAGAGCAGACATCACCTCACGTGACAGCAGACTCTGGCACAGGACGGCACTGAGCCAGGGTAGAAGTTCCACGGCGTCAGTCGCCAAGCACCGCACAGCCCGCCCCCACCACAACCAGCACAGGGAAGGCAAACTTCCTGCTCAGGCCAGGGAGAGCTTTTCCAGAAGCCCTGCCAGACCCGGCCGTCAGACTGTACGGCCAAAAGGCCCTAGGAAGTCAGAAACATGTGAGTATGGCATTTTTAGCTTCTAAATATGATATTTGCTTAGTACATTTTAATAATATTTCCTAACTGAAGAAACTCAGTTGTACTATTTGGCCACCTAAACTGAAACTTGTAAGATCTTGAAAACAATCTACTTTGATTGGTGGCTTTTTTACTGTTTTCTCTTTTTTCCCCTATTTTAAAGTCAAGCTGGTCTACTTCAGGGCTAATTTAAGGGTTAACATTGCTAAAGCGTTATCAAATCACCAACAGTATAGGCATCAATACTATCTTCCAAAGGAGAATATTAATGCTTACCCACAAAAGAGAATCTCAAAGCCAATTCCAAGGCTAAAATGGTAACATCTGACACAAACTTCCCACATTCTCTCTATAACAACCTATCTATGAACTCACTGCTTTTCTCAGAGAAACCTAAGTATACTGGCATAACAAAGTCCACATCCTAGAGTTAATGAATGTGTTTTTACTTCCATAGCAAAAATAGATGATTGGTCAGCTTGAACTCTACAATGTTAACCATTTGCCAAATTATTCAGAACCCTTCTAGGAGAGTCACGACCCCAACACACCAATTAAAAGCTTTAATCGTACTTCAGATAGCTAATCTATTTCAGTTCTGATCATCTAATTATCTGATTCTGGTAAATAAATTCCAACCCGAGTCCAAAATAATTAGAGGATTAAAATTTAAAATCAGTGAATGCGAGCGGAAACAGATCTACTGTGTAGAAGTTCAAAATGTTCTGTTCTATTACAAAGTTTGTTTATCTGAAATTCCAGAATTAAACTGCACTACTATGCCAAGGTTTTCTAAACCAGTTCTAACTAATGTATTATCTCCTGTAATTGTACTAAGTGGATTCATGCTTGTTGGATTTAATGTTCTCTCACAGAAGACTCCGCCCTGATGACTCTCTACAGAACACAGTTACACCATCCCCACTGCCCCTGCTCTCCCCCCACATCACATTTCACCTCGCATGACACGTCTGTGTGTTTCTGTCATGTGTGTCCCATGTTCCTCCACACAACACAATGACACACTATTTTGAGCTCAATCACTAGGGCCTTAAGTAGTGCCTTATGTACAGACATTTAATAGACATGTTTAGTGAATGTCTTGGAAATGCAGACTAACAAGAAATTTGTATTTTACTAAGGTACATTTACCTATAATTTTAATTGTGTTTTGTAGTATAATGATTTCAACAGTAAGAATAATAAATCACAAAGAAAAATAAAAAATAAGCAACTGCTACTACAACCTCAGCTACCACAAGAGGCAACCACCAGTTAAAAATCTATTATGTTCTAATCACAGTTGATTTAATTCTAACAAGTCTATGGTGAGTTAGTATTAGCCCCATCTTATGTAGAAGGAGACTGAGGATCAGAAAGACAAAATTAGGTGTCCAAGATCAAACGGAAGATAAACTGTCAGTCTAAAACACAGTCAGTCTAAAGCCCCACTGCTCATTTGTGATGGCCGAGTGTCATCATGGAACAAAGGCAACGCACATCTCAGTGGCAGGACGCAGGGCCCATCTACAGAAAGTGCTGGGAAAAGCACAGTACTCAGTGCATTGTACATCTGAACTTCAGGCTGCCAAAAAATGAGACACACTTAAAAATTAAATATCACTTGAGCCTTTCTTGCAAAAGAAATACCTGAGTCACTGACTGGCCTAGTAGATAAACGGAGTCACGGTATAAATAACTCATTCTTGTAAGCTGGCCTTAGGTTAAAGTATCCCATGAAAACAACAGTGTGTTTAGTAATTTTTCTCCAGTTCAGTTCTATTTTATGTTCCGCCAAAAGCATTCTCTATTGTCTTTTTACTGAGCCTTGCTTCCTCATTAGCCTCCATTGTATATTTTGCATCCAATCCATTTAGTCACAATTCTATGACTGGTCAAGCTCATTTGTTGTTCCACGAAATAAATTCTAGGTGCCAGTCATGCTTCTCAGACATTTAGTCATTACTTCCACCCACATATTTCACGTTTCCCTAGAAAAGCAGCAGCCACATGGAGACGTAATGCTCCTCTCAGTGTCTACATTTACAATTTGTTACAAGCGAATTTTATCCACAGGGAAACTCACAGTAAACATATGCCTCTAAGCCACGATTATGCATTCTGAGTTAGGTAGTTAGAGGCAAATCAGTCTCACTTCTCTACAATACAAATATTATCCTAATTTATAAGTGACATGAGAGATCAATACCCAACTTAATTCACTAACAAGGAGAGATGACCTAACGTGAGCAGACCAAGCAACCACAGCGTTTCTTAACACTGTGAACAGCTAAAAAATAAAAGCAGTTTAAAAGCCATAAGGTAAGAAATACTTTTAAATTAAACAGACTTACTATACTTGTACCTTTAATTATACACTCAAAAGCTCTCTGATTACAGTTGCCCACAAACTTAGGTACTTTATTAGACAGATGTATTGTTCTCTGTACTACGACATGTTTCAGCAGTATTTCTCAACTTGACAGCTTTACTTACTGTCTTGGAAGCAGTATTAATGTACTGCATCACCATTTCTTTTTTGATACTGAAGTCCTTTTCCCGCAATGGTGCCTTTTTATCTTCATTTAAATTCATATCTTCCTGGAAAACACAATTAAAAAGCCTTGTTTTAGAATCTAAGTAGAGGAGCAATTCTACACACACAATGAACAGAAAATCAATAACTTGTGACTAAAGCAGCAGTAATTGTTTTGGAATGATTTACATGTAGCTCTGCCTGGAGGAAAAAAGAAAGAAACTAGAGATACAGAGAAGAGTATTCTAGATCATCTGAGCAGGTAAAATACTTACCAGCAAAACTTTTAAAATTCACAACAGGCTAGTAAAATTACACTGACATCATTACAGATAATTAGACAGTTGAAGATTTCTGCCTTCCATAAACGTATTAGGATTCACAATTTATATGTAATTGTGAAATATATATTATATAAAAATATAAGCTTTTTTTTTTACAACAGTTGCACCTAAAGCCATCTTGCACCATTCTGAAAGCACTAATAAGCCAATCCCTTTCCAGATTCTGATAAGCTGCAAGCATATACCAAATACCTAATACTGATCCCAACAAAAAGCAAAGCATTCTACAGTTTGAACTGTCACTTCTTCACCCCAGCAAAGAAATGAAGTGTTAAGTGTTCAGTCATGTCCAACTCTGCAACCCCATGTACTGTAGCCCACCAGGTTCCTCTGTCCATGGAATTCTCCAGGGAAGAATACTGCAGTGGGTTGCCATTTCCTTCTCCAAAAGATCTTCCCGACTCAGGGATCAAACTGAGGTCTCCCACATTGCCAGCAGATTATTTATTTACTGTTTGAGCTACCCAGGAAACCTATCCTTGTCAAAAACATACATTAATTAATTTATTGAATATTCTAAATCACATAAAAGTTGCTCTCACAAAAAGAGGTACCACCTAAAAACCTAAAATTTCTTAACAGCACCATTCAAAATAAGGGTTTATGTAACCTAGATCCTGCTATCGATCTAATTGTGACTAAAAAATACAAGTCAAGAATATCCAGATAAAGATATCAAATGCGACCAGAATCTATCAATTAAGCTGCTTAGTTCAGTTCAGTCACTCAGTCGTGTCCGACTCCATGAATCGCAGCACACCAGGCCTCCCTGTCCATCACCAACTCCTGGAGTCCACCCAAACCTATGTCCATCGAGTCGGTGATGCCATCCACCCATCTCATCCTCTGCCATCCCCTTCTCTTCCTGCCCAGAATACTTTCCAACATTAGGGTCTTTTCCGATGAGTCAACTCTTCACATCAGGTGGCCCAAGTATTGGAGTTTCAGTTTCAACATCAGTCCTTCCAATGAATACCTAGGACTGATCTCCTTTAGGATGGACTGGTTGGATCTCCTTGCAGTCCAAGAGACTCTCAAGAGTCTTCTCCAACACCACAGTTCAAAAGCACCAATTCTTCTGTGCTCAGCTTCCTTCACCATCCACCTCTCACATCCATACATGACTACTGGAAAAACCATAGGCTTGACGGACCTTTGTTGGCAAAGTAATGTCTCTGCTTAAGGAAAAGGCTATTCTGACAAAGGAAGGGAGGCTGAGGTAAGACAAAAGTGGCTGGAGGAGAGAGCAGTTCAAATGCATTTCCTTCTGATCTTAGCCTTGGGTCATTTGTGTGCAACACTAAGACATCTAAATGTATATAAACTCCATATCCACTCAGAACTGGGCCCATAAAATCAAGGCTTTAGGTCACCTAGGGAGACTGAAAGCTAAAATTTTTTCTAAGTTTTATAAGGGTGCTACAATTCAGACACTACAGTTTATGGCTTTAGCTGACTCAAGTTTTGGCTATCAAACTTTTGAAGCACTTAAAAGTCAAAATTCCCTTCACTTCACCTTATATAAAATTTAAGATCTTAGAAGTTGTTGCATTTGAAATCCCAATAAAAGGTAGTAATTAGTAATGTCACTCTTAGCTGTTCAGGTTAGAAACATCCTATTATGTGAATAATTAATTTATTTTCTTTTTTTCTCTCTAAGCCAGTGATTTTCAACAGGCCTTAACACTACTTAGGAAGCATTTTGGAAATGTCTCAGGGCATTTCAGTTGTCATGGTGACTGTGGTGATGCTACCATCATTTTCAGGGGAAAGGTATGCTAGACACTCTGCAACACATAGACTAGTCCTGCAAGGAATTATCCTGCATCCCACTGAGAGATGCACAAAGAGAGAGGGAAAATCATAATTATCTAAGCCTAGACTCTAATTCAGTGAAATCAGACATACAATGGAATTAATAGGTAAGTTGTTACATATTTAATACGTTATACTATATATTGGAGAAGGCAACGGCGCCCTACTCCAGTACTCTTACTCAGAAAATCCCATGGACGGAGGAGCCTGGTAGGCTGCAGTCCATGGGGTCACTAAGAGTCGGACGCGACTGAACTACTTCACTTTCACTTTTCACTTTCATGTACTGGAGAAGGAAATGGCAACCCACTCCGGTGTTCTTGCCTGGAGAATCCCAGGGATGGGGGAGCCTGGTGGGCTGCCATCTATGGGGTCACACAGAGTCGGACACGACTGAAGCGACTTAGCAGATACTATATATCTTAAATATATATTGAATTTTCCAAAAATCCAACTATTGTGCAAATTATAGTTTCAGTTTTCATTTTAAGCTTCACCAGCATTTGTGCTTCATTTCTGAAATTCAGGTATCCCAGAACAATACTGCTTGTGGTATCTGAATCAGCAGAACAGAACAACACCTATATCAACCTACATTGTAGCTGTTGTATTCACAATGGTGTGAGGCAAAGATTCCAGAATGTGACTTTATTGTACCTTTTTGAGTAGCCAATGGCCAATTCTTTCTATTATTCCCTGGTGGCTCAGCTACTAAAGAACCCTCCTGCTCATGCAGGATACACAGGAGACACAGGTTTGATCCCTTGGTCAGGAAGATCCTCTGGAGAAGGAAATGGCAACCCACTCTAATACTCCATGGAAAATTCCATGGACAGAGGAGCCTGTCAGGCTACAGTTCATGGGGATCACAGAGTTGGACACAACTGAACACACATACTGTTTTATGACATAGTACAGTAAGGTAATAAATTGATTTTTTAATTATGAGTGAAGATAGCTTATATGATCTATAAAAAAAATTTAAAAGTAGCAAGGAAGTTAAGGAACAATTGTTATAAAAGGTGGGAGTGGGTACATAAGAACATCTGTTTTAAATTATTCACTATGTTTTTTAGTTTCTAATGGCCAAACATGATCCAGCCTCTTTAACCTGAAAATTAAAATACTTAATAGGTACAGAAAACTAAAAAACAGAAAGCCCATTACTGTGACTGAAATCAAAACATAATTGTAAGACGGAGACATGTAAGAGAGAAAAGGCTACTGCTTTTCTTTCGTGAAATGCCTTTTCAAGATGACATGAGCTTATACACTAAAGCTGTATACGTGGAATTAAGGAAGAAACCCAGAACTGCCATATGTAAATTAAATTATATATATATATATATACACACATATATTAAAAAACAGCCACATCTGGATTCTCGCTTGAGCCTGCAATGCGGTGGGTAGTAGTAGTCCCTAGATGGCGAGACAACCTTGACGCCACCCGAGTCAGTCAGCCATTGTCTGCAGGAACACAGTTCCCTGAAGCCAAGGCTCTGGATTAAGATGGCAGCTGTGAGCCACCAGGAGTCAACACGCACATCCGAGTGCGCCTGGACCAGCCATGTGAAGGGAGTCTTAGAGGGGCAGCAACAGCATCCACTACACCATTTGAGAACAACTTACTTCGTATTACAATAGAGTTACTTTCTAAGCAGAACTGAATAATACAGAGATGCTCATGTATGGCTGACACAAGTAACATAAACTTCTGCATGTTTACCAGTTCTTCCATTCAAACATAGGTCAATACATCTATATATTGTATGGACACAAAAGGACACCCTAGTTAGGGATTTTATAAAAGCCTTAAAAAACAGTTTACTTCCATATATGCAAACAATTGATATATAATTCATTAAATGCCTATAATAAATAAAATAATGAGCAAATGATGCATAGAATACATAACTGTACAAGGTCTGAGGAATACTTTGAATGAGACTAATACTTCCATGGATATAAGATAAATATCCATTTCCTTAATTGGAAAAATCTTATCAGTTGGCTATTTAACAGAATATATCTCATTCAAAAATATTTTTTGAGCAGTCATCAATCAAAACTTCAGTTTTGATCAGTCTAAAGACTAATTCTCAGTTTTGTTGCTAAAGTTCTATTAATGCTTTAGCAACATACATTATAAATTAATTCATTTATAGCACTACCTTCTTATACATGTTTAAACACAATCTTTTGCCTGGGGAAATTAGGAGTTGCAGCACCAAAAAGTAATTTTCCTCTAGTTAATTAATTTCTAATTAAAAACTACACCTAAATTGAATCACTGTGCTATTTCACTATGTGAGTCTGATTGGCACTAGGGACAGATTTCAAAAATATAGGAAAGAAATACTCAAGGAAAAAATATTGAGCGGAATGATACAAAATAAGCAGGATTGTTACAAAGTGTCAAGATCATCAGAGATGAAGAAATACTACTGATGAGGTGATGAAAAAGACACGGCAAACCAAACACAAGATAGGATGCTGAGGTGGATCTCAGAAAAGGAAAAGCACTTCAGTGGGAAAACTGTCAACATCTGAATCAAGTCTGTGGTTTAGTAAGAACCAACATTAATTTCTTAGTATTAATAACTGCAGTAAAGTTATATAAGACATTGGCATTTGAGGAAGTTGGGTGAAGGGTATAAAACAATCCTCCATACTATTTTTGCAACTCTTCTAAAATTATTTCAAAATAAAGTTCTTAAAACTGAAATTAAAATATTCATAAAAATTCTGCTAAACAAACTAACTTGAGAACAATAAAAATGGAACATCCCATATTTTTTTAAAATATAGTAATTTGGGGGGAATTCCCTGGCAACCCAGGGGTTAGGACTGTGCACTCTCACTGCCAAGGACCAGGGTTCAACCCCTGGTCAGGGAACTAAGATCCCACAAGCTGCACAGTGAGGCTAAAAACGAACAAAAAATATATATAGCAATTTTTTGAAAGTCCATTAAATTAAAGGAGTGCATTTGTAGTGTGTTTGGTTATAGTAAATACACACAGACTTGACAGAGGAGAGGAAGTAAAGAAACCACTATGGACAGATCTGAGTCAGACACACGCTAGCAGAAGCCCATCAGAAACTCAGGTGTCCTTTGGAATTTCCCAAAACACGAAGTGCAAGCTGTTCACATGTCCTCCCATATCCATTCCAAACGAGCTCTGTGAACCATCCTTCTCACTCACTCTCCGAGCATCCCTTGCTACATGTTTTCACAAGCGCCATGTTTCTAAGCTTACACAATGGTTCAATTCAAGCCAGGCACTGTCCTACAACACTCAGAAGCACCGTGTATTTAACACTCAGTAGTACCCCGTAGTTATGTACTGTCTCTTCTTTACTCATTAGAGAAGTGACACAGAAGGAAGCCCTGTGAGCCGACCATAAGCCTTGCAGCTCAGATTTGTGCCTCCACTCTGACTTCCATATTATGGATCTCCATTATCTAAAGCCCCCTTCCTGCGGGGCTAGGGCCATCTCACCGCCTCAGGAGCGGATCCCCTCTAGTGCCCAAGCGGTGACACCCCTCCTGGCTTCCCCACAAGCAGCAGTCCTCATTTCCACCCTCCTCACCCATGGTCTTCACAACCATACCTGGGCCTTCTGTCTGAACAAAGCCCTATCTGGAGTACCATCATCTTCTCTGACCACAGTCTTCCATCTTTCCACTTCTCCCACTTCCAGCCACCTATCTCTCTACCTCTGTGACGCCTCGGCGTTAGGGCCCACTCCAGTATCTCCCAAGCAGCTAACTCCGTGGTCCACCTGTTCCTCCAGCATTTATGGGAAATCACAGGAATCTCTCCTCACATTCCCTAGAGTACTTATTTCTAACTGGCCATTCTCCAAGAGCTATGAAACCATCATGTCTACCTATCATTTTCAGTAAGCACATTTTAATTTTCTCCACGGAATGGGACATACCATCAATTTCCTGTTTGTTCTATTACCAATTTATTTGAACACTCACTCTCCTGTACCAACTCCTGTATAGATCCAAAGATAATCTCACTCATTTATGCTCTGGATCCTCTTTCCTCTCCCCTCCTAAAAGCGCACTGTACCTCAATTACCTTGCTTCCATCCCATTTCACTTAATTCTTCTAGCTGGTTGGGTCTCATTATATAAAGATGGTAATCCTTAATGGATTAAAAAATAAAAGAAAAAAGCCTCCCCTCGACCCTAGTTCTCCTTTATATATGCCTATCATTTTTCCTCCATCACAGATAATTTTTAAAAGATTTTTTTTCTACACTTGCTGTGTCATTCACAATGCATATACTCTTTAGATATTTATGAGATGAGACATCAAAAAAACTCCCAAATAGAATATGCTAAGCTTCTTTTGGGACAAACATGAAATGCAGGTAGTTTTCTGGGAGATGGAGATGGAGCTGGAGCTGGAGCCAGAGATAATGATTGGAGTCAGAGACTAGGACAATGATGGAAACCAGGTCCGGCTCCAGGATCTGGAGGCAGGATCTCCAGGCGGGGGCCCTAGCACTGGCCAAGCTAAACGTCCATCCTGTCTGCAGGGAGCATGAGCAGAGCCACACGCAGTCACTGGCCCAGACCAGCCTACACATGGCTGAGCCCTGCACAGCAGCCCCTGTCTGAGATGCGAACAAGGCCGAGACACCACTGATACAAGACCGGGTGACTCTGTGCATGCTGTGTCCTCTTAGAGGAAAGAAGGGGCATGCATTTTCCTAACCTGCACAAGAACACCAAATGGGTAGTTGTGGCCCTGACCTGGAAGCCAGGTCAATGGCGTGGAGGCAAGCCAGCAGCTTTTAAGATGCTCCAGAGAACTCTTCTATGTGTTAGATGGGGCTGGAAGTTCCCACAAACCTGGATAATCCAAGTTTGCTATATTTACATACCTTGACTCCATCCTAGGCTGATAAAACACCGACACAAAATATATACCTTCCACATTTTCTTTGGCAAAACTGAGAAAGAGAAACAGATGTAATCTTAACACTCATGTACATACATGCAACGAGTGAGCACCAAGGAGTAATCAAGCAGAGAATGTCAAACAGAGAGTGGACATTTTTTCAACTGAACTACAAACATTAGACTATTTTCATTCATGAATGTGGATTTTACAAGACAGCATGCTCATTAAATTTACATATATCAAGTTGAGTGGGATAGTTAACACCATGGAGACAGACTAAATTTAAAATGATTGACTATTTGGAGAATTAAGTGAATATACGAGCAGCAAGTTGAAGATGGTTAGGTGCTAGGAAATTCACCCAGAGTGGAAAAACACTACAAACAAGCAGAAGCATGACTAGAGTTATAAAATAGGTCCTAGAAAATCAGTACAATAGTGGATCAAAACATCTGTATGGGTGAATAAGCAAAATATTAAAATTTAAAAACTGGAAGCAGAGCAATACCAAAATCAAACATTCTTACAAAGTCAACAGTTATCATCTGATTTCAAGTGTTCAGTGCTTTGTTCCATGGGTTAAAGCCAAAATAATTGTTCTTGGTAGCAGTTTTGCCAAATTTTTTTTCCAGTATAGCCACAAATTGGTTAAGCATTTTAAGTCCACAATGATCCCCTAATTACTTCTCCTGAGACCTGAGAGCTCAACATACTATAAGCACAAGTTTACCCATGTTTCTTCTAAAAGTGTGATGCTGCTCTTCCTTCACCACACTGGAATTCAGCTTCCCCATCACACCCCTATTAAGCTATGTTCTTACCACCAGGAACGGTACAGCGCCAAATGCAAGATCAAAGACTTCATGATCTCATTCCAGGTAATCATATACTCTCAAACAATGCATAGTGACTGAATCACACATAGCTCTGCAATTTAATAAACTGCATTCTTAGATTAAGTTTAAGTAAAATCAGAAAACCTATAAAAGACAAATACAACCAAAACCCTGGAACTTGGAATTAACTTTATTACTACTTTATAGTCCAGATGCCCATAAATGTGCTAAGGCTATAAAACAGCTTTTCTTTCTTTGTCCATCATTTTTGCCATGTTTTTATGTAAGTGTTAGTTGCTCAGTCTTGTCCAACTCTTTGCAACCCCATGGACTGCAGCCTTCCAGGCTCCTCTGTCCATGGGGTTCTCCAGGCAAGAATCCTGGAGTGGGTTGCCATTTCCTTCTCCAGGAGATCTTCCCAACCCAGGGATCAAACCTGGGTCTCCAGCATTACAGGCAGACTCTTTACCATCTGAGCCACCAGGGAAGCTCATGTTCTTATATAAACCTTTATAATAATCCTTTCATTTTTATACAAAACTATGATTATGACGAGTCAGTTTTCTGGTTTCACAAATAGTGGGGTTAGATTCACTATCTATTCTCAATGTCCTTACTCAATCCAATTAAAATTAACAGGAAATCAGATGGCTAGATCATTAGCAGGACTGCAGCCAGTAAAAGAGCATTTACCCAGAGGTTGACAGTGAACTTATAAAATTCTTATTCAACCAAATATTCTAACTGGAGCTTACACAAACTATTTCCATTTAAAACCAAATTTCATTTTAATCTAAAGCCAGTATCAGAGACTAAACAAACACAGAAGAAACTTAAGTATCATTTTTTCACATACTATAAATTTCAGCAGAACAGACAACAAATGAGAGGAATATGCAGCAAGCTGCTCAACTCTAATTTATTTTGGAATAATCTGGTTGGAACTGTTCAAGCTTATGCATAAGCACCTACAATCACAGCTGTTACACAGTCCAGCAGAAAAGAACACTGCTACTTAAAAAGGGGATTTAACTCACTTATTTGCTCTCCACAAATTGCCATTTCTTCATAAATTACATAAAGGATAATAAAATGGTCATCTGACAAAACACAAAAGCTGACTTCTCTAGAGAAGAAAATCAGACTTAAAAAAAAAGCCCTTCACCACTGGAAAAGGCTCTAGTTGCACACTTCCTAAATAGTGGGAGCAGAATCTTAACCATTAGCATAACCCTTATCCTTTCAAAACCCCCCTTTCTAATCATTTGACTGGGTCAACAAATCCCCACCAGGCAAAATCCAGTGCTCCTAAACCATTTATTTCCCATGTACCTGGACCTAGAAGAAGCATGCGGCACCAACATTACCCCGACCAACACAACGCGTGAGTCAGCTCGACAGTCGCCTCACGCTTCTGCCCTCGCTTTCTTGTCCTCCTCCTGTTTGGACTATTATTTGGATTGCTTTCAAACAACCTTTCCCTGAATTTTTCATTTTCTACCTAAAGGAGAGGGAGAAAGGTGACAACTAATAGATCAGAACAAAGCATTACCATAGAATCCCTCTTATTTTATCTCGTCAACCGAAAATATACTTTTATAGTTTTTAAGAAATAAAAAACCCCACAATACTAGATTTGTAAAAAATGCTAATGCTTGAAATAAACAAAGTGCTAGTAGGAATCTACAGCAGTCAATAAGCACTTAAAGAACCAACACAAAGGAGTCCTGCTTGGTTTCTGTTCCTTCAGCCTCTCGGTGACCCTTAAGACATCACTTACACATCAAACGCAATAGGTATCCATTTGTTTGTCTGACTGAAGAAATAGCTAAGCATAAATCCTTAACGCCAACTATGAAAAAGAAAAAAAAGACTAAACAAGAAAAACTGTCTTCAGCCTGTGCCCGAAGAGTGACAACACTGCATAAAGACAGCAAGAGGAACTCTGCTCCCAGCAGCCTACCAAAAAGTATCAAATGCACTTCACTAGTTCACTTGTGCTCTTCTTTTCTCCTCCGGACCTTACATTTTAAAGATATCTGAACTGACTACAAAGCTAAGAACACAAAGACATCTCGGTATTTAACTCTATGTGTACTCATTTACCTTTTCTTGCTTAGACATGGTATTCTCCAGAGCAGAAGAAACAAAGCAACTCACTCAACAATCCACGCAGTACACTGTTTGAGAGCGTGAGGGCACAAAGGGAAACAGGTAAATGTTGAAAGCCCATTAACATACAGCTCTCATGAAAATACTGGAAAACTGATCTAATGCAATACTGAATAAAACAGAAATGTATCATCATAGTCACTCATTTGATCAGCAATGGATGATATACTCAATTTAAAGGATAAAAATCAGCAGAGCCATG
Organism: Antilocapra americana; assembly: GCA_007570785.1. Taxonomy (NCBI): domain Eukaryota; kingdom Metazoa; phylum Chordata; class Mammalia; order Artiodactyla; family Antilocapridae; genus Antilocapra; species Antilocapra americana. The sequence goes on along the minus strand of ML661906.1, from coordinate 1,937,418 downwards.
CGTCTACCCTATCGGAAGAAGATTCTAGTGAAAGGCTGGCCAACTTTATTCAAATAACTGAGATGGAAAATGAAAAAAAAAAAAACTTTACTGAATACTTTAGGAACGGAAAAAAACATATTAACTCTTTCCTGGGGTTTTCTACTCAGTGCAATGAAAGGAAAAAGAAAGGAATAAGAACAGAAAAAGATGTAAAAGTTAGCCACAGATATCCTGATTATATACATAGAAAAATATGAGGTACTCTACAAATAATAAAAACTGAGAATTCAGTAAGATTACTGAATGCAAACAGCAACACACAAATAATCTTACTAAAAAGTTTAAGTTTTTAAAAATATTAGTTACATTTTAGAAACAAACCAAGGTATCAATCTTATAAAAGATACACACAACCTCTAGGGGGAAATTATAAATGTTACAGTTTGGGAACAGAAAGATATCTAAATAAACAGATAGATATAATATATCCAATGTTCACAGGAAAATTTAATATCACAAAATTATTTATTCTGTCTAAATCAATAAATTGACTGTAATTCCAATCAAGATCCCAACAGGATTTATAATAAAACTTCACTGATTGTAAAATTAATATAAAATTACAAAGGGGCCAAGAACACGCAGGATAATCTTGAAGAGAGGAAATCAGTCCTAGATATTAAGGTTTATTATATAATTAAAGTAATTAAGACAATGGATATAACTGCAGAGCTAGACAAACAGAACAATGAACAAAATCAGACTTCAGAAACAAACACAGATATGAGCAGTAACTTGATATATAACAGTGGAGATATTACAAATGATGGACAAGAATGGCTATTCAATAATAGTCTATTAATAATACTATTAATATAATAGAAAAACTAGTTACTCATGTAGGAAAAATACTGTCTCATATCAGATTTTAGGAATATAGAAGAACAGACCTATGATGTCAGGATAGAGAAGGATTTCTTGAAAAATATATTGATGATATATTTAATACTATTTAAAAATCAAAATAGAGTAACTATGGTTCAGGCATCCAAATGGAGCCAGACCATTATAGATGTGGTTTTAAATACATTCCTGCATCACTGAGAATGTGAATTTTCTCTCAACTTTAATAAACTCAAGAACACAACCAACCATTTCAAAACAGTATCTGCTAGCTGCACCCTTATAGTTTTTTAACAAAGAACAAACCTGACTGCATTCTGGATCAATTCCTTTAGCTCTAACCTTTGTGCTCTGTTGCCTTGCTTAGTCATGCTGGCTCTGTACCTTTGTAAAAAAAAAAATGTTGTCTACAGCCTGAAATATACCTGGTAGCCTATTCTTATGGCTTTACCTGCCAGGTTTAACCCTTAAATGTATTAACACTTTACTCACTGGGTTTTTCTGGTAGCTCAGTGGGTAAAGAATCTGCCTGCAATGCAGGAGACCTGGGTTCAACCCTGTGTTGGGAAGATTCCCGGAAGAAGGGAATTGCTTCTCACTCCAGTATTCTTGCCTGGAGAATTCCATGGACAGAAGGATTAAATATTTAATCCTTAAATGTGTAACATTTTCATTCATATAGAGAAAAAAAATGTTGAGGAGCAGAAATAACATTTGTCTCGCTGAAGATTTACAGAAACCATGTGGACAATGGCAAGAACAAAGAATTTCTGCACCAAGAAGTCTGCAACAACCTCTACCTCTTTTAGTATGAAAGCAGCCTGAACTCTAACTTAGTTAAGATGGTTCTCTGAGGCCCTGCTCCACCATCCTCTAGACTCGCTGGCTTTCTGAACAGGTCATTATTCCCTGCCCCAGCTGCTTGTTGAGAAGCAAGAAGCAAGTACCAGCTCTGACTGGGTTAACAGGTTCAAAGTCTGCCCCCTTCACAATTATGTCATCTTTTCAGACCCCAGCCTATCCCTGCTCAACAAGCACCCTTACTTCTTTCCAATTCCAGTTCTAACAACCTTGCAGGGCTTTTTGCCTTTCTAAGCCTCCCCCAATTTGTAGTCCAAAGGAACACAACTCAAGTGCTCCTTGAATCTGTATCTCCTGGGCTACAGTCCTAACAAACCCCAGTCTTTATTCTGTCAGGTCTCTGTTTCTCTGAAATTTTGGTTAACCACCCAGAAAGATGTGACTGAAGGAGTACACCAAGTATTTCAATTAATTACATGTGTTGTATTCTTTTTTGTATACCTCAAAAAGAAGGCTGGGATTGAAAAAGCACACACAAAGTATTCCAATTAATTATATTTGTTCTACATTTTTTGTCTACCTCAAATACCCTATTTAAAAATGCCACTGAACAAAAATAGATTCAACTTTATAATACATCTGAAAATTGTTTCAAAATTAAATTTTGAATGGCTTTCATATTATCTGTACTATGTTTCCTCACACTAAAGCTAAAATATGTATTAAATAGCAGGTCACCTAAGCTCTTAATGGCAATAGACACTTGAAACACATGCTTAAGAGACAATGCAAATGGCAATTGACAAACGTACTCTCTCCTCTCTCCTCAATAGAGCCTGGTAAACATATTCCCAAGAAAAAATTAAAGCATTACTATTCATACTTAAGTACTTTTACAAGTGATGACAGGAAATCCAGAATTTAAATAATTTTTTTTCAAAGTAATTCTGTCATCACTGGCACTTAATGTCTGTTGATGATCACAGCTTGATAGATGACCTTGGAGCTTTTGTTCTCTTAACATATAGTTAAAGTAAAAAGACAAAAAAGGTATGAATACATGAAATTTCCCTTCCTATTCATTATTTTAACATTTTTATCTTATCCAGCAAACCTAAATTTGATAAAGTTAATTACCACCAAAACATAGAATTGAAGGCGAAAAGAAATATCAAATCTTAGACATTAGAATCTTAAAATTAGAATTAAATCTTAGAATTAGTGTAATTAAAATGTCCATCCTATTCAAAGCCATCTATATATCCAGTGCAGTGCTATCAAGTCCAATGGTATTCTTTATAGAAAAAAAAGAAATAGAACCACCAAAAACTATGAATAACCAAAACAATCTTGAAAAAGAACAAAGTTGCTGACATTACACATCTCAATTTTGAACTATATTACAAAGCTACAGTAACTAAAATAATACGGTACTGGTATGAAAACAAACCCAGAGAACAACAGAACAGAATCAAGAGTACAGAAATAAACCTATGCTATGTGATTGACTAACATTTGAAATGGGAGCCAACTAAACTCAATGGGGAGAGATAGTCTCCTTAATAAGAAGGAAAAACTAGGTAATCACATGCAAATGAAAAAGAAAGAAACTGGACCCCAGCTTATACCACTCACAAAAATTAACTCAAAATGTATCAAAGACTTAAATGTAAGACCTGAAACTCTAAAACTCCTGGAAGAAAACATAAAGGAGAAGCTTTTCCATATGTTTTTGGCAATGAGCTCTTTGAATGTGACACCAAAAGTACAAGCTACAAAAGCAAAAATAAATGTGAAGGATTTTATCAAATTAAATAGCTTCTGCACAGCAAAACAAAATTTTAAAAATCAAAAAATTAAAAAGCAACACGTGAAATGGAGAAAATATTTGCAAGCTACATATCTGACAAGAGGTTACCATCCAAAATACATAAAGAACTCTTTCAACTCAAAAGCAAAGAAATATTACCTGATTAAAATTGGAAAGAACTAAAAAAAAAAACATTTTTCCAAAAAAGTTAAACAAATGGCCAACAGGTACATGAAAAGAGACACAACATCACTAATTATCAGGGAAATGCAAATCAGAATCACAATGATAGTCAGAATGGTGTCAAAAAAAAGTGCTAAGTGCTGAGGAGAATGTGAAAAAAAATGCACTCCTGGTAGAATGCAAATTGTTACAATCACTATGGAAAAGTAGTATGAATGTTCCTCCAAAAATTAAAAATAGAATTATCATATGATCCAACAATCCCACTTCTGGGTATTCATCTGAAGAAAGTAAAAACACTTACTTGAAAAGATATCTTCATGCCTAAATTCAATGCAGCATTACTTACAATAGCCAATATAAAGAAAAAACTTTAAAAAGCAAAAGAAAAAACTTAATCTGTTGAGAAATAAATGGATAAAGAAACTGGTGTGGTTGGGGGGAGGGCAGGGTGTGATGGAATACTATTCAGTAATTAAAAAAGGAAATCTTGCCACCTGTGGCAACACAGATGGGCCCTGAGAATACTATGCCAAGTGAAATAAATCAGGTAGAGAAAGACAAATGTGTGTGTTATCACTGAAATGTGAAATCTAAAAATACCAAACTCATAGAAACAGCATTGATTGGTGGTTGCCAGGGGCTGAGGGAAATGGTCAACAGGTACAAATTTACAGTTATAAAATGAATCAATTCTTAGGATGTAATGAACAGTATGGTAACTCTAGTTTTACAAAAAACAATCATATACTTGAAACATTTGAAGAGAGTAAATTTTAAAGTTCTCAACACAGGGGAAAAGATGATAATTATGTGAGGTGATGGATGTGTTAACTGACCTTACTGTGGCAATCATTTTAAAAAACACATTTCTATCAAATCATCACACTGTGTACTTTAAGTTTACACAATATCAAATGTCAATTGTAACTCAATAACACTGGGAAAAAAATAAGACAATGAATTGAGGTTCAGCATCTTTTAAAGCGCTCAATTATAGCTGCTCTTTGTCAAAGACACAGCAGAGTGTCAGAATATAGGGGGTATTCTACAATATGAAAGGGCTCCAATCCCCAGTAGGCGGGTACAGTGAACCGACTTAGATAAAGCATAGACAAAAGGGACAGAGGCGACACTCAGAGGAAATAAAAGGACAGAGAGAGGAAGAAACATGGGAAGTAAAGCAGTATCAACAGGCTAGAGAGGAGGAGAGTCAGGAGAAAGAATAAAGTGTCTTGACACCCCAAGGAAAAAGGGAAAGCCAAGAGGCCAGCTGTTCAGTGTGACACGGTGGAAAGCCACTTGCAGTCAGAGGGGTATACATCTGCAACAAAACAACCCCCAAATGAAAAGCTATGGGTAGAAAGCGCCAGAATAAACCATTCTTTGTGGAGGCCAGGCTCTGAACGGAACAAGACAGGGGCTGGGGCACAGCACACACTATTCCCACGGAGGATGTGGATCCTGGAGAGGAGCAGGCCTGGCAGGCTCAGAGGTGCTGCAGCCCAAGGGGACCCATGAGAGGAACAGGCTTGTGGGAGGCCAGGGAGGAGGCTCCTCTGACGTTCAAAGGAGATGCCCCCAGCGTCGAGGGGATGGCAGGAGACACTGTGAGCAGGAGAGCCATGGAAATCCACAGCAGAAGGGATCTGGAATCGCAACTGTGATCTCTCATACCTCTCGCAGGGGCTTCGGGGCTCAGAGGGAAAGCATCTGCCTGTCAATGCAGGAGACACAGGTTCAATCCCTGGGTCGAGAAGATCCCCTGGAGAAGGAAATGGTGACCCACTCCAGTATCTGGGCCTGGGAAATCCCATGGACAGAGGAGCCTGGTGGGCTACCGTCCTTGGGGTTGCAAAAGTCAGACATGACTTAGTGACTAAACGACAATACCTCTGGCAAGGAAAATGGCCCCCCAAAGGTATCCATGCCCTAAACTCTGGCTTCTGTAAATATGTTAAATCACATGGCAAAAGGGGCTTTTTCAATGTACTTAAGGTTACAACTTTAAATCAGGGGAAGTATTTTGGATTATCTGGGTGAGCCCAATCTAATCCACAAACCCTTAAAAGCCGAAAACTTTCTCCAAACGAAGGAAGAGGGAAAAGGGATTCAGAGAAACTCTAAGTGTGAGATGGATTTGACGTGTCTGAGATGTGAGGGCCCATGTGAAGGAGAAGAAAGGGGCCTCTCAAGGCTAGGGCAGCCCCAGATGATGGCTGGCGAAAAAGCTGGGACCTCAGACCTACAACACCTGGGCCCTGGATTTTGTCAACAACATGAACTTGGAAGGAAGAGTGTTCCCCCAAAGCCTCTGAAGAAGAGTCCACCCATCCAACAATGACTTCAGCCTTGTCACCCTGAAGAAACCAGCTGAGTCGTTCTGGGGTTCAGCCTACAGAACTACGAGGCGCTGATACACTGGTGTGGTTTCAAGACACTTCATGACCCCAGGGCCAGACTATAAACACCCTTGGCAAGCAGAGTATCCTCGCTCCTCCTCCCTTCACCTCCAAGCTCACCCTGCAGGAGACAGACTGGGTCTGGAGAGCAGCGGGGAGGAGAAACGCAGGGTGGAGAGCAGAGCAGGGCCCCCGACAGCCCCACCGAGGACACTGCAGGCTCTGAGCAGAGCAGCCCTGAACAGGCAAGGGAGAGGCTTTCTCCGGATAAAAGTTAACTTATTTAAATTAAACTAGGATTGCGTTATCCTGAAAGCAAATGAAAAACCCTGGGACCTGTGGTGAAAGCCATCTGGCAGCAGCAAAGAGTAAGTTGAAAGGGCTGGTTTAAAGAGGCGCAGGCTAGAACAAACAGGTCACTTTGAATCTGCACCTGCCATGTTCACCTTGGTCAGAGAGCCAGCCTCACAGCCCCACCATGGGTTCAGAGCAACCACTGAAATCTGACATCCAGAAACCAAAGTTGTGTATGTAGTGACGCTCATGCAACTATTTCATAGATCCACAGAGAAACAACAATGAGCTTTCAGATCAAAATTCTTTCACTGGATGAAAACGGGGGCGGGGGGAGGGGGGAGAAGCCCTTAAGAAGCAGCAGAACTAAAAACTCATCATTACTGTTTAAAAGTGCACTGCAACTGTTACCCAGACCAACTGAATCATTTTCTAAATAAAAGTGAAATAAGTACGAATGTTGAAGGATGACTCTGTACTTCGCATTCATTAAGCAATCAAGTCAGCACACTGTCTCTCAAAGGACCATCATGAGGAGGAAAAAGAGGTGTTCTTCAAAACAAAGTTTTTACTTTATGCAAAAAAAAAAAATCATCTAAGTACCTCTGAGAACATTACATAAGTTTTTTAAACTGTACAATGTCAAGACAAAGAATCTAGACATAACTTTTAAATGAAACCTCATTTTGGCAAATGCCAAAACAAAAATGGCAGATCATTCAACATTGCTTCCTCTGAAGGATTTTTGTTAATAAAAATGGTACAGATAGGCAAAGCCAAAAATAAACCCCAACCTAAATCTAGCATCCTCCTCAGACCTAGAAATAGCTTTAAATGTGTCAGAGATGTGGTACTCCACTTGACAAGCCTGAGTAACACCAGCTGAGTCCATATTTAAAGGAAGAGAAACGTCCTTCTCAGCTTCAGAATAGGAGAAAGTCAATGGCAACCCACTCCATTACTCTTGTCTGGAAAATCCCATGGACAGAGGAGTCTGGTAGGCTGCAGTCCATGGGGTCGCACAGAGTCAGACACGACTGAGCGACTTCACTCTCACTTTTCACTTTCATGCATTGGAGAAGGAAATGGCGACCCACTCTAGTGTTCTTGCCTGGAGAATCCCAGGGATGGGGGAGCCTGGTGGGCTGCCATCTCTGGGGTCGCACAGAGTCGGACACGACTGAAGCGACTTAGCAGCAGCAGCAGCAGCTTCAGAATCTCCAAGTTCGCCCTGCAATGTACTGTGATATGGTCAAGGTATCAGAAAGGAAAAAAAGAACCCAGTCCTTATTTCTTTTACAGCCTTTAGTTATGACAGTCACTCATTAGCAAATTGGCAGTACTGAGAAGGCAATAATTCACTTTACTTCTGCTGAGTAAAGTGAGTTTGACTGCAAAAGATCATCTGCCAACAGGGAGACCTGTTTAAGATTTAACAAGTGATCTGGTCCAGTTATTAAATATGTAAACACTTCAAAGATGCCAATATCCATCTGCTCTGTTCATATAAATAAAACTAATACTCTTAGCTAGGAGAAGGGTAAGACTAACAGAAAAATACTTCTAAAGTCATCATGTTCAGAACAGAAAACCATCAACTATGTTGTGTACTTCCTACGTGGTTATACTTGAACAGCTTGGGGTAAGCCTTCACAAATGTCCATCACTGGCCTTCTTGCTCTACTTACTCAGATGACACCAGCAATATGATACAAAGAGGAAAACTGTCTTAATGAGGTGAACCAAAACAGTACCATTCCAGAATCTCACAGACAATTTAGGCAGTGGCTCAAACATACACTACATGAATGAGGGGGTACTTCACTATCTTCAGTCCTCAAAGATAGTTTTGAAGAAATCTACCTTATACAAGTCTCATAAACAGATGCAAAGGCTAGCAAAAAAAAAAAAAGTTACATTCTCTTTGTTCTAGACTGAAATTATATTAACTTGTGGTTATAGAAGAGTTACAAAGGCACACCCCAAAGCAAGTGAGTGTCTGCAGACGTAACTGTTGCAGGACTATGCAAACATGGTTATCGTGAGAACTAAGAGCTCAAACAAGGTCCAAACATCAGCACACTTAACAACACACAGAGCAAAGCACTATGACTGTCATTCTCAAATGCAACCGAACCAAACAGACATACCACTGAGACAATCTATTTAAGATAAAAGTATATCATTTGATACTTTAGAGGGTTTATGTTTTTATGTACTTTTGTGTAAAACAAATGGTATGACACTTTTCTTCAGATTCTTATTTTTGTAATCCTAAAATTCTCTATGCCTTGAGTGCTATCTTAATGACATCAGAAATCACCTATGGAACCTAAATTTCAGACACGTTTAATTCCATGAACATAAGCCAAAGCTAAGGCTTTTACATCAAACATTGTATCAAAATCAAAATTCTTACCATCATCTTTTCAAAAAGCTCTAAGATTTCCTTCTCTGACAGTGGTTTTGGAATGTTTTCATTCATTTCTGAAGAGCAATCATTGTTTGAAAATGCAGTCCTCAGGTTGGAAAGTGGAGGCCTCTCTTTCTTGCTCCCTGGAATTCTTATGCTGGCAAATCTATCCATCTATGAAGAAAGATAAAATAAAAAGCACATATGTAAGTATTCCCTTCTCAACAACAATTATTTAATTTCCAAAATGAAGAAACAGGGTCAGTTATATCATCACTGTGATTTTATCAGGAAGCATTCAATTTTGCACGTAAAATTTAAGATTAAAAGAAATAATAAATATAAAAATAAGTGAAGAGTCTTCATAACCATCCTGTCTGAAGGCAGAAGAGACAAACTCAAAAGATTCCTTCCGATATTAAGATTATAGAATTAAGACTCTAATGATAAATGACCTTTGCTACAAATTAACAAATTAAGCATTTTTACAAAGGTAATTTAGCTAATTTGGTGGTTTAGTCGCTAAGTCATGTCTGACTCTTACAACCCCATGGACTGTAGGCCACCAGACTCCTCTGTCCGTGGGATTCTTCAGGCAAGAATACTGGAGTGGGTTGCCATTTCCTTCTCCAGGGGATCCTCCCAACCCAGGAATCAAACCCTGGTCTCCTGCACTGCAGGCAGACATTTTACCGACTGAGCCATGAGGGAAGCCCAGCTAATTTGGTGGCTGGCAATCACACTGGTCCTCAGAGTTCACCCTCGAGCCCCCTCCTCCAGCGCCCTTTCACAGCACATACTACACTCGGACTGGGAAGAGACTGGGGGGACGTGATTTAGGCACTTTGAGAACTGAATTTTACTTACAGCTCCATAGCTTGGCCTGAGAGACATAACATTTCTCTTTACTCAGATTAGTCTGTGTTTGAACTTTATGAACAACTACAGAGTAGACTCGGAGAAGGAAATGGCAACCCACTCCAGTATTCTTGCCCTGAAAATCCCACTGACAGAAGAGGCTGGTGGGCCCGCAAGTCCACAAGGTCACAAGAGTCGGACATGACTTAGCGACAAAACCACCACCGCCACCACCTCAGTGTAGACTGAAGCCTCAAGAAATAAAATTGGATTTTTATTGCAATGAGATTTCTTCTACAATTGTATCAACAAATAGTTCATGGATATTTGAAAATGCATAGGTTAGTTTACAAAGCTAACTGTTCATTCATTGAAAACAGCGTGAATTTAGCAAGTTGTATTCCTCACAGAGAATCTAGACACACACAGTGTTTCAAGTGGTAACCATCAAAGAAGGGTACTTAAAAAACACTATGATTCTGGAACTGTTCAGCATAACTGTGCACACATTAAGCTACTGTTTTCACCATATATATGTGTAGTACATAAACCTGTACTATTCACTGTGGTAGCCATTAACTACGTGTGGTTATTTAAATGTTAATTAAATTTTAAAACTCAATTCCTTTGCTGCCCTAGTCACATACCAAGTGTTCAAGAACCACAAGAGACTAGTGGCCCCCATATTGGTCAAAGCATATAAAGTACACTTCTATCATGACAGAGGTTCTACTGAATAGAACTACTACAGCCCATTTAAGAAATTTAACACTTAAATTCTCTATTTAAAAAGGCAGTAAGTCACAGTATTGATTATTCACTTCACTAAAGAAATCAGACTTTTTTCAAATAATAATGTTCAGTGCTTAGTTGCTCAGTCATGTCCAACTCTTTGCAACCCCATGGACAGCAGCCAGCCAAGCTCCTCTGTCCAAGGGGATTCTCCAGGCAAGAATATCCAAGTGGGTGCCATGCCCTCCTCCAGGGGATCTTCCCAACCTAGGGATTGAACCCAGGTCTCCCACATTGCAGGTGGATTCTTTACCAGTTGAGCCACAGGGAAGCCTTTAAATAATCAAATGCACAGATAATAACACTTGCACAGATAATAGCACTGTCTTTCAAAACAGGCTTTTAAATTCACTTTGAAGATAATCCTTAGGAAAAATACCATGTACTATATATACTCACACATGGCCCATCTAACAAGAACTAAACATTAAGTACTAATAACACGACAGCTTCTGGCAGGATTACAGAGTAGGCCACACCAACGCTCTGATCCTAACAACCAAAAGAAGCCAGACACCCTATATTCTTCTCACTGTTGTTTTCAACCCATAAGGAAGTTGATCTCAGGAATCTGAGGACACAAGGAGACCTGTACTGACTAAATACTGGGAGACTGCTATTATCCCTGACAACAGCTAAAGAAGAATAAATTCAGTAAAGGTAAAGAAAAACCAGCCAAGATTTTTAACAAACTATTGAGCGCCACATGAGCACGGGCATGAGATTAGACTTCCAGGTCCGGGGTCATGAAGTCCCAGCCATGGAGCAAGTCTGCACCCTCGGACCAACTCTTTCCCTCAAGTCTTCACGCACCGCATGGGCTAGACGCCAGCGGCCAGGGTTACAGCAGGAAAGCCGAGCGCAGGGGTGCTCCCTGAGGCAGGAGAGGCCTCCCCCAGTGCAAAGCAGCTGCCTGTGAAAGCCTCTGGGCCTGCCAAGAGACCTGAGAGAAACCCAGACCTTCAGAGAGCACACGCCAGCCAGCACCTGAAGGCTGGGGTCAGGATACCAAGTCTCTGAACAAAGAGAGCCAGCAATGGAAGTGAAGACAAAAACGAACACTACAGAAATCCTAAAAAGGGGCATCAAGACTTCAAAGCAGAAAGAGATATTCCATGGTTTCCAAAGCCAAAGTGTTAATGCCAAAAAGCAAATTGCCAGAATCTCATTAGCACTCAGATCCCAATCCGCAAAGCATTTGAGGCCACAGACAAGCTGAATAAAACTAAAGCAGCAGGAAGACCAAAGCTGGTCAAGCAGCAGGCTGACCAGCTCAAATAGAGATTACAAAGACACAGCCCCCATTCCAAGAGTCTGAAAGAAGAGCATGCCCTCTCTCGGAAGCAAATATTATTTAATTTCTACTGTGATTAAATAAAATGTCCACCATACAATCAAATATTGCTAGACACAAAGGAGCAAGAAATGTGGCCCACAGTCAAAAGAAGTGACCAAGAGACAGCCTAGAGGGCAGAATTACTAGACAAATTATTTAAAAGATTCATAAAAAGAATGCTAAAGGATATAATGAAATTACTACCATGCAATGGGGAATTTCAGTAGCAAATCATGGACACTATTTTTTTTTAATCTATTAGAATAAAAAGTGTATCAGAAATGAAGAATTCATTAGATGGGCTTAAAAAGAACCTGAACACTGCTGAGGAAAGAACTGGTGAACCTAAACACAGATCAATACAAAGTATTCAAACTGAAACAAACAAACAAAAAACAGAATAACCAATATTCATGATACAATATGAAATGTTGTAACACAAGTGTAGCTGGGGTCCTCAGGAGAAGAGAAAGAGTATTACAAACATAGATAGAGATACATATAGGTATATCAATTCACAGATCCAAGAAGCTCACCAATCCCCAGAAAAAATACAAAACAAGCAAACAAAAAACCCATACATAGGAACCTCATAGTCACACTACTGAAAATTAAAAACAAAGGGCAAACCATAAAAATACAGCCAAAGAAAAGAAGATATTATATACAGAACAAAAATGATACAAATTTCTCACCAGAAACAATGCAAACAACAGACAACCAAATGGCATCCTTGAGGAACTGAAAGAAAAATACCCTCATCCTAGAATTCAATGTCTAGTAAAAATACTTTTCATAAACAGAAGCAAAATAAAAACACTTCCAGGCAGGCAAAAGCTGAGAGAATTTGTCTACAGCAGACCTCCACTACAAAAAGTGTCAAAAGAGGTTTTTTCATGCACAGTTGATGGAAATGGAATCACAAATACACAAGAAGAAATAAAAAGCAAGTCAGTGATATAAAAATAAATGAGCTGCTGCTGCTGCTAAGTCACTTGAGTCGTGTCTGACTCTGTGCAACCCCACAGATGGCAGCCCACCAGGCTCCCCCGTCCCTGGGATTTTCCAAGCAAGAGTACTGGAGTGGGGTGCCACTGCCAGTGAACTATGTGAATGTAAATAACTTAAATAACAATCAAGTGGAGGATACAAGCACATAATTATATGGCTAAGTAGAAAATGTAATAAGAATTATATACAATGTAGCAAAAGAAAAAGGGCAGCTAACTCACCAACATAAAACCTCCCTCCTGTGAAACAGCTCAGAAACATGAAATTACTTCACATGAATGTATGTCCAGAAGTTGTATCTCTATGGACATCAGTACTTCAATTCTTGATACTTGTTTTAAAAAACTAGGGACATCGAACAGTTGTTTTAAGAAAGGGGGCTGGTTCCTCAGTCTTTTGAATTACTACTTCATTGCCATAGCTTCTATACATGTATCATCAGTCCTTGAGTGTAGAAACTATACTGACTCCTCTTCACACCATATGCACACAGACACATAAAGTTAATTAACATGCTAAACTTATAAAGAAGCGAAATTAAGCAAAACACTATTAATGCAACATCAATGTTATAAATGTAAACATGTCAATGAATGGGAAGAGTAAGCTTAAGCAATTCACAAGCTAATTTATGAATACTTAACTTCCAACAGTGGTAGAAGAAATCAAAATTTTAGTTTTCACACAAAAATCAAAATGCTTTAAAATAAAAATCTCTAAAAGTCATAAAAATAACAATAACTAATTATTAATTGAGCCTCTTCTGTATCTACACAGTGTACTAAGAGACTGAAATGAAGCATCAGATTGAATGCTTTTGTTTAATTCTTCAATGAGGAAACTACTTGTTTAAATAACAAAAAACAAGCTCCAAAACACTTTCATACATAAAAATGCCATGCTATTTAGGCTACATTGATGGACTTTATTTTCTTGTGCTCCAAAATCACTGTGGACAGTGACTGCGGCCATGAAATGAAAAGACGCTTATTCCTTGGAAGAAAAGCTATTACAAACCTAGACAGCATATTAAAAAGGAGAGACATCACTTTGCCGACAAAGGTACATATATACAAAGCTATGGTTTTTGCAGTGTTATGCCCAGGTCGTGATCTCCACAAATCACCAGGAGGCCATACACCGATGCAAGCAAGAGGGAATTTATTGCAGACCTGGGTCTGGACTGCGCACACACACCGACACAGCGGAGTGAGGGCAGCAGCCCCGAGCCACATACACACAAACACACACACACACACACACACACACACACACACCCCGACACAGCGGAGTGAGGGCAGCAGCCCCGAGCCACATACACACAAACACACACACACACACACACACACACACACACACACACACACACACACACACCCCGACACAGCGGAGGGCAGCAGCCCCGAGCCACACGCACGCAGGCGCGCACGCACACACACACACACGACACAGCGGAGGGCAGCAGCCCCG